>BQKN01001072.1:39904-93659 GCA_022839385.1 Asparagus kiusianus | reverse complement strand
ATTCTTCTGATAATACAACATATCTAACCTTCAATTTTACCCTATTATACAGTAAGAAAAACATATCTATCATGGGAAACAATCTCTTATAGGTTAGATCTAACATTTAGCCCTAAACATGAAGGAAAAACATTAAACCAATATAAATACTCATGTTTTTATCCTTTAAACAAAATTCCAGATCTGGGTTTTCATTAAAAACTGGTTGGTGGGGATTTAAAATCTTAAACACATGATTTCTAGCATTCACCCTATCAAGAGCATTGATTTATACTTGAAAATAAGACTTAGGCTCAATAAAACCCATTAAAACGTTTATAAATAAATAAAAACATAGGGAAGGGTTTGGGTGAGATGCTACTCGCCTTAAATGTGAAGAATAGCAATCCCCTTCGTTGAAATCCAAGAGAGAACACTGAAAACCCCTAAAAATCGCCCAATAATCCCAAAAACGAGCTAGGGTTTGAAGGAGAGGAAGAGGGGTTAGGGTTTCTTGGGAGTTCAGATGAAAAATGGGAGTTTTCGGGTGAGGGAAGTATATATAAGTCAATGAAAACCCGACCCGAAACCCAGCAAACCCGACCCAAAACCACCCAGAAAAACGTCGATAAGTCGACTCATGATATGTCATGAGTCGACTCATGACTCATGGGTCGACTCATAAATTATGAGTCGACTCAGCAGAAAGAAAATGGGAATAGGACTCGACATCATGAGTCGACTTATGACAGGTGCAAGTCGACTCAACCTGATCAGTCGACTCATGACATGTTATGAGTCGACTCATGAACAAAAATCTGCATACTTCGATTTCTTTTGCACACGATTTGCAAACTTGCAACTCATCCTCATACCTGAGGCATATACACATGCTCATAAGCTCAAATATCATTTTCCATGCATGACCATGCAACAAAGATATTTATAATATATATTAAATATCTTTATTCACTCATGTACACACTTGCAAGTTGTCAAAATTAACGGGGTCTTACACTCACCCATAGGGACCTTAACAGATCTATCAGCCAACTGTAAGGTGCATCTGATTGGGTTTAGTACACCTAGACCCAATTGCTAGTAGACTGAATATGAAAGCAAATTGACACTGGCCCCTAAGTCTAAAAGCACCTTATCAATGTGAGTATTACCAATAATACATGAAATGATGGGGGAACCTGGATCTTTACGTTTCAAAGGTATAGGATTTGATAGCATTTCACTGACATTGACGGCTAAAAAGACTTTCTTTGGAACATTTATTCTCCTCTTCTTAGTGCATAATTATTTTAAAAATTTAACATAAGATGAAATTTGTTTAATTACATCTAAGAGAGGAATGTTGACCTTAACCTGCTTGAATATTTCTAGGGTCTTCTCCTCCTGAGGAGAGTGTTTCCTAGGCCTGAGTCTATCTGGAAAGGGAGCAACTGGTCTAAATCTATCAAAGGCAGGCTCAGGTTCGGGTTCGGGTTCTTGGTCATCTGAAGGGGGTGATTGTTGGATAGATTCATCAGAAGGAGAAGGAGAAGGAATTTGTATTGGATCAAAAGTTTAACTTGGAGGAGTTCTCACTTGATTATCGACCTGTCTACCTAACCGAAGTGAATGGATTGCATTCACTTGAGCCACTTGAGCTTCATAGGATGAACTGCATCCTGTGTCTTTAGGGTTGACTCAAAAATTTTCCTTTCTCTCTTTCACTCACGGCACTAGCTAGTTGACCAAGTTGGGATTCTAATCTAGCTATAGCTTGAGTGTTGGAGTTGAGCATTTGTCCAGTTGATTGCATTAAGGAATTCAGAGTGCTAGACGTTTGAGTCAACATATTCATGGTTTGAGTGGAGGCCTTAATTATGGTTTCCAAACCTCTTTCCAGACATTGAGACGTTTATCCTGATCTGGATTGTGAGGAGTCTGAATTACAGCTTGATGAAGAGGAGACTGATTTTGATACGGCAGATTGTGTTATTGAAATTATGGATGAGAATTGAAAGGAACTATGTTTCCCCTAGGAAAATGTTGGGTCGAAGCGGGAGTGAAATTTTGAGTTTCGGGAGAATTTCCTTAATTCCATGCAAAGTTAGGATGATTTCTCTAACCTGGATTATAAGTTGGAGAAAATGAATCATTTCTAGGGTGCTGGAATGCAGCGTTCATCTGTTCTAATACATTGTTGTTTTCTAGGAGAGGGCATTCCTCTGAAACGTGGGTAGGAGACTGACAATTATGATATCCTGGGGCAGAAACATGATTGATTTGAGCTGGAGCTCATTCCTTAATTTCTAAGGCTTCTAACCTCCGCAGAATTGTCGCCCTCTTCACTTCAGAAGCAATGTTTGACTCTAAGAAAAGACTACTAGACTTAGAATGGGGAACTGATGAAACCCTGTCATCACAGTGTTCCCATTGCATTATTTTTTCGGATAGACTCTCTAGAAATTCCCAAACTTTGTCAGTATTTTTTCTCATAAAATCCCCGTGGCATATTGATTCTAAGGAATTTTTGTAGAATAATCTAATCCCTTATAAATTATTTGGCACAATCGCTATTTTTCTAAACCGTGATGAGGACATTGGATGAGAAGATCTTTAAATCGGTCAAAATACTTCCAAAAAGGTTCTTCCAGGATAATTTTAAAATTCATGATGCTGTTTCTTAGCTTCATCGTTTTATGGATAGGAAAAAAATTCTTAAGAAAAACGATGATAAATTCCTCCCAAGTAGTGATGGAATTTACGGGTAAGCTATACAGACATTTTTTTGCTTTGTCTTTGAGAGCAAATGGAATAAATCTGAGTTTGATCGCACCTTCTGTTAATTCTCTCATTTTAATCATAATACACACTTTCTCAAATTCCGAGATAAAAATATATGCATCTTCTGTTTCATTTCCAATGAATTTGGAAAGCATGTTTATGTAATGCAATCTAAGCTTAAAATTTATTCCATTTGTTTCGGGGAGCCTAATACAAGAGGGGATTATATTCCTAATAGGATAACACATATCTTGAAGAACGGGTGGATTAGGATGCTCCATTTCTATGATTGATTTAAAGCGAATTAATCGATGTGTATTATCCCTAATCCACAGTTGCATACACCAAAACTATTTCTTTTTATACTTTTTTTTATTTATGAAAGTTAGTTTTTTTTAATGAAGAGAGAATGGAAAAAGAGAAAAAAACCTAACTAAAACAAATCAAAATCAATCACTTTTCAATCACTCTAACTCTAGGGTTAAGCCTAACTCAACTAGACTAGCTCCCAACCAAAAACTCCTAAAGTAAAAAGATTAAAGTTTTACCCGGATAGTTAGCCAGGTAAGGATAATACTAGAGGGTGATTAGAGATCAAATAAGTACCTCGTTCCTTACGGAGCGCTTTACACAACCCCTAAACCTTGTCTTAGACACCAACTAATCTAAGAAAACTTACACCGATTCACTTAAGGATTCTTTGTTCCTTATTGAGCTCGAATCCTTAGGGCTAACGTCTAATGAGTTTTATTAGGCTTGGGTGATGTAGTGAGGAATTAGTGATTTTTAGGCTAAGGAAAGGATGATGAAATCCCTCACCTTATCTTGATTATGGGGTTTTGCCCTTAAAATTTTTTTTAAGTGTGTGCCAAATCAAGATGCTCAAATCACTTGGTGAATTCCTACTAACAATATGAAATGCAACTCAATAAATTAAAAGCAACTAAAAAGGATGGGAAAAAATCTTTCTTTTTTTAATTAGGGTTAACAATCAAACAAATGAGAAGGGGGAAATTATTTTAATTTATTATCTTGTTAGTAATTGTCAAAGTGAAGGGTGAATTTTATTATGGTCAACGAAATAAAATCTTTTTTTAAGTCCTAATTGTCTCTAATTGTGAAGAAGCAGCTAAAGGGTGGAATTAAAAATTCTAGAAAAAAGAGTTACCTACAAGCAAATCTTTAAATCCTAACTCTTCAATCCACGTTCTTCAAGCTCCAAGCGTTTTCTTCACAATAAACACATAAGTTAAAAAACCAAAATAATTAAAACCTACTTAAGCACCTTCCGCGGCAACGGTGCCAAAAACTTGGTGCGGCATAAACATGTACCAAAATTGTTGCAAGTGCACAACCGTGTCAAGTTATAGTATAAAGATATCGATCCACGAGGAAGGTGTTTTGTAGGAGAAAATATAAAATCGGTTCTTATGTTGTGTGCGTGATAAATAGGAATGATGAGTGAATATGATTGTGGAGAGATGGAGAGAATGAAAATAATTTGTGTAAATGAATATATTTGAGAGTTGAAGTGATAATATAAATGTGATCAACAAGGCAAGAATGAGAAATCAAGAACAAATAAAAATCAAGAATGTAAAGATAACGGGTTCAATTAAAGATATGGGTAATCTAGAATTGAATCCACTTCTTAGAAAAAGGTGATTCCCTAGAGGGTTCTAGCCTAAAGGCGAATCAAAAAAAATAAAAATGAACAAAAAGAAAAACTAAACCCAAGAGGGTTCTAACCTCAAGGTGAATAGTACAAAAAAATAAAATCTAACTATAAAATAAATTGCAAAATCTAAACTACAAAAGAAATTATAAGAATTAAATACAAGAAAATAAATCTACTTTATAAGCATGAAAAAAATCTAATCTATAAGCATAAAATAAATCTAAGGCAAGAGGGTTCTAGCCTCTTGGCTATTTAAACAAGAAAATAAAATCTAACTACAAGCATGAAAATAAATCTAATTACAAGCAATAAAAGAAAAGTAAGAAAAACAAACCTTCAAATTAATCTCCATCTTCATCTTCATCTTCATCATCCAACAAAGAGAAGAAGAAAAAATTTTAAAGTGGTGAAAAAATTATTTTATTAATTGTAATAAAAAGTTATAAATTTGGAAGGTCTTCTCAATTAAGAGTAGCTCTCTTCTCCAAAAAGAGTTACAAAAATTTTCACACCTCTAACCCCTCACTCTCTACCCCTATTTATAGTAAACATCAGTGAATGAGAGCCCTTGGATCGAAATCTTATCCAAAACCATGAATTTCAGCCTTAGATTCATAATAGAATGATGACGGCATCGATACCAGCATCGAGGCATCGATGCCCAGTGTGCTGCAATTGCATTCCGTAGTTTCTTCTTCTTTTATGCTTTGGGCTTGGGCTTTTTTGGCATTTCTTCTTCTTTTGGGCTTTCATGCTTGAGTTCTTCATTTAATTAGTGGGCTTTGTTGAGAGAATAGATATTGTGTTTTAATTTTTGATTAACCTGTAATTAAAGATAAAAACAATTATTAGTAATAAATTTATTCATATAAACTAGATAATGAGGATATAAAATTGTAATAAAATATGATTATCAATAAGTGGACATGTAGTAATTCTCTAGCTAGTCTCTTTCCTCAGGCTTACAATCTGGCCTTCTCCAAGTATGCTTCCATTTAGTTCTAAGGGAGATTCATAGGATGTAACTAGCATTGGAAGCCAATTTTGAGGCGTCCTACCAATCAAAATGATAGACTCCAAACTCAATACCTTCTTCTATGGTTAAATTCTACTAACATCTCCCTCACTCCTTTTAGAGATGAAGTCATTTGGCCATTGACCCGCTTAGGTAACTTCACTATGAATTCCTTTCTTACATTCATATCAGATGGAGGCACCCGTAACCCATAACATTCTATTATTTGGCATAACCCGCTCCTTAGCAGGGTTAAATTCTTTGTGTGGATTCTCTCTATGTCTAAACTTAATATCAAGGACATGCTCATTGCTAAAGGATGGTCTGGTAACCCTATATGCTCTGTCTACTCCAGCGACACAGAATCTCACAACCACCTCTTCATCCATTGTTCGACGGCTACACAGATCTGGGACATTTTTCTTCCCATCACAGGAATATGTGCTCCCCTTATATCTATTCACCATTGTTTCGATATGTGTCTTAACAAAGACATTGCACCTACCGTGAGGCTTTTGTGGAGAATTGTTTTTCCTACCATCTGTTGGGTTATGTGGATTGCTCGCAATAATCTCATTTTCAATGGATCCATGCCTAGCTATCATCAAATAGCATCCAATATTGCTTAATACCTCACTTTTTTTGGACAGGACCGGCGACCTCAAAATGAGCTCGCAAGCTTAAGGCCATTGTTAGGGAAAGGGGTATCTCCGACCTCATCACCTCAAGTGAAGATAGAAATGGAGGAGAAGGCGGCCTCTAGATTATCAGCAGCGCGGGAGTTTGACAGTTATTTTGGTTTTTGCATAGATAGTGTCCCCTTATGAACTATTTTCTAGTTTTTTGGTTTTTTAACTTAATGGTGTGATGGAAGGTTAACTGTTAACATGTTTGTATATTTTTTTTATATCTATGGGTGATTTTACTTTGTTCCTCTATTGTGTAGAGTGACGACATAGGTCCACTCCTCTACCAATTTAGGATCTATCGTTAAATCACAATTAGATATAATAGATGTAAAAAACTTATCTTTTGATTTATACAATGATAGGGCACCTTGCCCTATTTTTACTTCAAAAAAAACTCATTGATGAGTGTTCTCATGAACTCACAAATCATGTACATAGTTGTTAAAATAGTGTAATGGCCATTGATTTGCCACATAAAATACTTGCGTTATCTTGTTCATGTTCTTGGTTTGAACCTTGTGGGATTTGGTTGCAATTTTTCAATATCTATTGCACTAGATGTTGGCATATTCCGTGTTGGCGAGGGTTTTACTCTCTACAATAATTTTATTGTTTATTTTTTTGTTAACTTCAGTAATTTTGTTAATCTTCAGTTGATTTTCTTTAGCTTTTAGATCTTGTTCTTTGCGGCCAGATCTTCTTCTTTTGTTTTAAGTTAAAACCACAAAACTTTAACATGAGACTTCCATGTAACGTGGACTAATTGAGTACATTTCTACTGCACGTGTTATATCGGTATCAATTAGTGACATTCTGAACCTTGTATCTAATATTTGATCTCATTTCTGCATTACAACCAAGACATGACTATACAGTTGTTGAGATGTGTTTTGAACCTTAAACATTGTCAAAAATATATGACCAAAGATATGACTATACATTTTTGTGATCATAAATAAGTATTGAGCTCATGTCCATAAATTTCGAGGATCTAGAACTCATCGCTTCAGCATAGCAGATGGCCTGTATCCAGAACTGAAAGCATAGAACTCATCAAACCCACTTCTTTTAACAATGACAGAGTTCCTTCTTTGCTATTTCACTGTCATAGAAGAAAACACTCATAAAAGGTAGTGAAGTATATACCAAGTAATTCTTTCGATTTCTTTTTTCCAACTGCATGGATTAGGCTCTATAGAATGATTGAGCACAACTATGGCTATTGTCATATTGATGCTGAGATGTTTGAAGCTTTAGGGTTGAAGTTAGTGAAGGAATTGCAGAATAAGTTCAGAATCAGGCAAAACAGGCGGCGGTTGACCGGTCCGGTCGACCGCATTCGTGCACAATGTTTACTGTGCTTCAGCTCTGGTGTCGGTCGACCGGGCCGGTCGACCGAAGGTGTTTCTGTTCTGTGGTCGGTCGACCGAAGGTGTCTCTAGACCTCTCGGCATCTGACTGGAAGGTGGTCGGTCGACCGGGCCGGTCGACCGGAATTGATCGCGGTCGACCGGTCCGGTCGACCGACGAAGCGGATTTCTGTTCTTTCAGGTCTTTGACCCGGTTCGTTTTGTAATCTATAAATACCCTAAACATGTTTTGTTAGGGTAATTCTAAGGACGTTTTTGAGCAGCCTTTTGAGGAGATTTGTTGCATCCAATTGTGGGAGAGCTTTGAGAGATCAAGTGCTTTGTTTTAGGGTTTAGTCTGAGAGATTTGTAACCCTATTTGTATTCCCTTGATTTCTAGTAGTAAAATCTCCCCCCTCCTTGCCCCGTGGACGTAGGCAACTTGCCGAACCACGTAAATTATTTGTTCTTGCTGTGGTTGTGGTTTGCATAGAGTTTGTGGTTTTAGTTCGAGTTATTGTTCGTGTTGCCCGAGAAGCTTCCACCGCGCACAACAGTTAGGGACTTGAGTGCCTTATCTGGATAATTTCAGTATCAATGAATCCATTTGGTCTTAGAGATATTTTTATAGTTTCTAGCTCTTCAAGGACTCTGTTTCTTTTTCCTAGTTGTACTGGAAAAGCTTAATTTGTATTCCTTGAATTTCTTACTTAAGTCAATAGATGACATATTTCCCTTGCTTCTTCTTTGATAAAATTGTTAGCATATGGTTACCAATATGGGTATGCAGTGAAATATCTTGATCTGTATTCGAAATATCTGAATACAAAGTTGCAATTATTTTGATACGGATTTGAGGTTGATTTCGATGATGCAAGGATCTAATCTTAGCTTTTCAGATATAATGAATATGTTGTTGAACTCTTTCGTATCATTGAACTGTATATTTTTTTCAATCTTATATTGTTTTTCTCATATTTTTTTGTATCCGCGTGTATATTCACATGTATATCCTGACCATATCCATATACGTATCTGGCTTAGGAGGATATGGACATGAGATTTCCTTACCGAGACATATCCCTGATTGGGAAGCAAATACGGAGATGGTACGTATCACATTCGAGTCGTATCTGATCCGTTTGCACCCCTGCCGCAGCTCCTGGTGATTTCAGACCGTGCAAGTCATTTGCCAATGGTTTCCATTTGCCGACTCAGATTCTTTTCAACTATAAGATGTTTTAACGTGAAAGCAACCTGATTTCTTGATTTTCTATAAAAGTCCTCTCTAGTACCTTTCAGTGCTTCTTGTATGCATCATCAGGAATCAATAGAGAAAACCCAGCTGACTTGTGTAATAATCATTTAAGTTAGTTATGAAGTTAAACATATCATCTGCCTTTTGTTTATGAGATGAGATTTACAAACACTTCCACATAACTTTTTTTTTTGAAGTATCTGTAGCTTCCTCACTACAAGCTTTTCAATCACTAATCCTAGCTAGCTCGCAACCTCATGAAAACAATAATTTGCAAAAGATAATGCTGTAAGATTCTAATTACAGTAACACGGTGATAAGAAAATGCAACTGAGTTGGAAATAGAAAAAACAAACTACTTGACTTTTACTATAATACATTTATATTTATATCTTGATGTAACAAATGATTACAAATTATCATGCTCGATAACCTGAGCTCCTCTCCACTCCTCACCGGGGTTCAAATCCACGGGCACCAGAGTTGAAGCAGGGCCAGTACAAATGAAGTAATCAGTTCCATATTTTTCTGAGAAAGAACCAGGGCTCCCCAAGTAAAAATCTTCATACCCCATCCTTATCACCCTAAATCCAAGCTTGCTTCCCTATGTCGATTACATCAAGTATGAGAACACATGTGAGAGATTATTTTATTAGATCAAGAACTAGCTCGAAATAAACATGTAAGTGTATGGCTGTTCTATATGAAAAATTGTAGTCTTCAAAGAAAAATACAGGTTCTACACATATATGTGCATAAGGAAGTGCAGGAAAGCTCTACAAGTTTCTTCATTTGAACTATAATTAAATTTCTAGTGAAAGTATCTTTCAAGGATTAATGTAATCTTGGATGAAGTAAACTATGTAAACACTACATTAAAGGGTCAATTGCAGATAGACCCCCTGTACTGTCGCCCAATTACAGATAGACTCCTATAGTTCTATTGTTTTAGATATACTATCTGAGTGAATTTTGTTGACTCTTTCATACTTAGGAGGTCAAATTGCTCAAAAGACAAATTTCACTCTCTCTCTCTCTCTCTCTCTCTCTCTCTCTCTCTCTCTCTCTCTCTGATGGCAAAAGCGTCAAAAAAACTTCACCCTGCGGTTGCTGGTAATAGAGAGCTAATAATATTTGCTCAGAATTGAAGCTCATGAGAAAAGCTTTAAGAGAACACGTAAATCATTAGAGATATTTTATAAACGGAGAACTTATATCGTGTAAAGGAATGTACCCGATCAATAGTCTCAAATTTAGATGGCGCGGTGTTATAAATACGCTTCAATCTCTCCTCAGGTGGTGCAGCATAAACTCTACTGATCTTACTCCTCAACATTATATACATATCATCCTCAACTTTCCATGAACCTTTCTTATTCTCTTCAGAAGAACCAAACCAACCCGTAGATTCAGACATCATAGCTTCAGATGGAGACATAATACTGAAACCGGAAGATAAAGGAGGATGTGCGCAATATGAGCAGCCTCTGAGACCTTGGATTGCTGATCCTTTTTGGGTTTTGAACTTGAGGTGACTTAAAATTGCGCTTTTTAGCTTAACGGGTTTTTTACCATTGTTTTGTACGACTACTGCAGTTGCCATGCTTAGAGGATAGAGGGAGATGATGTATGTGATGTCAAGAGAGTTATCTCCGTTTGTGCAGCTCAACTCTACCTGAACGGAAAAGATGAACACTTCATGATTCAGA
Organism: Asparagus kiusianus; assembly: GCA_022839385.1. Lineage (NCBI taxonomy): Eukaryota > Viridiplantae > Streptophyta > Magnoliopsida > Asparagales > Asparagaceae > Asparagus > Asparagus kiusianus. The sequence goes on along the minus strand of BQKN01001072.1, from coordinate 83,201 downwards.
AGTAATGAGAAATGGAAGCAAACTAATGTTTTCAGATCAAATTCTTTGATGATATGGGGAAAAAAATTTCAATTATCTGTAGTTGTGGAACTATTTTCTGCTCTGTGAAGATAAAAGATGTCTCCGCCAGATTTTTATCAGTTGCAGATTGAAAAATTGAAAAGCACGATTGTTAAAAGAATGAGTTTATTTAAATTGCAAAATATTACTGTTCTTCTACAAGCACACACACTTTGCAAATGCAATGATTTTTGCCAAAATTAAGCATTCTTCAATAAATAAAAGTCTTCAAATTTCAGTGAATGATGGCTGCTACAAGAATATAAAGTATGCTAATTGCATTTGCTTTGTACAACTATTGATGATACTCGCTAAAGCAATCATAAGTTTGATATAAAATATGCATCGATACAACGGATTTCTGAGAAACAAAATGGACCATTTTATGTCACATTAGAGTTGTATTGAAAGTTTGACATTGTTCTGAAAATAACAAAAATTACCTGAACAGCGTCAAATGAATCAGAATCAGTATCCTTCACAACCCACTCCGACGCAGACCAAGGCGACCCATTAATACCCAACTTAGACTCATTATTCAGCACCAAACCGAGCCCACCTTTAACCAAACCACCATTGTTTACAGTATGAAGAACTTCCTCATATCCATCATCCTTCCAATAAACCTTTGGCCTGTATGAAGTTATTAGTCCATCAGGGATTCGAAGGTTAAGCGAGCTTCCATTTCTAACTGTAAGCTCGACAGAGGACATATCTCCATTCTCTGTGAACTTTATCCCTTTTCGACCGAACTTTTGTTCTAGACTTTGAGGAGGAGATTGGGTGGTGGTCGTCGTAACGGTTGATGAGGAGGAAGCTTTGATTGGAGAAGTGAGTTTGAGGAGGTGGAAGGAGAGGAGGGAAGCCATGAGAGTGGAGCTTCTCCTTCTTTCTTTAACACAGAATCATAAGGGCCTCATATTGAACTTAAGCTATGATACTTGGATAGTGCTGTTTTCTTTATCTCAAGTTCCCCCCCTCATTTCTGAGTGACTTTTTACAGGTGTCAGGATGTGACAGGTCCAATTCAGCAGACGACACGAAGTAATTACCTGAAATAACTGCTACCGGACAAAGGGGAGATGTGAGTTTTCATTACAGCCGTTTGTTTTGGGACCTTATCTCCTGTATGACAGTGTGAGAGGGGTTATTATAGGATTTTACAACCAAAATGAATATTTTAGATGCGTGTGAGTGTCTCAGTATAAATTAGTTCTGAGAAGAATAATGCTTAAATTCTAGATGGAGGTATTTCATTGTAATAGGAGATGAAGTAATATCTCAAGGATGTACACGGAATGTTTACTTTTTTGAATTTTCTTTAGAGAAGATTACAATTATTTGAAGTTGTCAAACATGAATCTTGTTTGATACAGAATGATCACCGAAAAACTTTGTTTTTCGGAAAACACTAACGCATTTTTATTACTATCTAGTTATACACTTATGCTAGTTTTCTCATGCGACTTGGTACAAGTAGTTAAACAAAATAGAACTTTAACATCAATGATCTCACTAAGACATTAAAATCTACTTGAGTGATTGAAGATGTTGAAATACTACTACTCTAATCTACATCTTCATTGAGATGACACGTTTTCATTTACCATCAAAATTATTATCAAAAGATAATCAATGGTTATTTCCATAACCCCCAAATCTTCAATATTTTCATAGTAGCCCGTCAAATCTTGGAAATTGAACTCAAGCCCCTCCAAATCTTCCAATAATTTGATGTCAGAATTATTGGAGCTCGTGCCATGCAAATACTACGGGCTCATTCCGGTTCATTGCCAGAAAAGAACCAGCTTATTTCTTAAGGAAGAAATCATGAACATTGATCGAAAGTCCTTCATCCTTTTTCACATAATTGAACTAGCCACTAGGGTTTGGATTTGGATTTGGATATGGATTTGGATAGAGTCATACTCATATCAAGCCTCTTATCTGGATATGAACCGGAATGAGCCCGTAGTATTGGCATGGCAAGCGCTCCAATAATTCTAGTGCATGAATACAGACTTAGCTGAACAATCTGGTGTGTGAGTTGACTGTTTTGATCCATACAAGAAGATATTGGTTTTTTCAGACTGTCTTCTTATTTTTCTCAAACATTATTTGTACTCCTCTTTCATGGATCAGGTTCGGGTTTTCCCAGATTTTGACAAGAACCAATTTGGTTGGGGTTCACATTGGGTAGGCCTTGGGTTTGTTCGGACCACAGATCCAACACTATACACCCGCCGTATCCAAAATTTCATCCTTGCAAAATTTTACTTTATACAGGCTATATTCTAAATTTGCAGATTTATCGTAGTATATGCGCAAGAAAGAAGTTCTAAAATAAAATTTGAGCTGTAAAATACTATAACCTTAAATCTTTAATATTTCTCAATTAGCCCGCAAATCATTGAAATTGCTAGCTGGTTCCTCAAATCTGATTTGTAAGAGCAACTCCGCCTCCCCAAAAAATATACCCCTCTATATTCCCTTTTAGAGGAGGGGCACTCCAACCACTCCCCTCTATATGAAACTTCATTTGTAAAATACATATTATTAAATAATTATTTATATATTACTTTAAATGATTTTGAAAATATAAAAAATATAAAATGATAAAAATTATATGAATTAATTTTAAATTAAAATATATTATAAATTAATACTAAAATTTTAATATATAATATAATTGTATATTTAAATAAAATTAATTATATTTAATGAATTGACAATAAGAAATAGATAAGAGCATTTAAATTTTAAAAACAAAAAAATATAGCATAATATTTGGAACAATCTTCATAGCTACTCTGAAGTCCAATTCTCACTCCATAATGAGTTACGATTTGCCAAAAGTGATGAAATTTTTTATATTAAATTTAGCGACATTACATAGAAAAATAAAGTACATGAAAAAAATAAAAATCATGCAGGCCATTTCCTCCATATCCACCGCTTCTGTAGTCAGGTATTATGTATTGACTTCCTGCATAACTATTTTCAGGATTAGGAATATCAGATGAAGAACCTCCAGTTGTGTTACTATTTAAAATCTCTTGTTTATTAATTTGAAAATACTCGTGTTCCGAAGGATCAGTAATAGTATCAAGATTAATTAACATTATTTTACTTTCCTGTCATTCTCTTTGAAGATCTAATTTTTTCTTACCATTTTCGGCCCTTAACATCATAATCTGGTGCATTGTCAGTCTATCATTTTCCCGTTGTTCGTGACTTTTTTTAAAAATATCAACAATATCTTGATTACTTTTATTAAAAGCTTCAAAGTCGTTGTTCTTTTCAATTGCTTGTCGCCTCCTCATCTTCTCTTTCTTCCTTCCTGTCGGCCAACTTGTTGACATATCGTCGTCATTATGAGCATATCCCTCATTATCGTCATTTAAGTGGATGACAAGAGAACTTGAATCTGATCCCTGAGATGAGTGGGACTTTGAAGTTTTGGAAGTTACAGGCGATCTGACACTTATATTTGCACATTTCTCTGCATCTTTTAAAATTGACCAAACATGATCGAATAAAAACCTCTTTCTCTCTTCTAGATCTTTTATAAATATTATCCTAGCACGTTTAATCTACCACGAGAGAGAAAGAAACAAGTATTAATAACATGATAATATATGATAATCAAGATTTTTGTTATTCAAATACTTACAATATCAAGCTCAGAAGTGCCACTTGGATTTAGGCGGTCGACTTGTCAAATGCATCCTCGAAATTTACTGATGGCCTTCATAATTAATTGCACTCGACATGAGAGAGACTTCGGAGTCCTTTGAGCAGTACAAATATTGGAAATCCTTTCATGAAATAAAGCAGAAATTCATTCCCACAGCTTGTCCTTCTTTTGATTAGGTATTGAGAAATTTCGAGCCACGTGACGCATAAAATTTGGTCTTCTTCTTGTAAAAAAGATTTTCTGCAATTTGATGCCATAATTTAAGGAGATAAAGTTGTTGAGGATGATACTATTATGATGGAGGGATGCAAAGAGTTATGAATATAGAATAAGAAGAGTTGTCGTGGAGATATAAAAATTATGCAAGTATTATATAGGGATCAGATATGGGGAGTCTCTTACACGAAAGGAGTCCAATGTGGGGAGTCTCCAATACCAGGAGAATCCAATGTAGAGAGTCTCCAACACGGAGGAATCCAATGTAGGGAGTCTCCAACACTAGGAGAATCCAATGTTGGAGAGAATCAAGTGCTGAAAAGAATCCTATGTGGGGAGAAATATTATATAATGATATTACGTACATCTCTAAACAACTCACAACTTATATTTCCATTTCTATAAACAACTTCTTCAACAATGAACTATGGAGCCGGACCGTCACATCTACCTCCTCCTTCTTCTTCTTCTTCTTCTTCTTCTTCTTCCGACGATGAAACATTTTCTCAGTACATTAAAGATTGGAAGGAAGATATGACACAATAGGAGAAGGAAGATGAAATCTTGGCTCGTGTATATGTCTCTAATAATGAAATAATAACTTATCTCTCTCAAGAGGCAGAATGGCCAAAGCGTATTGGCTCAGTTCCTAGTCATTTGGTGATCAATCGCGGGAGGGAAGAATGTAATTCTCGACTCTACAATGACTATTTTTCTGATAATCCTACATATGATGCAAATCTATTCCGTAGAAGATTCCGGATGCAAGGAGTTTTATTCCTTCGTATAGTCAAGGAGGTACGTGAGCATGACAACTTCTTCGTACAGAAGATGGATGGTGTCGACAAACTTGTGCTATCAACTTTACAAAAAGTAACAACGGTATTCCGCATATTGGCGTATGGAACATCAGTAGATAGTACTGATGAATATGTTAGGATCGGTGATTCAACTGCAATTGTATATTTAAAGAGATTTTGTAGAGCAATTGTAGAAGTATATGGAGATGATTATCTAAGGACCCTTAATGTCGACGATGTTGCAAGGTTATTGCAAAAGAGCAAAGAAAGAGGTTTTTCAGGAATGTTGGTAAGTCTAGACTGTATGCATTGGCAATGAAAAAATTGTCCAATAGCATGGGCATGACAATACTCGGGACATCATGGAGGTCCAACCATTATTTTTGAGACAATAGCATCATATGATCTATGGATATGACACGTATACTTTGGCTTACCAGGATCCAATAAGGATATTAATGTATCGCAATCGTCTAATCTGTTCGACAATCTATCACAAGGTATTGCTCCTCCTGCTCATTACACAATTCAAGGAAAAAATTATGATGTCGGTTATTATTTGGCCGATGACATATATCCGAAATGACCAACACTTGTTCAAACAATTTCCAATTCCGATGATAAAAAGAAACAATAATTTGTAATGATTCAAGAAGCATGTCAAAAAGATGTGGAGCAGGCATTCGGTGTTCTCCAATCACGATTTGCTATCATCAAGGGGCCAATCCGTTTTTGGGATAAATGAACTCTGCACGATATCATGACTGCTTGTATTATAATGCATAATATGATTGTCAAAGATGAACGCGAAGAACAAGAAGATGTTGTCATTTCAACTTCACAATCAATCCCGAATGCTCAAAATATAAAGATAACCGAAACTGAACGATTCCAACAGTTCCTTGCTTAACATAAGAGGTTTTTAAAAAGAAGCACATTTTGCACTTCGAAATGCATTGATTGAGCATTTGTGGGAAAGAGATGGAAATGAAGCGATGTAACTTTTTTAATTAAAGTTTCAATGTATTTCAATATAAGTATGTTTATCTTCCATCTAATTTTCTAATACATTTTTATTTTTAATTACTTGGTTCTTGGAATTTTATATTTCAATATTAATCTTATTTTGAAGGTATCGACAAGACATTTCCAATTGTAAAATTTTTATTTAAAAATAACTAGTAGAAATAAACTTATGTTGATTTTAAATTACTAGTTACTAATTAAAAATGATATGGAAGTAATAAGTAATTGTTTATAAATCATTAAAAGGGCAAAGTGGATATTTAGGAAAAATTTACAGCTAGCTGCAATTTTAGAAAAGAGGCTGTATATTTGCAGCCTCATTCCCTCCGGCTACATTTTATAGCTGGAGATGCAGGTCGATTGGAGCGGGACGGGACTGCAAAATCTAGTTTTGCAGCCTTGTTGGAGTTGCTCTAACTTCTAAGGGTAAATTACACAAAAACCCAAGAGCTTTCAACATTTTGCAGTAAAAGCCCCAATAACTTTCAAAATCACGCTAACTCCTCAATAACATTTGCAGAAAAACCTCAATGTCTTTGGGTAAATTATACAAACTCCCAATAAATTTTATAATGCCTTTTTTATGTTGTTTTTTGTTTCTAATTTATGTGTTTTCTGGCAAAAACAAAAACTTATTAGGGTTTGTTTTCAATTCCAGAAGTTGCTAGGGGTGTAGCACGCTTTTGAAAGTTATAGGGGGTTTATTTTAAAATACGGGGTTTATTTTTAAAATACTAAAACTTCTTGGGTTTTAGTCCCTATTTCAAAGTAGCCCATAGTTGTTAACCATACTTAGTGAAGTACATTTCTACCCTCAACTAATCGCTCTTGTTCCAAAATCCAACATTTTTTTTCGGTTGTAGAACTGTGTTTAACAAACCAGGTCTAAACTGGTCTAGAAACTCAAATATGGGGTTAAAAAAGGTGTAAAGAATTGACTTTTTGAGCTTGAAATATCATAAACGCAGGGGATAACTGGGCGCTCAGCGAATATAGTTAAGGACTAATTTGAAATAATAAATATGACCTGATGGTCCCAAAAACAATTCCAACGATCTGAGGGACCAATTTCGGAAAAACCCAGCAAATTATGATTGCTATCTCCTCCCAGTGTCCCCGCAACTTAAAGAAGGCAAAGAGAGACGACGAAATCTCAGAGACCAAACCCTAGCTTTCCCAAATATCCGCACTAGATCAAAACCCTCGTTATCGGATCCCCGCAATCGGATCCGGATCCGATTCTAATGGAAGAGGAAGACGCTCGAAGCGAGAGCAGCAACTACACTTCGGAGGACGAGGGAACCGATGACTACAGAAGAGGAGGCTATCACGCTGTTCGAGTTGGGGATTCCTTCAAGCAGGGAGCTTACGTAGTCCAATCGAAGCTCGGTTGGGGCCACTTTTCTACAGTTTGGCTCGCTTGGGATACGGTTCACAGTGTAAGCGATCGGTTTAAATTTGTCTTTTCAAATGATTGGGTAAACTTTTTTTAGTGATTGGAGGGAAACCCATTTGTTGTTTTTGATTGGGAAGTGAAGGGTGGGCATCAAAATTTGATCCTGATTATTTGATTATATTTGAGGGTTTTGGAGATTAATCTTTGTTGATGTAAATTTGAACTTAGTTCTTATAGTACAGGGTTCAGGTTAGATTTTGATTGTTTGGGTGGGGGGAAGCCATAGGGATATGATGGTTCTGCTCTATAAAGAAAAGTTCATATTTTGTGCTACTTAGGTGGCAACATACATGTTTGTTGGAGGCTACACCTTGGATCAAAACACCCTGCAATCATGTAGTGAGCTTGTATTTCTTATACTCTAATGCACCTTTTCTTTATTGCCTATACATGTTTTTTTGAGACTACACCTTGAATCATGTAGTGAGATTGATTACTAATTGCAAGTGATTATTGATTACCAATTGCAAGTGATTACACTTTCGGATCCATGGATATGTGCTGGAATTGGGTATATCTACACAAGAATAGCACATTAATGGGTTGATATGATGGTTTCTACATTTTTTTTAAATTGAATTCAAGAGCATCTTTGCAGAAAAGAAAAGGAGGACTGGATCTGTACATTTAAGGTTAGGGGATTGAAAATGGGTAAAAATTTGTGGAGGAACAGTTGTGGGTGCTGAGATCAGAATTATGTGCGATCACACACAATACACCCTCATTCTCGCAGATGTGCTTGTACACACTTAGATGAGAAAAGAAGCATAAGACTGGAGAACATGCGGACAATTGTCTGAGGATAACACTGATGAATCTGAGAAGTTGGATTTTTTATTTGGTTGGCCTTTTTTTTGTTTGTTTGTTTGTTTGTTTGTTTTTTTTTTTGGGGGTGGGGGGGGGGGGATGGGGGCGAAGGAGGGGGTGTTCTTGTTAGAGGATAGTACTGGAGGAAATGGTATATGTGAAAGGGAGGATAACTCTACAGTCTCTAGACAAAAATTTCCAGATATTGGCAAAGGATAGGGATGGTAGGGACAACTTTGAAAGAATTGAGTTCTAGGAATTAGGATAGTTTTGGGGGAGTTAGGGATGAGGAGGGTAGCCGTTAGATGTAAGCTTGAACCTTCAAGGTCAAGCCTGCTTCATCTGCTTGCAAGAAAATCTATGGCCGTATGCACTTGAACTAGTTTGGTTTAACTTCTCTAGGAAATTAAGCTTCTTCCTAGCATGATTGCAATTCAAGATGTCTACATGCAGTAAAGAGACATGTAACTGTCACCTGCAGCAGCTAGATGCACACAAACTTTGGCAACGAAGTTAATGTTAATTGGAAACTATGGTATGTATGATACTTTCTCAAAATATAAAAAATAACTTGCGTGACACACATTTAAAGACATGCTTGCCTATTTGTGTCCAGCACTTGCAAATTTGTAAATTGCAATTTACCTCAAATATACATAAGATGAAGCATGTATAACGCTCTTGGACAAAGATAGTTTCTATAGAGCATTTTACTAGATTTGGTTCTATGAAAAACAAGAAATTCACATATTTATATGGCTGAAGAGTAAGGGTGTATGGCTCAAATGGGAAGATAGAATATTCATGTAATAAATATGTGGTCGAATCTGAATTTTGGATGCTTGATTGTTGTAGCCAACATCCCAATGTATTTGTCGGAGTATTGCACTCATTCTCATCTCTATTATCATAGACTGAAACAATTAAATATGATAAAAAAATGATTATGGTTCACCAAGGACATGGTTCTTTTTATGCAATCTCAGGCACTTTATCAAAGGCTACAACACCGTATCGCTGTTTACCCCTGCGAGACCCCCCCCACCCCCCACCTCCAACCTTCTCAAATTATGAGCTGCTCTTTCTAGGCAGATATAGCAAGTTTATTATCTTATAGTGACTGAATATCTTAAAATTTATTAGTATTCTTAGAGCCTGAGCGAACTTACATTTTCAAACTAATTCTGAAATTGTTTACTAGACTGGATGATCTATCTCCAGGAGACACAAAAATCCATGACTTGTTTTATTTCTTAAACAAGGAGCTGAGCGTAATTAAACCCCTTATCAAGAGAACAATTATCAACATCTTCCCTCTCTTTTGTGTTCACTTGCAGACTTTTTCTTTTATATCTTGAAATAGGATTCATGATCCTGATATTAAAAGCTCTTTCAGTAAATAAACTAAATAGATCTTATTTATCTTATATAGTTATATTATGCTGTCATATTTACTGTTGGAATCCGATTGTCCAATTCATTTGCTGTATTTTCCCTTTTTTTTATTTCTCTTCTTAACAATTACTTATGCAACTAAGGATAAACGTTATTGCTTGATGTATTGCTATGATGAAATCTGTAGAAAATGAAACCATTGTTATATTTCTTTTGGCTTGTTAAATAATACTCTTCGACTTTCTTTTTGAAAATAGTTTTCATATTTTATTTCGCTTTAGGGACATATTGCGTAAAAGATCCTTCTTGAGGATGTTGGTACAACATATTTTCTTGTTTCTTTCACTAAAAAAAAGGATTGGAAGGAAAAGATTTTTTCACAAAAAAAGAAAGGTTGTTTTTCTCTTTTAATACAATAAATAACATAAACTAGAAATTTGATATACTTTTTAAATAAAGGGTCTAATTTCTGCAATTTGGGATATGCTAGATAAACCGATCTCATTTTGTGCGTTGCAGCGGTATGTTGCACTTAAAGTTCAGAAAAGTGCACAACATTATACTGAGGCAGCCATGGATGAAATAAAAATCCTTAAGCAAATTGCTGAGGGTGATCCAGATGACACCCGATGCGTTGTTAAGCTCCTTGACCACTTCAAGCATTCTGGTCCAAACGGTCATCACGTCTGCATGGTGTTTGAATTCCTTGGTGACAATCTTCTCTCCTTAATCAAATACACGGATTATCGAGGAATTCCGCTCGCAATGGTCAAAGAAATATGCCGCCATGTTCTTGTTGGCCTAGACTATCTCCATCGTCAACTCTCCATCATTCACACAGACCTCAAACCTGAAAATATTCTTCTTGTATCTACCATTGACCCTACCAAAGATCCACGCCGATCTGATTCTCCCCCTATTATTCCCGTTATGAAGACTGAGGACCCAATTCCTAAAACCCAGACACCTTCAAATGGGGACTTGACACGTAACCAGAAGAAGAAAATTCGAAGGAAGGCCAAGAAGGCTGCTGCTGCCACTTCAGGCACCGGTACTTCTTTGCCTGTAGCGGATCATGATGGATCTCAGGAACAAGGAAGTTCGAGTGGTGCAAGTGATAGTGCTGGTGGTGGAGTTGAGAATGGGGCAGGGCAAGGGTCAAGAAGAGGGAGCAAAGGGACAAGAAGGAAAATGGCATTGGAGGTTGACCCAAAGTGCAAGCTAGTGGACTTTGGTAATGCTTGCTGGACGTACAAGCAGTTCACAAATGATATCCAGACTAGGCAATATAGGTGTCCTGAAGTTCTGCTGGGGTCCAAATACTCAACATCTGCTGATCTATGGTCGTTCGCGTGCATCTGTTTTGAGCTTGCTACAGGGGATGTGCTCTTTGATCCACACAGTGGGGACAATTTTGATCGAGATGAGGTATAAAATATTATTACCTTTTATTTTTGTCCTCTTACTTCAGTATCTATGGATTTTTTTTTGTTGTTGAAGCTTTAGACTTTTAGCATATATGATGAGATAGTCAATTTAAGCCCACTTTCAGTATCTTAACTTTTTTTTGTCAGTAATTCTCAGGATTACACGGTATAATTGACAGTGTTTCTAATTGTTCTAATTTATTTTAGTGGACTTGTGTAACTCTCTTGACCTTTACAGAGTTGTACCTTGTCTTAGCCAATAAGGATTCTAGGTGATAAGATATTATGTTTTTCAGCATTGGTTTGAGGAAAAAAACATCAGCATACTATTCTTCTAGGATTAGTTTTGTATATTTCTCATATTTTTGTACTTTTTTTGTTACCATTCATTTAAAAATATTGTTAAGTTTACACAGGCATGGGTTCGGGAGAATCTGACAACATAAAATCCTTTAGAAAAAACTATATATAGCTGTTTACACATGCAAATTTGTTTCTGGTATGTGACAATTAATCTGTTGAAATGACTGATAGTTTTTTTACTTGATATAATGTACACATGGGTGATGTCATCACATAGAATAGGTCATGATTTAACGACTTGTCGTGGTATTGGAATCTCATGTAAGTATCCTAGAGTTGAGACGTCGACAAACTAAAATTGAAATTATGGGTAGATTTTCCCAAAAAAGAAATACAGATGATAGTAATTGAAAGGCAGAAGCTGGTCAATTATAGAATATGATGCAAGAAGGATGCAGCACTCTATAGGTTGTGGCACATCAAGGAGTGCATTTGACTTCTTAATATATGAGCTTCTTTCTTACTATTTAGCAGTCCTCCAGTGGTCGTTTAGGTTATCTGAGATTGATAGAGGAGAATTGATTAGGTTCTTGGTAGCAGGACAGGCTTGCTTAGTTGGCCTTTTAGGATACGTAAGCATACGAAAACCTCTCCTCTAAGCTGTACATCAGAGTTCATGTATCATGTTACTGATGAATGGTTCACGCAGCATACGGTCTATAATTATGGGGAAGTCTTCTTTTTTCAAAGTTCAAACATATATGCAGTAGGCTGAATTATATGTAGTTGGAAATATTTTAGAAACTTAGTTCTTATGTCAAAACAGCATAAGGTTCAATTGACAAGTCATTAGATCTATCTCATACTTTTGACGTCATGCGGATGGACTAAGCCAATTATTAAAATTTTCTGCTTTATTTTTGAATCATCTATGATGCAGAAGACTATAACTCTCCTATTTGGTTACTTATTATTATTTTTTCTATATGGCTTCTTACTACCCTGTAACTTTGTTAGTTATGCTGATGATTATCGAGTGCTTCTTCACATTTACTTGTGGACGTGTCAAAAATGACATAAGTATGCAAACATGTGTGTCAATTTGTAGTACCTAATATGTGTAGTTTGGATGCATGAGCTATCGGTTTACCATGTTTATTCATAGAGACCATACACAGGTTAAAATTCTTACTGTATACTTTGTTGTTAGAAGTTTGCACATTATGTTCCTTCGGTCCATAGAGACATTGTTTTGAAGAAAAGATTGAGGATAACTCTTAATTGCAATCTCTTACAGCCTCTTATAAGATTTAGCTTTGCTCACCTTGTTTTAGTAAGACTCCTGAAAGAGGAAGTCTTGTTTAATTCTGTTTATGTTATGCATGGTTTTATGCACATTTAAACTTTAAACCGTTCAATTTGCCATATGATCTGCTTCTTTCTAGAAAACTGTTGGCGAAGTTTTTATCATTGCATACATCTGAACTTAGTATCTTCTTTACTTTTTTTGGATAAGTTAGCGGTACCCTTCCTAAATTCTCACCTTCCTTCCAGTATGCTAATCTATGATTTTTTTTCCTGTATATATATATATATATATATATATATATATATATATATATATCTATCAACAGTAGATGATTTTTTTAAATAGAAATTTGGTGAGAAATACTTATTTAGTAACCAAGGGATTTTGAGACAACTATTTGTGACATTATCATCATAACATTTCAAAGGCAATTTTTTTCAGATGAGAATATTTTCTGATTTGTATAAGTAATTTGGTGACCTATAACAAGCTGTGTTGCGTGAACCCATCTCGGCTATGTAATTGGTACTTGATTATTTTGTTGGATACTTTTTGATGTCCTAAAATCTGCCACTTCCTAGACATATTGAAGATGGATCAGAAATATATTTGTTTCTATGAAGTTAGAACCTATAATGCATGAGTGAGAATTTTCAAATTCTATTTGACTTCTAGATGCACTTATATTGTCCACTTTTTGGTTAGTTGTGAGATATTAATTTATATGACTTGAAAAGTATATTTTATCGTGGAATATTTATTTTTTAACTGGTATATTCTATGCATAATACTCTTGTCTTCAAGTTATACTGGAAGTAATAAAGAACCAGATTCCTGCAGAGCATTAGCATCTAGACAAAGGATATAAATTTCACTCATGATTAGAGATCCCAGTCATCTTCAATGCACAAACAAATTCAATTATGCTAGTCCAAAGAGGAAAAAAAAACCTAGTATCTTCCTATTGCTTTTGGATTTAGGCTTGAGATGTCTATCTGGATGAAGACTTAAGGTCGGGAAGGCGAGATGGAGCTAGTACTCATATGTGCTGCACATATGGGCACATGAACTTGTGTGAATTCATGCATAGATAGCACATTGGCACAACTTAATGGCTCGCTATGCACGGCGGACATGAGTCTGACCTAAATTTGAATACAAGTGAAACAAGCTGTTAACAAAATTGACAAGTTAGCACAAATCTGAATTTTTTTATATGTAGAACTAGCAGCTGAACATCAAAGTAAACTGTATCAACTAAAAGTAAAACGTTTGTAACATGCGTAGTAAAAGTAAGATAATGAAGGGCATCAAATGGATGTAATGTATAATTATTTTGTTATTTATGTTAATATCGAATTAGAAATAGTTACATAAATTATAGAGTATTTTATGTACAGTCTATTAAGGGGTGTAAAAAGTAAGAAAATGTCAGACAAGTAACTAATTTTACTTGCACCATAATATCAATAACCTAAAGACAAAGGATATATTCTGGGGCCTAACTACAATAAGAATGGACCAGAACATCACGGTTTCTAGCTAATGCAAATTCTATTTAATGAGACCTTCACATTATGTAAGCTTTGAACTAGTGATGAACCTCTATTTGATTAAGAATTGTCATATGACTCATATCACTAATGTACTTGTATTCTTATAGTTACTCTCTGCATTTTAAACTTCATAGATCATGCCAATCAGGTTGGTCAATTTTCTTAGTTCGTGTTAAGCCATAAGTTTTCAGGTCTTTTTTTGCTGATGTATGTTTGCCTAACTGAAATTAAGATCATTATTCTGTTGATGAAAGATTGAAGCTGTGTGAGGGACTTGTTCCCTCTACCTTAAAGCTCCGGTACCATCTAAAGCTTTTTCTATGTTGGAGCAGCCAGATATCCCAAGTTTTTCCTAATAAAGCACAGTTCCAGCTTTGAGCTTGTCAAATGACTTGAAAGTGTTTTGCTGCATGCTTCTTCTCACTGTTTTCCCCCTTGGAAATCTCATGCCAAATCTTTGCCCATATCAAGGCATCTGTACAAGTCAGAAGGCTTCTGAAAAGCAGCTTTGGGTCATAGAATTATTCTAATGCAGATCTTTTCTTATTTTGCTTACTACTACAACTTCATCCTACAAATAGGGCCATCCTTCTATAATTTCAGACTTTCCAGCTATAGCAACTCTGACTGTATTACAAAACTAGACTATAATTGTAAGGAATTATCCAAATAAAATATTGAAGGAAATAAATAAATCCTGATTAGCATATAGTCTCCAATTAATTGCATATACACTGTAATTTTTGCTTGTCTCATGTCATAAAGCATACTAATCATTTCACCTAACTCTTCTGTCAGACACATTGTTGAATTCGGGTATGGCTCCTGCCATTCATTGTATAGATTCAAGATGCAATGAAACCCCAGTTAAATCTGCAGCAGCATCTTATGCATATGGGACGACTATGGACCAAAATAGTGATGCCTAGTGCTTCCTGTTAGATGAACCATAGAGGTTCCTCAGTAATATTTGGATGTAAAATGCTGATATTTCTCACTATCTTTCCAGCATGCCTCTACATCGCCAGTGAATTATAGTTTCTTAAAGGATAAATTTAAAGTTTTCCGTCTACTGAATTACTTAATAACTTGATATATACATGCATTTGGAGTCTAAGTTGGTAAAGGGTCTGGTTTATAAGCATTAAAGATAACCCTATATGATATGGTTTACCTTTATTATTGTCCTAAATTTCTGATTATTTCAGAAATTTTGTTTGCAATAACTAGTATGGAAATATTTTGAGGGGGGAAAAAACTATAAATGCTATTTCCAGCAGGGGGAAAAAACGGGTTTGCCTGAATCGGAAGCTATCGACTTGCTTGTGGAAATGATACTTATCGGAGGGAATAAAATACTGGTTTACTTACTAGTGCTACTGCGACTTTACGTCTTAAATGTTAGACATATTTGTTGATAGTGTCGTACTGTTATCACTCGATCTATTTCATTGTTATCTCTTTTCCCCCTTTTTGACTTCATTGTTTCCTTTATTTGTTGAGGTTCAGTTATTTGATAAAAATTATAATTTGATTTTTGTTTAGTGACTATATAAAAAATTTTAATTTTAATTTTGTTTAGTGACTATACAAAGTTCAGTTAGCTCATGTTAGAACCTTCTCCAAAACTATTGATTTTGCAGTGCAGATTGATTGCACACTTATTAACTATGCAATCTTAATCTGTCATCCCATGCTTCAAAGATTGTGGAATTATTTCTATACCATTTTTTATTTTATTTATTTATTTATTTATTATTATAGTTATTATTTTGTGATACCATTGTTCCCATTTATGTCTGATGCATATGGTTCTGATAAATTGTACTAACTTCATCAGAAAGAGTAGTTCTAATTTGAAAAGAAGGATCTAAGTTATGTTCCTGTAATAACTAAATCACATTTTTCTAAACTTTGTATCGCAAAATTCTTTTTCTTAAATTGCAAACTTGTGACTTGGAGAGGAAACTTCAACGGCTGTATTTAGATTTACACCAAAATCCTTTATGAAAAATTTCACGGAACTAATTATTTCTCTCCTGCTTGTAGGACCATTTGGCGTTGATGATGGAGCTCCTTGGAATGATGCCTCGAAAGGTACTCCTCCTTATAAATTGTCTTTTTAAGGTTCTTAATTTGAATGCTCTCTTAAATAAAGTTGTTAATGGTACCCAATAATATTCGTCTTTAAAATGTTTATTTTGTTTGGACATTACACATGAGTTCATGGGTTTTTGTTGGAGATATCCGGGTCCAAACTCCATACCTTCCAAGGTCTCCAACTATCCAAAGATAATATCAATATTTTATGCGGTATGCAATTATACAATTTATTATTTGTTCATTGGCACTTTCAAAACAATGTTATAAAAGATGTTAAGGTGGCGCAAGGCAGCTGAGGTCCTGCCTAATGCCTTGCCTATTGCCCCTGTCCTACAAGTGAACAGCATATAACAAAGGAAAAAAAATGATATTCAAATAAAATGCCAGGTGGCAGGAAGTAGCCATGGTCAATGATCCCTAGTTTATGTGAAAATGAACTCTATATATTGAAGGGATTGCAGTAGTTGTAATAAATGCAATCATTCTATTTAGGTATCTGATAAAAGGATAGCTTACACAGTCACAAGTTGTTACTTCATGCTGCGGCAGCATTCCTTTGATTGAAATCAGAAGTCTCAATATGGGCCTTGTTGGCTTAAATTACGGAGGAAATGGTAGTTCTGGTTTGATCTTGAATTATGACATACCATCAAATTGGTCTCTTGGTTTGTTGCATAGAGCTCTTAAAAATGTGAATCATTTTTCATGGCTGGCTTTAAAAATTGGTCGATTTTTAAAACTTTCATGCCTCTTAAAAATGATGGATGGTGACTCAGTAGACTGGAAATAACTACAAGGGCTTAATGGGTTAAAATATTGTTAAAGGCTTCTTAGAAATGTCAGGTAAACATTAGGGGCTGATTTCACTTTGAATACTTGCCTCTTCTTTTAAAAACTTTGCTTTTGCTTCCACTGCATGATTATGCCAATTTATTATTATTTTTTACCTCTTCAGATCGCCTTGGGTGGCCGATACTCCCGTGACTTCTTCAACAGATATGGCGATTTGAGACACATTCGCCGACTCAGATTCTGGCCTCTTCACAAAGTTCTCATGGAAAAATACGACGTCAGCGAGCAAGATGCCACAGACATGGCCGATTTCCTTGTCCCAGTACTTGACTTTGTCCCCGAGAAGCGACCATCTGCTGCACAATTACTTATTCATCCTTGGCTGGATGCAGGGCCAAGGCTTCGTCAGCCCACAGCAGAGCCTTCAGATGATAAGCAGAAAAAGGATAAGGATGAAAGAGAGGCGATGGCAACAGAACTTGGTAATATTGCCATTGGTGGTCAATCTCATAGTAAACTGAACAAAGCTGGTACTGCTGCTTCTCGGTAGTGATTTTTTTTTCATGATATTTTTGGGCTGTCTGGTTTGGGATTTAGGGTTTATGGATGGTGTAAGAGTGAAGGTTAGTGAGTGTTAGAATTGTACTAGTAGGTGGATTGAAGCAATTTGTTTGGGACTGTTGAAGACTGTCCCGCTGGTTTGGACATTTGATTTATTTTGGCTTGGAGTATTTGATTTTTATCTCTATATGAGAAAGGCTCCCTTTTCTTCAAAATCCTCCAAGCTATATTCTTCTATGCAACCTGTTCTATTGATCAAACTGTAATCTAAACTGTGACTGCAATTCCCTCCTTTTATTTTATACATACATCCTTGAGTGTTTTGATATATAGCTGAACAAAATTGGTTTGCATACCATATGTTTTGAGTGCGAATCCTATTAAAACGCATGTTTCGAGCGGTAAAGGTGAACCTTTGTAATTCCCCATTGTTCCCATTGATGTTGGCTCTCAAGCTTGATAGAAGTTTTCAAGATGGTTGTATGATGTATTCTCTTCTTGGTTGATGTAGTGGAAAAAGCTCTCTTCTTGTCGGTGGATTTAGGCACATTTGGCCAAACCACGTTATGTTGGTTACCCATTGTGTTTGATTGTTTGTTATTTATTCCACATTTATGTTCTTCTTTCATGTTGATCTTGAGCTTGGAATTATGGTCTTTAGTTTCCCTATACTATGCACTGCAATCAAGTTGAATAAACATCAAATAACAGAGGAGTACAAGTGAACCCCAAATTGAATTTCAATTCATCTTAAATAATAAGCTTTAGCTATGATTTTTATTTAAAAAGAACCGACAAATACAAACTGAAACAAATCAGCAATTACCGCGCTCGCGTTTATACACATCCATTCCTTAAACGAGAACACCGAAAACGCCAAATAGAGCTGCAACAGCAAATGCCAGCACTGCCGACGGTGAAGAACCGGAAGACTTATGATCAGAACCACCCTTTGAAGAAGAGTCAGATGAACCGCCGTCGCCGCCGTGAGGCAAATCCGCCGTATCAACCTTATCGAACATAATCGTAAAATTGCACGTGCCCTGCGACGCGTTTTTCGTCGTCACTGTCGCCAATCCATCGAAATCACAGCTCTTGTCGCTCTGATTCTGGCTCTGGTAGTACAAGTTGAACACGTATGATGCCTTCCCTGTCTCGTCGAGCGCTCCGCAGGATGACCCGTTGGCGAGCGGCGTGCAATCCGCCCGATCGCAAGCGTACTTCATAGCGTCAGGAATCTTACTGACATCCTTAGCGTCTGGTTTCACTACGCACCATTTTGCCGGAAAATACTCAACACCCGTCGCCGACGCGGGCATTTTGGGCTCTCCCGTGCCCGCGAGATCCATTGGAAACTTTGGCTGCCCGTCAAACGTGAAAATCCCCCAGTGCCGCTCGAAATCCCCTGGCAATACGCTCTTCTGATCCTCATCATACAATCCGAACATGTATACTTCGAAAGTCGAATTTGGCCGCAGCGGCGTTCCTTCCTTCTTCGTGAGCTTCGCCAACAACCCGTCGTAGAATCGCTGAGCTACTTGCACGTTCGCGTTGACGTTGCCGTCGGTGGGCCATCCGACCTCTCCGATGATGATGTCGAGGCCGCCGCAGTCGACTTTCTTGAGGGCGGAGACAAGGGTGTCGAAGTTGGCGTCAAAGACGTTGGTGTACTTTATGTCGTGGTCGACAACGGGGTTGGCTTTGGCGTCGAAGAAGGCGAAGTCGAGGGGGAAGTTGGGGGAGGTGTAGTAGCTGAGGAAGGGGTAGATGTTGACGGTGAAGGGGTTTGAGGTCTCGTTGAGGAACTTGACGATGTCGGTCATGAGGGGGGAGACGTCGGCGCGGAAGTAGCCGGCAGAGGGGACGGGGTTGTCGTATGGGGACTCGTAGACGTCGGCGTTGAGGGGGATGGTGACTTTGACGGTGTCACCGAGGCCCGCCTCCCCGAGGGCCTTGTGTATGTTTTTGAGGGCCGGGAATGTTGTGCTTGTGAACTGGTCCTTGTAGAAGCGGAGGAAGGGCTCGTTGCCGACGGCGACACAACTGTCAGAATCAAGAGAAACTTATTAATGGCTTACAAAATGATGAAAAACATACATCTTTCAAATGTTTTTTTTTTGACAAAGATTGTTGGAAGAAATTACATAATTCTTTTTTTGTTTTGGGGTGTCTGAGTTAGGCAGTTTTTCTTATTTAACAGAAAAAACTTCGCAAAGTTTATAACCTTTTTGAGTAATTTAAAGGTAATTGTTCATGTTTGTCAGAAGAAAATTTGCACAATTGACAGAGAGATGTTCGTGGACACAAGCGCACACAACCTACAAAACTCCTCTATGAAATTAATCATCAAAAAACTTGGGAGTGAAAAAAAAACATAATAAATGGGAAAAAATAAATTCTCCTGAAGCCGTAGGAATTCAATCTAAAACCAGTTATAAACGACGTGGTAACCAAGCTATTTATGAGAAAACAATCTAAAAGCAGACGCAAAATCTATAACACTTACGTAATTTTGACCCCGTCTTTATCTTTCACATTATACTTCTCAACATTGTTCTTCACCCACTCCTTAGCCTTATCATAATCTCCAACTTTAGGGAGATCATTGTTAAAGACTGCGATCATAACCTCAATCCCAGACCCAGCCAAAGCATTAAGGACGGTGTCATTGGAGTCGAAAAGCTTCACCTTCTTGATTCCATTGTCCTGCAAAAGCTTAACTGTCGTTGCTGGAGGCAATGGCCTCGACGCAATCGTTCCCCAATTCACTCCGAGGCCTTCAACAAAAGGACCACAGAGGGCAATGAAGAATGCCAATGTAAGTAATTGGAGAAATTTCATACCTTTTTTTTCTTATGAAATTGATGCAATAATATGAGGACTAGTTGAAGGCTTTATATATACGTGGGAATAAAGGAGAGGAGAGGAAGAAGAGATGAATGATATTAACAGAAAGAAAACAAGAACAACTGTGCCTTGTGTTTAATAATCGAAAAGCCATGAGAAAAAATAGGCGGGTTTTCTAAATTTAGCACGAAATTTGTGGTTTTAGGAGAGAAATCATCCTGTTCACAGAAAAACAAGAGGAAAAATTCTATGGTTAAAATAGTAAAACTAGACTTAATTGAACGAAAGTTGAGAAGAGATGGGAGATATGCTACATATTCTCTAGATTCCTAGATGTCATGTCTAAATTTTGGAACGTTTTTGTTTTAAGAAACTTTAGGGATTTTCTAGCTGTTTTAAGAGAATTAAAATTATTTATTTTAACTTATTAGCTGATTCCAATTAAATAAGGAAACGGTTTGTTTTTGAAACAGAAAAACGCGGGAAAGAATAGAAGAGAATTCGGTCATCCATGTTGGCGCAATTCTAGTTTAGTGGGGTCCGTGACCGGGTCCCACGTTGCAACGAGTAAGGATTATAATGCTTAAGTTTCGCCATTATGCTAATCGTGGGTCCCATGTTTAGGGAGTAATTTTATTTACGACTGTGTTCAAGCTTTCAAGTTCCAACACATTACTGAAGTAATATTTCCCATTATATACGAGTTTCCAACACCAATATAGGACTAGATATTTCTATAAAATATAAAAAACTTTAGAAGACAAAGATGGAATATAATGATTTAGTTATGAAAGAATAGTTAGGGGGAAAAAGAAAAAAAAAACAGAGTAGGATATAAAGTAGGATATAAAAGATAGCTTGGCTTCGATGCACCGAAAATGAGTTTTTATTTATATTTTAATTAAAAGGGTAAAATAGGTATTTAATGTTTATCATCTTCAATTCTCCCTTCTTCACAATTTTTTCCTCTCTTCGTTTTTAATTCCACGTAGTTAGTACTAATCAATGCGTATTTAATAATTAGTTTCTTCAATTTGCCCAATATTAGACTAAATCTTATCTAAAAACCATTCCCTCACATCTCAAAAACACTATTGCTCCTCTTCAATCCCTTCATCTTTCTTCTTCTTCCAACTCCAAATTGATGATCATTCAGCCGCCAGTCGATGCTCCTCGCCCTTCTCCCCTAACCTCCCTCCCTCCCTCCCTCCCTCCCTCCCTCCCTCTCTCTCTCTCTCTTCCAATGACGAGGACGTGCGAGGGCGGAGATGGTGGCCACCACCTCTATTTTCATGACACGGTTGAGGGGCGCCGCAAGCATGTATGTGCTGTTTGGCAACGAGTTAAGTGAGGGGTTAAAGAGACTTAATCATTTCTTAGCTTGCTAAAAAAACATATACGAGGGTTAAAGTGAGTTGACCCTTCATAATCTGCCAAACGTAAAAAATACAGAAGAATTAAGTTAAGCCCTCTAGAGGAATTGAAATGAGTTAACTCTCAAAATGAAGGATTTATTAGTACTCCTATTTAGAAGAATAAAGAGTTAACTCTCTATTTATAAAGAAAATAGAGGATATGTTTGAGAATGCTTATTTTTTAAAGCTTATAAGTTATGATAGCTTTTAATAAATTTTGGCTTTCATGATAAAAATATTGTTGAGAATTTTACTCTCCCCGCCTACTACAATATGCACAACTTGAGAGCCAACCCACAATCAACAAGATATAAAACAACCATAATCAAGAAGAAAGAGCATCGAGATTTATGTGGTTTGGTCGACTAACTTCAACCTACGTCCACAGGGCAACAATATGAGAAATCCACTATGTATTAGGAAGAGCTACAAGAGGAACCACTCAACTCTCACTCAATCTCTCAACCTCACATACATAACCAACTCTCATAATCTCTCCAAAGCCCTCACCTTACAATCTTTTAAATGGACAAAGAATGTGAACCCTCTCCCAATGATGTAATCTTTTGTATGGATAAAGACTACGAAACCATCACCTCTCGCATAATATTCTTGAGTCAGGCTACTCCCTCTACTAACCTTAGATTACAAGAATATTAGGTCTCTCTCCTCTCCTTGATTTTTGCTCCAACAATAGAAGAATATATATAGAAAACCAAAAACCCTATATCTAGCCTGACTTCCTAATTAGAATAGGATTGAAACTCGTAATCATGATGAGACCCAATCTCCTAATCATGATAGATCTCTAACCTTATCTAATTCTGATGAAGTTATATAAAGAATCAAAGACAAAATTCCAACAAATATTATAAAAATTATTTGGATAGTGTAGTAATTTGTTTGGTCAAACCTAGCTTATTTAGCTAAGTTTATAAGTTAGTTTTTAAAAGCTAAGGTATACCAACCTTTTGAAATGTGATTTATAAGCTAACTTATTTTATATTTTACCAAACACGTAGAAATGAAAAAGCTAGCTTAAAAGCTAATTGACCAAAAAATAAGCCGCCCCAAACACCATCATAGTAAAAATGATCACAAGTACTAACATAAAACTTATTTAACGGGTTAATAATTTAGTCATTCGGATCATTAAATAAGCTAACTTTGTTGATCCTCCCCCATAAATCCTCTTTATTAACCCCTTGTCCTAATAGGGCAGTAATGCATTTAATTTTGAGAAGAAATAAGAAAGAAAAGACAATAAATATAGGTCAAAAAGTAAATTTAATTACAGAAGTGCCAGAGGAACTCTATTCATATTCCCAACAACAAATCGGTTATTGTGCAACGTCGAGTTAGGAATGAGTGAGTGATTTTTCCGCTAAATATTTACATAGCCTACCATCGGAACTCCCAAAGTAATTTTTTTTGGGAGCGCCAAAGCGGTCGGCTATAAAAAAGATGAGCTTTGCTACAGGGACCCAAAATATGGGATCAATAGAGGGGACAAGTGAGGTGTCTCCCACCTATTGGATAATGAGTTAGCCATCATTAATGATGGCCAACTCATTATCCAATAGGTGGGAGACACCTCACTTGTCCCTTCTATTGGTCCCATATTTTGGGTCCTTGAAGAATTTTTCATAAAAGATTGGTTTCTTCGATTTTGATAAAATTTGACTAAACCGAACAGAATCATTGTAGATTCTAGACATAAATATCGAACCAAATGAGCTCGTTGTGGTTTGATATTTTATTTGTTTTTTGTTGGATCTGTTTAGTTAAGAAAATGGACTTATACTAGTCCAAGGTAACAATTTGAATCAATAAGTTGATAAAAGTAGGACGCAGAGGGTAATCAAGAAATTTATAAAAATAATAACATATTTTTCTTGACCTTAATTCTCCCCAACCTTGGTCGTAACTGATGCATGCATCTTCATCCCTCTCCAGCACCAACTAGCCCCGCTCACACGTCCCCTCCCTCTCCTTCACCTTCAATCTTTCACCCGTCTATTTTCATATAGTTGCCATCTTTAAATAAGGTATCTCCACTTTTTATAGATAAATAAATTGAAACAGATGATAGCCAGGTTCACAAAAATATAAGTAGATTAAGAAAATTGTGGACGAGAAGAGTACGGTGGGAAAAAAAAAAATCTGAACAAAGACAAAGTTAAAAGATGGATCATGGTTGAGTGGATGTGGGGAAAAAGAAGGAAAGAAATTTGCATGTTCATGTTGACATTAATTTCCATATATACTAATATTAATTTAGAAAGTGAACTTACTGAAGCACAATGGTTTTCTTTATTAGAGTGAGTTAAGAGGAGAGGGAGTGTTCTTGAGAATGTTTTTTTTATTACAATTTGAAACGTCATATTTTGGAAAAATTTCTAGAAGCATCTTTCTAAAATGTATACTATAGGGTCTTCCTTATATGTCATTACATCAAAAAACCACCATTTATGGTCACTCTCGCCTAGTTTTCCATCAAAAAAAGTGTTGCTCGACGTTGACAGGAGAAGCCAAAAAAAAAAAAACCCTATGATTTTATCAATTGATAGTAGAGAAACAGTTTTCAGCTAAAGTCACGTTCTATTAAGGATATAATTCATAATGATGGAATAGATATAGGTAGATGTCGATGAAATGGGCATAGGTAATTAAGTATGTGCTGATGAATTACGTGTTGATGGAATAACATAACAAATATATTGAAACTCGGAAAATTAAAAACCTAAAATTAGACCTAATCTAGGGGTAATTTCCTTAAAAATATATAAGATAGGATCTTCGCATGAACTTAAATCTTACCCCAGCATAAAAGATCTTCATTTCTATCCGCAAAGCAAGCTGATGCTTTCTGGCATGGCAAGAGTCTGGATAGAAATATACTAATTATATACGAGTAGGGGTCCGATATATAGGAACTCTCTGCACAATCTGAGGTGTTCTCAATAGGGGTGAAAATGGTTTGGATACAAATAGAATATGATGTTTACTATATTCATGTCTGCTTGTCATTTACGGATAAAGATACACATAGCTAAGCAAAATTCATATCTATATTCTCTAAAATTGGATACAAATACTGTAGGGTCTCGAAAAAGACAAGACAGCTGGTTCTTCATTTGCTTGGTTGTAAGAAGGGATTCTATCACCTTGTAAAAATCTTTTTACAATCATTCTTCTTCAAGCACAGAGGAAGAGAAGATTAATTCAGCTTCTCTTTTGTTTAACGTGAGTTCGATGTGGCGATGAGATGTCTCGCTTGATGCTTGTGTTGAGCTTACTTCTCGTTGACGATCGGAGAAAGATTGCTTCAACCCGAGGAAAAAATAGCCTCTGTCAAGTGCTTTACCTGCTACTTGCGGCTGCTGTTTGCTCTTGACGTACATGTGCCTAGCTCTTGAGTTTCAAAATCCGATCCTTGGATCTCCAAAAGTGATCCCTTTCTCATAGCTGCTCACAACTATTTATAAGCGATCAGTGCGTAACTGACGCTAAGGTCATGGGATTGGGAGCATAACTGGTTCCTTGATTATAGCCAACATGGGCTGATTGGGTCTTCATGACCGTTAGCCTTCTGGCGTCGAGCTTCACTTGATAAGATGAGCATCATTGCGTGGCGAGGTTCGTCTAATGAGACGAGCCTCGCTGTGTGGCGAGGTTCATCTGACAGGACGAGTTTCGCTGCATGGCGAGCTTCGTCTTTTGAAGGAGCTTTATCTCCAATGACGAGCTTCGTCTTCTGAATGATGAGGCGCTGCGAGCCTCGTCTAGCTGAGATGACCCTCATTGACTGAGATGAGGTTCGTCATTGTGACGAACCTTGTCATGCTTGTAGCGAGCTTCGACACTTTTTTTGTGTCTTGGCTTTTTTAGTGTCTACAAGACCAATGACGAACCTCATCATGCTTGTAGTGAACTTCGACACTCTTTTGTCTCTTGGCTTTTTGTAGTGCCTACAAGACCCCCTTCAAAAATTTCAGGCCCAAATTGGGTTGCATGGGGTCTGAAATACTTTAAACTTTTTTTTGGCTATGACGAGCTTGGTCTGCATGACGAGCTTGGCATTTGGACGAACTTCGATGCTTTAGGGCGAACCTCATGGTTTCAGATGAACTTTGTCATTTTGAGGTGAACCTCGGTGTTTCGAGGTGAGGTTTGACTGCTTGTTGAACCTCATCGTTCTACGCGAGCTTCATCAGACCCATGTGGGACTAACAATCAAGCCCATCAGCATTAAATACTGCATGCTTTTTCATCATTGCGCTTTTTTAGGCCTTTTGAATGACCACTAGCTGGTGCCTTGAGATTCGCTCGGTAGATCTCAGCCATTGATTTAGTTTCCTGTCTGTATATAGGCGACCGCCTCTTAAGAAGTTGATTTATCTTCTTCAAGCTTTCAAGCTCTAAGGCGTTTCGACTCTTGCAAAGCTTCCGTCTTCAAGCTCTACTCTTTCCTCTTTTTTTCAAAGCTTCAAGCTTTCTTCTACATTGAGATCCATGGCCCCTAAAACCGCTGCAGATAAGGGCAAAGGAAAGAAGACGGTCGGTTCTTTGGGCGACACAGCCACACTTTTACCCATAATTTTAGGTAAAATCCTCATCGGATTGAACACTCGTAACACGGTGAATGCAAGGTTTGCGTTAGAAGATTCCCATAGAACACTTGAATCTTTGATGAATAGACGGTTTATCTGCCCCGTGCAGTTTAGTTCTCTCGAGGAGATGAACGGTTCCCTCTTTATCCGCCTAGTGCAATTTTTAAGACAAGGTTCGTTAGATGGACGAGGTTCGTCTGATGGACGATGTTCGTCTGATGGACGAGGTTTGTCTATTTGATGAAGTTCGTCTATCTTGCGAAGTTGGTTAGTTGATGGACAATGCTCGTCTGTCTGATGAGGTTCGTCTATTTGACGAGGTTCATCTAATAGACGATGCTAGTGCCATAGATGAAGTTCGTCTCTCTCGGGCGAGGCTCATCTTTTGGCCAAGGCCTACCTTCATAGATGAAGTTCATTTATTTTTTAGAATATACTTACATATGCATACATTGTTTGTCATCATAAAAAAAGAGGAGAATGTTGGATATCATGTCCCCAAGATATAGTTTTGATGATAACAATTTATTCATTATGTATATCACTATGTGTATTATTATGCACTAACATATCAATGCAGCTTTCAATATTATTTGATGGAAAATTTGTAGTAAAAAGAATGAAAGAAAATTAACTTGTATTCTCTCGATCTTAATTACAATTTGGATTCCTGGTTACAAAAGAGAAGAGAATTGATGTAAAATTTTCCCCTTTGTTTAATACTGGGTTATTCACAGTAGCGATGAGATGCCTCCCTCAAATGCTCGCGTGGAGTTTGCTGCTCGTTGACGATCCGAACGTCTTGTTTTACTAGAACGGTATATTCTTCTCACGATTTGATGCTGTAAAGGACTTACGTGGCAAGTTTGAAACTCTGAATGAATTAATAACTCAGAGCAAGTTTATACTCTTGTTAAAGAGTTGATTGATCTTAATCGTAATTGGTTAGACAAGCCAAGCATGAAGATAGCCCCAAGAATCTGTTACCGAGAAGATGATCCAAAGAAGCCGATCTCTAGATCTCGAAAATTCTCAAAGATCCAAAGATATCTTCCCCTCTTTCTTTCTTCTTCTTAACTAAGCTGATCTTTCTGCTATTTATAGATGATTAGGAAGTGTAACTGCCCTCCTAAAATCGCTCCTTTATGTAGCTAATGGGATGTAACCGCCCCTTAAATCACTACTGAGTAGAGTTGTGATCCACTCAGATCGTGGGAAACGGTTTTGAAACCATTCAGCTCGTGTTTGAATGAGTCAAGCACAAAATCCATGTTTTGGCGTGAATTCTACGTCCAAACGCAGCGTCTGGAAGCTTGTTTGTAGCATCTGGAAGCTACGTTTATAGCATTTGGAAGCTGCGTTTGCAGCAATTTGGAAGCTGCATTTGGCAACAAATGGAAGCTGTGTTGGTAGCTTTCGAAGGCTATGTTTGTGGCCGAACATGAGCTTCGTCCATAGGCTTGAGCTACATCAGCGATGGCTGATAAGAAGCTGCGTCCGTGGTTGAATTGGCGTTGCGTCTTGATACTGAAACGCGGGGAGGACTTCCGCGTCTTGGTTTGAGGAGACCGTTAATTTGTAGTCTTTTTTTGTCAGAGCATTACAAAGATCATCATTTTATAATCTTTGCTTTAGCTCTTTGATATGTGAGAGTCGTCAGGTTGTAACTCTCGCTGTTGATTGTGAAGACTATTGATCAGAACTTTCATCGGTTATTATAAAGGTCGTCAGATTATAACCTTCATCGATCTACGTGAAAGTCTTTAAATTATAGTCTTCTGGAAGCCGTCAAATTGTAACTTCCATCATCTGTGTTTGATGGGGATCAACTATCTGCAGTAATTTTTTAGACATCCTACAGAACCCCCTCCAAAGTTTTCGTAAGTTCGCGGTTGACTGTGATGAATTTTCAGAATCCTTTGGATCTCAACTCTGATCTTAGAGCTGTTGATTCCTTGTCATAAGGAGTTGTTCTTTTCACCCGCTTCGAAGGCATCTTGGTTGAAGGGATTTTTCACGCAGGACCTGTGTGATGATGAGCTTCAAATAGAAGCTCTAGCGATGTTACAAGCTACTCATAAGCAGAAGCTATCAAACATCACATCATGGCTCACCTCCATTCAGTTGATGGGTCTGCAAACATTCATAGGATTTTTGGCAAACCCTCAGCCATCAATGGATTTGATAAGCCTTTACCGACTACCGTTTGAGTCGGGCTAGCATGTGAATTATTTGAATCCGTTTTACATGTAACATTGTGCTAGGAGAATGAACTCTCTTAGACTTGATGCTATAATTTTGAATATATAGACTTTGTTATTTTCATGGAAAAAGACTAAACGGCAATGCGTATTAGGTGTAGATTTATCTCTAATTAGGGATCAAGATAAAGTCCCTCATGCGTGTAAGGCATGGATTTTGACGTTATTAATAACGACCTGCCATGATGTTGAATACGTGGGCTTTTGTTCTTTTTACAGGAAAAGACTAACTGACAGCATGTGTTAGATGCAGACTTATCTCTATTTAGGGATCGAGATAAAGTCCCACAGACATGGATTCTGGTGTCTTTTTCACGAAAAAAGACTAACATGCAACGCGTATTAGGTGTAAACTTATCTCTAATTAGGGATCAAGATAAAGTCCCCTAGACGTAGATTCTGGTGTCTTTTTCACGGAGAAAGACTAATCGACAACGCGTGTTAGGCGTAGACTTATCTCTAATTAGGGATCGAGATAAAGTCCCCCAAACGTGGATTCTGGTGTCTTTTTCACGGAGAAAGACTAACCGGCAACGCGTGTTAGGCATAGATTTATCTCTAATTAGGGATCGAGATAAAGTCCCCTAGACATGGATTCTGGTGTCTTTCTCGTGGCAAAAGACAAACCGGCAATACGTGTTAGGCGTAGGCTTTGTCGCTGTTTATTCATGTGTTATGTTTTCACTTGAAACATTGAAAGAAAGTTGGAAGTGTCATAGGTGTGATGTTAACTTGATGGGTTTGTGGATCATCATTCTATTGAAGAGAGTCGATAAGTTGATTTTGTTAGAGGTGTGATATTAACGTGACAAGAAGAATATTACGATCGGGATAATTTTGATGACCTATCGCTCTATTGGGGAGAGTCGATAAGTGGATTTTATCAGAGGTGTAGGATTAACGTGACAAGAATGTGTTGCGATTGGAGCAACTTTGTGGGCTTATCATCCTATTAAAGATGATTGATAAGTGATTTGTCAGAGGTATAATGTTAACGTGACAGGAATGTGTTGCGATTGGAGCAACTTTGTAGACTTATCATCCTATTAAAGAGGATTAATAAATTGGTTGTCAGAGGTGTGATATTAACGTGATAGGAAGAATATTGCGATCATGGCAATTTTGAGGACCTACCGCTCTATTGGGAAGAGTCGATAAGTGGATTTTGTCAGAGGTGTGATGTTAACTTGACAGGAATGTGTTGCGATTGGAGAAACTTTATGGGCTTATCATCCTATTGAAGAGGATTGATAAGTTGATTTATCAGAGGTATGATGTTAACGTGATAGGAATGTGTTGCGATTGGAGTAACTTTGTGGGCTTATCATCCTATTGAAGATGATTGATAAGTTGATTTGTCAGAGGTATGATGTTAACGTGACAGGAATGTGTTGCGATTGGAGTAACTTTATAGACTTATTATCCTATTAAAGAGGATTGATAAATTAGTTGTCAGAGGTGTGATATTAACGTGACAGGAATATGTTACGATTGGAGCAACTTTGTAGACTTATCATCCTATTGAAGAGGATTGATAAATTGGTTGTCAGAGGTGTGATATTAACATGACAGGAAGAATATTGCGATCATGGCAATTTTGAGGACCTATCCACTATTAGGAAGAGTCGATAAGTGGATTTTGTTAGAGGTGTGATGTTAACTTGATAGGAATGTGTTGCGATTGGAGCAACTTTATGGGCTTATCATTTTATTAAAGAGGATTAATAAGTTGATTTGTCAGAGGTATGATATTAATATGATTGGAATGTGTTGCGATTGGAGTAACTTTGTGGGCTTATCATCCTATTGAAGAGGATTGATAAGTTGATTTGTCAGAGGTATGATGTTAATATGACAGGAATGTGTACTTGTGACTTGCAATTAGCGTCTCGCTGGGGAAACTTGATAATTGAGTTTATCATCAGAAGCGATAAATTTTGATACTTGTGATTTTAATAAGATTTTAAAGACATAGTATCTTGCTGGGGAAGATTGATATTTAAGCAATTTTAAGGACCTATCATCCTATTGAAGATGATTGATAAGTTGATTATCAGAGGTGTATTGTTAACGTGACAACTTAGAGTGATGCAAACTGAATTCATACTCCGTGGGGGTGATGACCGTTAGAAGTATAATGTTAACTCAATGATGTAAAAGATTCGTTACTCTTAATCCAATGGATTCCAAGTAACCAACCCCCAGTCTTGATTAAGACTTAGTAGGGGAAGAAAAAAAGGGGTAGGCATGACATATTCCCTTGTGGGCCACTATCTATAAAGTTGAAATAGAGGCACATCACCTGGTAGGCCATTATCTGATGAATTTGACTATCAGATGTAACTGTTAACGTGATAGTTTTGTTGGACATGCCTTCCTACTAAAGAGGATTGGCTTCAGTAGCCGTAGTATCTTCCCCTTCTGATTGATAAGATTAGGCTTAGTCCGATTGCTCAGGTTGATCCTGCCTATTTTGTTCTTCAGCTTTGATCCTAACAATAATCTTTTGAGCCTGTTCGCCTTGAGAGATTAGTTGTCTCCAGGAACGACATTCTGCAACCCTCATTTGTGCTAGAAGGTTGGTCTGCAAGTTAAGTTGACAGGTCTCTACTAAGGTAGACTGTGTCATACCTGTCGGACATCGTAGAGCCATGTTTTGAAACCATTTGACGAAGGTTTTGACGAACTTCCTCTTTTTCTGATTAGTGGCGAGAAGGATATGGATGGAGACTTCTGTATCCTCTTCAAAGAACCTTGATAGGAAGAGTCTCTCTAGATCCGCCCACTTTTGGATACATCCCGCAGGTAGTTTCCTGAACCATTCAAAGGCAATTCCCTCGAGGGTGCTAATGAACAAGTGAGCCAGTATGGCATCATTTGATATCACATTCCCAGTTTGTAACTTGAAATGATAGATATGTTGGTTCAGTGATTCTATACCATCGAAAGTTTGTAGTGTTTGGACCTCAAACGTTGGAGGATAATATGCTACATCCCATTCGGCAGGGTAGGGCCTGGCAACTCCTTCATCTTGGAGCTCGCTTCTATTAGCAATGGCATTGAGGCGGGCTTCCAATTCTTCCATTTTGGCCGATTGAGGATTCTGCTTATTCTCGGTCTCTCTTCCTTCATCAGAGAAAGATTATAGGTTGTAGGCTTCTTGGTCAGAAGCAGCATCATGAACCACTTTCCCTTCCCTTTGCTTGTGTGAAGTCGGGATGACGATGTTTTTTCTCTTCGGGAAGATTCTTGCCTAGGTAGCGAATCTGTCTTCTGAGATTTGGCCTTGTCTTTCACGATTTGAGTCAACAGGGCTAGGAGTTCATTGAGGGTCTTCTGTTATGATTTGAGCATGGCGTCTTACTCAGCAACCCTCTTTGAAATATCTTCAGAATGTTCTGCCATGTGGACGAAGCTCTCATGCCCAACAAAAGAGCTTAATGATTGGGACTCCGCAATAGCTGAGTGTTCATCATTGGAATTAGTTCATCTGGCTAACCTCCGATAGTTGACAGGAGGAATGGCTCCCATCCGAGTCCGAGTGTGTCGATAGACTTCTTCAAACTCGTTAGCGATTTTTCTAACGGTCGGTGAATGACTTATCTCAGAATCATCGGGACTAGGACTTGAGGCTTTCCCTCTGCCGATCACATTGATAGAGACTCTAGGATACTCGGTCTCTGGAGACTTATTCTTATGCGAACGTCGTCATTGGTTGGGCAAGACATTATGCGTTAGTTGGTCGAACACCAACGGTTTGGCCACATATGAGCAGCAGTGACATCCCGAGAGGACCATAGGAATCAGTCGTTTACATTGGAATGAACGAATGACTTCTTACATCGGTCTTTCTGCTGATATGAACACTCTTAAATCTGTTACAAAGACTCGAGAAGAATTATTCACTGACCGTGAGGTTTGAACTGGAACCCCCAGTCTAAGATTGGACGGGACTGGCTCCTTGTGAGCATGGATATGGTTGAGATGCCTAGAATCCAAAGACTTCTTATAATCGCCCCTCACTCTAATCACATTACGTAGAGTATTCGGGGGTCTCGCTGCCCGGTCAGCGAGCCGGGCGTCTAGGGGGCGGCACGCCCCTGGCCGAGGGGTCCGAGGGGAGTGGACGACCCCCCGGTAGGGTTCGGGGTAGCGCCCCGAAGCTCCACCGTATACACCAGGTTATGTATTGGATTTCGTTACCAGAACGCATGCCTGAGAGTTACGTTCAGTTAATAGAACGCACTCCTGAAGGCTGCATTTTGATTGTACAATACGCCACTGAGGGCTGCGTTTCAGTCTTATTCACACAGAGCTTATGTTTGGGCTCATAGACGCAAGGCTTGCATTCTGAAGCAGAAACGCAGGGCACAAGGTCGCGTTTAGGCTCACAAACATGAAGCTTGTGTTGACTTGAGGATCGGCATTCACAGAGATGTGCTCGTCGTAGGGATCTCCTCCTTCGTCGAGCAGCGTTCTTCTTAGCCTGCTTCAAGGCCTTTGTAGCAACGTCACCATCTGTGTTGATCAAGTTTGTCGGCTCAATGGGCCTCTTACAACCTGATACCCATTGTCTTGATGCAGGTTTGGCTAAAGCTGAGCCCACTCCATCGGTGGAGGGGCTGTCCGAGCAATCTGACCCAAAGGAGAGGTCTTCCTTGGGTGATTCGGCTGTAATTGGAGCAGTTGGAGCTTTAGTCTCTTTGGAGACTTTGTGGATCTTGTGCATAGCCTTGGGGCTAAGGGATCTAAAGGAAAGAACTTCCTTATACTTAGCTTGATCAAACTCAACAATAAGAGTTTCGACGATTGTTCCAGTAAGATTGACGTCGGATTGCGCGACCACTTCGTCATCAGAGAAGCTTTTCCCCAGCGGAGTCGCCATCTTTTGTTTGGTAGAAAATTTGTAGTAAAAAGAATGAAAGAAAATTGACTTGTATTTTCTTGATCTTAATTATAATTTGGATTCCTAATTATAAAAAAGAAGAAAATTAATATAAATTCTCCTATTTGTTTAATACTAGGTTCCTTACGGTAGGCATGAGATGCCTCCCTCGAATGCTCAGTTTGCTTCTCGTTGACGATCCGAACGTCTTATTTTACTAGAACGGTATATTCTCCTCATGATTTGACGCTATGGAGGACTTGCGTGACAAGTTTGAAACTCTAAACGAATTGATAACTCAGAGCGAGTTTAAACTCTTGTAAAAG
The DNA here is from genome assembly GCA_022839385.1 of Asparagus kiusianus. NCBI lineage: Eukaryota > Viridiplantae > Streptophyta > Magnoliopsida > Asparagales > Asparagaceae > Asparagus > Asparagus kiusianus. The sequence continues at coordinate 49,346 of BQKN01001072.1, read as the reverse complement.
AGTTGATTGATCTTAACCGTAATTGGTTAGACAAGCCAAGCATGAAGATAGCCCCAAGAATCTGTTGCCGAGAAGATGATCCGAAGAAGCCGATCTCTAGATCTCCAAAATTCTTAAAGATCCAAAGATATCTCCCCCTCTCTCTTTCTTCTTCTTAACTAAGCTAATCTTTCTGCTATTTATAGGTGATTAGGGGGTATAACTACCCTACTAAAATCACTCTTTTGTGGGGCTAATGGGATGTAACCGTCCCTTAAATCACTCCTGAGTGGGGTTGTGATCCCCTTAGATCGTGGGAAACGGTTTTAAAACCGTTCAGCTCGTATTTGAATGAGTTAAACGCAAAATCCGCGTTCTGGCGTGAATTCTGCGTCTAAACGCAGCGTCTGGAAGCTCATTTGTAACGTCTGGAAGCCGCGTTTGTAGCATTTGGAAGCTGCGTTTGAAGCAATTTGGAAGCTGCGTTGGCAGCTTGTTGGAAGCTACGCTGGTAGCTTGGAAGCTGCGTTGGCAGCTTGGAAGCTGCATTTGGTAGCTTTTGGAGGCTGCATTTGCGGCCGAACATGAGCTGCGTCCGTAGGCTTGAACTACGTCAGCAATGGCTGATAAGGAGCTGTGTCCGCGGTTGAATTGGAGCTGCGTCTTGATGCTAAAACACGGGGAGGACTTCTGCATCTTGGTTTGAGGAGACCGTTAATTTATAGTCTCTTTTTATCAGAGTGTTGCAAAGATCGTCATTTTGTAATCTTTGCTTCAGCTCTTTGATATGTGAGAGTCATCGGGTTGTAACTCTCGCTGTTGATTATGAAGGCTGTTGATTAGAGCTTTCATCAGTTGTTGTGAAGATCGTCAGATTGTAACCTTCATCATCGTCAGATTGTAACCTTCATCGATCTACATAAAAACTTTTAAATTATAGCCTTCTATAAGCCGTCAAATTGTAACTTCCATCATTGGTGTTTGATGTGGATCAGCTATCTGCAGTGATTTTTAGACAGCCTACAAACATCAAATATGAACAAATGCAAGATGAGTTCAAGGCATCATGAAGTAAAGAAGATGAAGAGCTTATACATCAATATAAATTTTATATTTTATTTACTTATAAATTTTGTACAAGCCTTGATCACTCACACATACACGCACGTAGAGATTAGAACATACTAACACATGCTTAGTGTGTTGGTTAACAATAGAAATCCCTTATGTTAACTATTAGAGTTTATAACTTATCAATGAGCCTAAAAATATTTTATTCATATCAATTTTCACCCCTTAGTAGTCGACTAATAAGACTTGTAGTCGGCTACTTAAGTTCAGATAAAAAATATAAGTCTCTGCCAAATTACAATCTAGTCGACTACTAAACACTTAGGTAAAATCTCAGTTTCTGTAAAGTTACAGTATAGTCGACTACTAAACTATATAATCGACTACTAAAAATCATTTCAGAATTCTTAACTTTCTGTTGTTTACAGTGTAGTTGACTACTACACAGTATAGTCGAGTACTCAGTTTTGAATTTGAATTTCAGACTTTCTGTCATTTATAGAGTAGTCGACTAATGACCAGTGTAGTCGACTGCTAAAAAAAATCCTAAATTAACAGAGTCTGTTTTAACTCAGTGTAGTTGACTACAACGACTATTAGTTAACTACAATGACAGTTTTCTGACATTTCAGAATTTGAATTTGAAACTGTTTAGCCGTTTTTGTTTCGTTAATTGACTTTGAAAACTTGTATTTTCAAGGGCTTTAAACAGGCTACAAGTTCAGAAATTTGGTCAACTGATTCCTATGTATAAGATTCAATATTTGTGCATTCTCAAGAGTTCAAAAACAGTCAGAATTTTTCACTAAGAGTTGAGAAAAGTATTCTCTGAGTTAGCCTTTAATCTTCATCCAATATACAACTTATTTAGGTAACTTCCAGAGATTAAAAACATTCCTAAGCCACTATTACACACACACTACACATTCAAGCCTTATAAGAATTGTGTTGTTGATTCAAGAAAAGTTCTCTCGGGTATGAGAGTTGTGATCTCTTGGTGAAGAGAATGTGTGCAATTTGCATGGTCTTGCAAATTGGTCAGGTTTGCTGGTTGATTTTGTAAGTTTCTTAAAATCATAATGGAACTCTCAAGCGGGATTTGCTTGGAGGCTGGATGTACACCGGAGATATGGAACCAATATAAAATACTATGTTTGTGATTGTGATTTCTGTGATTTTGCTATCTTTATTACAATTTGTAAGCTACTTTGCATAATTTTTTTTAAAAAATACTATTCACCCCCTCTCTAGTGTTTTAGTGAGTATTGTATCAGATTCTACAATTGGTATCAGAGCGAGATGAAGAATGACATTATCAAGTATAACAAATACATCACAATTCAAAGATGGACATTCCACACAGCGGCCACCTCTCTTTGACGGCACAAACAACAACTATTGAAATTGTCGGATGAAGATCTACCTTCAATCTCCTGGCTATGACTTATAAAACATTGTAGAGTCTGAATTCACAAAGTCAACAACTCCATACATCGAATGGATAATAATACAAAGAATAAATGTCAATCTGGATTCTAAGGCAATGAATACATTGTTTTGTGCCTTGGACAAGAACGAATTCAATCAAGTGTCTACCTCTACATCAGCACATCAAATTTGGCATACTCTTGAGGTAACACATGAAGGAACTAACAAAGTTAAAGAAACAAAAATTTCTATTCTTGTTCACAAGTTTGAACTATTTAAGATGAAAGGGAATGAATCCATCACGAAGATGTTCACAAGGTTTACAGATATTACTAACTCTTTGATTGGTCTTGGTAAAGAATATACTCAAGTTGAGATGGTAAAAATCCTAATAGCATTAACTCCGGAATGGGAAAAGAAGACTACGACAATTGAAGAAGCTAACGATTTATCAACTCTCTCCGTAGAAAATCTTATTAGAAATTTGATGGCATATGAAGTTCAAATTTAAGATCGAAAGAAAGATGACGAACCAAAGAAGAAAAAGATACTTGCCTTCAATGCATCCTTTGACACCGATGAATCTGACGAAGATGATGAGGATATTGCAATGATTACTAAGAAATTCAAATGATTTCTTAAGAAAGGCAAGTTTAAGGCAAATAAATTTAAAAATACTAATGACTCTTCTTTGTGTTTTAATTGTAATAAGCCAGGTCATATAGAAGGATTGTCCACTACTCAAGTCAAAGTCAAAATCCACAAATTCTAACAAATTTAACAACTTCAAGAAGAAGAAGAAGAAGAAGGCTATAGAGATGACTTGGGATGATAGTGACGATTCATCTTCTTCCGACGAAGAAGAAGAAAGAGAAGAATTAGCCCACATGTGCTTTATGGCACAAGATGAGGTAAATAAATTTTTAGATAATGAAGAACTTTTAGATGCTTTTAATAAATTTTATATTAAGTTTAAGGGTTTAAATGCTAATTATAAGATATTGAAAAGTGAAAATGATAGATTAAACTTAGAATTAGTTTCATCAATTTTTCAAAAATTGAAGAATTAAAGGAGTTAAATGATAAATTATTTTCTAAAAATAGAATATTTACTGAAAATAATATCTATCTTAAATCTGAATGTAATGTTATAAAAAATAAAATCTCATATTTAGAAAAGAGTATGGAATCACTAAACTTAAATATGAAGAGTTATTCTTAAATGTAAACAAGTTTAATAAAGGAAAAGAATACTTGAATGATTTGTTATCTTTTCAAAAGTCTTCTAGTCAAAAATATGGTTTAGGATATATTTATAAGAAGTATGAAAATTTTTCTAGTATAAATCATACATCATCTTCTATGAATAACAATGTTAGAAAATTCCATGTACCATTAACAAGGAATGTACATATTAAAAATAATCATGCTTTATCTATATTCATTTGGGTGCTTACAAATGTTAGTATGTATGAAAAAATATTTATATTTCAAATTTTAAGAAAATTATATGATATTCCACTAATTACATATATGTTAACAAAGAGAAACCAAATTCCAAGTGGATTTGGTCTCCTAAGTGCTAATCCAATGGACCCAAAATAAAAGGGTATTAATGCTTAAATGTCTATTTTTCACGTACCTTAAAAAAAGTGGATACTAGATAGTGGATGTTCCAAACATATGACCGAAAACTCTCAAATGTTGTCTTTAATTCAATACAAAAAAGGAGGCACAATTACATTTAGAGACAAAAACAAAGGTCAAGTTATAGGTATTGGAACAGTAGGTAACATTAACAAACATCTAATAGATAATATTTTATTAGTAGATGGTTTAAAATATAATCTTCTAAGTATAAGACAACTATGTGATAAAATTTTAAAATCATATTTGAAAAAGATTCATGTATTACATATGATCAAGATTTATCAAATATCTTGTTTAAAGGTTTTAGAAAGAAAGATATATATGTTTTATTCATGAATTTTTATTCAAATGATCATTGCTTAGTTGCATCTTTAGGTGATTTATTATTATGGCATAGAAGATGTGGACATATTAACTTTAAAAGTATTTCACATATTTCTAAAAATAATTTAGTAAATGGTTTACCTAAATTTGCAAATAGGAAAGATCATTTTTATGATGCATGTAAACAAGAAAAAATACATAAATTATCTTTTAAATCTAAAGATGTTGTTTCTACAAGTAGACCATTAGAATTATTACATATGAATCTATTTGGTCCTTCTAGAATTGTATCTTTAAATAGAAGTAGATATGCATTTGTAATTATTGATAATTATTCTAGATTTTCATGGGTTATGTTTTTAAAACACAAAAATAATGTTTTTGATGAGTTTTCTATATTTTGTAAAAAGATACAAAATAAAAAATCCACTACTATTGTCACTATTAGAAGTGATCATGGTGGTGAGTTTGAAAATAAATTATTTACTAATTTTTGTAATAAAAATAACATTTCATATGAACTTTTATTCCTTACACTCCACAACAAAATGGAGTTGTTGAAAGGAAAAAATAGAAATTTACAAGAATGTGCTAGGGCTATGTTAGTTGAGTCTAACTTACCTAAATATTTTTAGGCAGAAGCAATTAATACTGCTTGTTATGTTCAAAATAGAATTTTATTAAGACCTATATTAAATAAAACAAGTTTTGAATTATTTTATAATCGAATTCCTAAAGTTTCTTATTTTAAAGTATTTGGTTGTAAATATTATATATTAAATACAAAAGATAATTTAGATAAATTTGATTCTAAATTGAATGAAGGCATTTTTGTAGGTTATTCCATGCATAATAAAGCTTATAGAATTTTTAATAAGAAGTCTTCTCAAGTAGAAGAATCCTTACATGTTTCATTTGATGAATCTAATTCAAATTCTAACAATAATGATAATAATCATGATGCTGATGAAATTGTAAATCATGATGAAATTGTAAATCAATCACCTCCTATTGTTAATGACAATTCTAATGATATTAATGTTGTACCTAAAGCATATGTAGAAGTTAGAAATCATCCACGTGATTTGATCATAAGTGATATTTCTCGTGGTGTACAAACTAGAGCACAATTAAACTTATTTACACATGTTGTATTTGTTTCAACAATAGAACCTAAAAATATTAAAGAAACATGTAAAGATAATTTTTGGATAATAGCCATGCAAGAGGAACTCAATCAATTTACAAGAAATAAAGTCTGAGATCTTGTACCTAGACCACAAGATAAATCAATTATAGGAACCAAATGGATATTTCAAAATAAATTGGATAAATCTGAAAAAGTTGTTAGAAACAAAGCCAGATTGGTTGCATAAAGTTATAATCAAGAAGAAGGTATTGATTATGATGAAACCTATGCACCAGTTGCTCATTTAGAATCTATAAGAATTTTACTTTCATTTGCATGTTTTATGGATTTTAAATTATATCAAATGGATGTTAAAAGTACATTTTTAAATGGTTGTATTAAAGAAGAAGTTTTTGTAGAACAACCTCCTAGTTTTGAACATAAAATTTTTTCAAACCATGTTTTCAAACTTAAGAAACTTTATATGGTCTTAAACAAGCACCCCGTGCTTGGTATGATAGACTAAATAATTTTCTTTTAACTTCCGGATTTAAAATTAGGAAAGTTGATTCTACAGTATTTACAAAAAAAATAAATAAAGATATATTATTAATTCAAATATATGTAGATGATATAATATTTGGTTTTACTAATAATGATCTTTGTCAAGAGTTTGCTAAGACTATGCACGATAAATTTGAAATGAGTCACATGGGTGAACTCATTTTTTTCTTTGGACTACAAATCAAACAATTGAATGAAGAAATATTCATCAACCAAAGTAAGTATGCTAAAGAATTACTCAAATACTTTGGAATGGAAAACACTACAAGCAAACCAACACCAATGAGTATAACTAAATCCACTTGACAAAGATGAAAATGGTAAGAATATTGATCAAAAGCTATACCGAGGTATGATTGGATCACTTCTTTACATTATAATAAGTAGAACCGATATTATGTTTAGTGTTTGTTTATGTGCAAGATTTCAGTCTAATCCTAAAGAATCACACCTTAGCCGCGAAAAGAATTTTTAGATTTCTTAAAAACACTACAGATTATGGTTTATTTTATCTTAAGAATGGCACATTTGATTTATTATTTTTATAGTGATGCTGATTTTACCGGATGCAAATCCGATAAAAAAGTACAAGTGATACATGTCATTTCTTAGGACATTCACTTATATCGTGGTTTAGTAAAAAGAAAAATTCAGTGTCATTATCAACGACTGAAGCAGAATATATTGCTGTTAGTCTTGCTTGTACTCAAGTTTTATGGATGAAACAAACATTATCTGATTATGGTATTGTATGTTCCGCATCATCCATAATGTGTGATAATACTAGTGCCATAAATTTATCTAAAAATCCTATTCAACATTTACGTGCAAAATATATTGATATTAGACATTATTTTTTACGTGATCATGTGCTTAAGGGTGATATCTCTTTAGATTTTATTTCAACCGATAAACAAATTGCAGATATATTAACAAAACCATTAAATGAAGAAATATATGTTAAATTAAGAAGAGAATTAGGTATATGTTTTTTGAAAGATTTAAATTAAGTTTTAAAATCAATACATATGTATTTTCAACCTTAATAGTCGACTAATCAGGTTAGTAGTCGACTACATGCACAGACTTTGCATATATCATATTTTGTTAGATCTTTAGTAGTCGACTAATAGGAGTAGTAGTCGACTAATAAGAAGTAAAATCAGAAAACTGCTCTCTGTCGATTATAGTGTACTTGGCTAATCATATTAGTAGTCGATAACAAAACCTGCAGTTTCATTTTTACACTAGTTTTTAGCATATTGGATCCTATATCTACCAAACCCAAAACCCAGTACCCATTAAACATAAGTAATTTTGATCTCAACCATTCATTTTTAACCTTTCAATTCATTTTTAACCTGATAAAACATGGTCCAATCAGTTTTTGGCTTGATGCGGCATAAACATGTACCAAAAATATTACAAGTACACAACAGTGCCAAGTTATAGTATAAAAAGTTATCGATCCCATGAGGATGGTGTTTTGTAGAAGAAAATATAAATCGGTTCTTATGTTGTGTGCGTGACAAATAGGAGTGAAGAATAAGTGTGATCGTTGAGAGATAATAACAGTGAAAGTGATAGTGTGTAAATCAATGTGTTTGAGAGTGGATGTGAGTAAAAACAAATGTGATCAACGAGGTAAGAAAGAAGAATGAATAAAATCAAGAAACAAATAAAAATCAAGAATGAAAATAAAATTGAAGAAAGTAAAGATGACGAATTCAATTAAAGATATGGGTAATCTAGAATTGAATCCACTTCTTAGAAAAGTGTGATTCCCTAGAGGGTTCTAGCCTAAAGGCGAATTAAAGAAAATGAAAATGAACAAAAAGGAAAACTAAACCCAAGAGGGTTCTAGCCTCAAGGTGAATAGTGTAAGAAATTAAAATCTAACTACAAAATAAATTGCAAAAGCTATAAAATAAATTGTAAGAATTAAAGATAAGAAAATAAATCTACTCTATAAGCATGAAATAAATTTAATCTATAAGAATGAAATAAATCTAAGGCAAGAGGGTTCTAGCCTCTTGGCTATTTAAACAAGAAAATAAAATCTAATTACAAGCATGGAAATAAATCTAACCTAATAAGCAATAAAAGAGAAATAAGAAAAACAAGCCTTCAAATTAATCTCCATCTTTATCTTCATCTTCATCATCCAACAAAGAGAAGAAAAGAAAAATTTAAAGTGGTGAAAAAATTCATTTATTAATTGTAACAAAAATTTACAAATTTGGAAGGCCTTCTCAATTAAGAGTAGCCATCCTCTTCAAAAGAAGTTACAAAAATTTTTACACCCTTAACCCTTCACTCTCTACCCCTATTTATAGTAAACAACAATGAATGAGAGCCCTTGGATAAAGACTTAAGCCCTAATGAATCATTTTTAGCCTTTGAGCTTTTGGGCTTGGATTATTGGGCCTTTTGCTTGTTGATTTTCCATTGGGCTTCTTGATTTTCCTTTGAGCTTTGCTTTATTTCTTCATGATTCATGCTTTATTATTTTGTTTCTGGGCTTTTTCTTCATGGGCTTCTGGCTTGATTTTGGATTGTTCATAATGCATACAAGAGGTAAGGCTTTGCTTCATGGGCTTTAGCGTTTTGGGCTTTATTAATTTATGATGATTCTTTTGCTTTGGGCTTTTGGATAAATTGGTAATTTGATTTTCTAATGGGCTTCTTGATTTCTCTTTTGCTTTATTTCTTCATTAAATCAAGGGCTTTTGATGAGAGATGAGATTTTTTGGAATTTATTCTTCATTAATCTGCAATTAAAGATAAAAATAATTATTAGTGGTATATTTATTTATTAAAAATAGATAATAAGGGTATAAAATTATAAAAAAAAATGATTATCAAATACCCCCACACCTAAACTTTTGCTAGTCCTCTAGCAAAGAAAGAAAGAGAAAATCCTAACTTATTTTCGCAGGAATCACGGTTGTATTTAGCGCATACAACAAGCCTTTAAACCCCTAGGTTACCCTAGTGGACGAGTTATAGTCTCGTGAGGGTTTACAATGAATATATCCACAAAATTCGGGTCTACTTGCCAAATTAAAGAAGTCAGTAAATAACTAAATTTACCTTATAACTTTAGACAATCTAATTGAAGCTAGTTATCACTCAAGAAAACGTTTTTATAAATAACTTTAAGGTAAATTTCCTAGAAAATCTTCTCATTATAGCAATACAAAATCAAGCCAAACTTAGAAATTTAATTTAAAAGTTTTGAAAAGAACATGCTAACTCTTTGTTTAAAATAATATTCAAGTTACTTGATCTAAAATA
>BQKN01001072.1:0-29904 GCA_022839385.1 Asparagus kiusianus | reverse complement strand
CGAATACGAATTCGATCAGGCGAAATTCGAGGAGTACTTATCATCCTCGTCTTCAAAATCTCCCTCCCCGCGCAAGTGCAGGAGGACTTCCTCTTCCAGGAACACTCTCAAGTCTGCAGTGACAATGAAAGCTGCAGATGAAGATTCTCACCCTATCGTTGCTAAGGAAATCGTCCGCAACACTTCTGCTCCAAGTGGCTCCACACCAATTACGGAGTCAATGAATTGCTCACCGGTGCTGACGAAGAGAGCTCGTCAGAGACAACGTCAGCGCCGTGCTCGACAATTGGCTAAGGCCATGCAACAAACCGACGGGGTCCACTACTATGCGGACCTAGAGTCGAGAAAACAGAAAATGACTCAGTTGCCTCAGCGGCAAAATAACCATATTTCTGCAAAACTTACGACGGAGGAATGGACCCTCATCAAAAAGGCCCGTTCAACCCTGAAGGAACGGATACAGAGGCGAAAAGAGAAGGCTACCCGCGCTCGTGCTCTCCGGCAACAAGCGCAAAGAACTAAAAAGGAGGTGGTGTCTGAAAAACCGCCAAAGAATCGCAAAGTTTGGATACCGAAGGCGCCACAAGCATCTGTTCCGGGCCCATCTACCGCATCAACAGTAAAGCCCTGGGTTAGCCCAGATTTGTCCAAGTTCAAAGTCACCATGGCAGATCGCCTTGGTCCCTCGGTCGATCATCGAGGCAAAAAACCAGTTGAAGAAAGTCCAAGTCAAGCAAGCAAACCCTTGGTGGTTTCCTACACAGGGGGTCGTAAACACCCTCCTGTCAGAACTAATCCAGTCCAAAACGAAAGAGTACCAGTTCATTCTCGTCTAGGACCCGTGAAGACTCCACTCCCACAAGGGGGTGTATTTAAAAACTTAACCTTGGATCGCTCAGAAACGACAAATAATCGTACTGTGCATGTTAACAAGGTTCCCAAACCAAAGATAGGTTGCTCAAATCACGGCAGTGATGAGCTGTACTATCGGAACAGCAAATTAAAGAAAAGGAATGTCCGAGAAGACGAATCGCATTGCGCATGCGAGAGACTCATCAAGGCAGTGTTGACGGAATGCGGTTGCTCACAAACTCAAAAACGAGTTTCTGTATTCCAAAGACTTTCAAATGAAGCGTCAAAATCCAAAATAAGACGTTTCAACCAGAGAAAGCCTGCAAGGCGACAAGATGAATTCCCTGAGGTCACCATTAATATGACCGGCAGAGGAAAGCAACAGTTAGTCAACCCGGACCCTGATTTCTCTTCAGAAGGAAGAGTTGAGCGGGGTCTTTCTCAAAGAATGAAGCGGTTGCAACGAAGGGCCAACCGACGCCCGAATTACAAGAGAATGCACGAAGGTTTATCATCGGAAGACGAATTGTCAGACACTTGTTCTGCGGTCGCTTCAGACGATACCGCATCCAGTGTGGGGCGAGCGAGAGAATCATTCGCCATCACACCAGACATGTTAGCTCAAATTCTGCAAGAAGCGTTGGCCAAACAACGCGAAGAGATCAGAGCTGAAATCAAAATGGAGATGGAGTTGACAATGCAGCAGGTACGAGATTTGCAGGTTCAACAAAGTCAACCAGAATCAAGCCAAAAGGCAGAATCCAGCAAACGCAATGCCAAACCTATACAAATAGCTGAGGGCGACGACAAAGAAGACGAGACTATCTTCGACGATCCTCCTCCTGATAAAGACAATTCTGGGAGCGGTCCGGTCAAGTCAACCACTCAAGCTCTCTTGAAGAAGAGTGAGGAAGAAGATAAGAAGATGCAGGACCTCGAGAGTAAAGTTAATGCTCTAATGACGGCCCAGGAAGTGAAGAAAACGGGCATTCCGTGCCCGTATCCAAGGGAGTGGGATCTAATTCCTTATCCCCCTAAATTTAATTTGATTAACTTTACTCCTTTTAATGGCAGTGGTTCACCAACTCAACACTTGATTTATTTCAAGTCGCATCTCGGCGCGATATCAGGGAATGAAGCCCTGATGGTACGGTCATTCGTAGGAACCCTACGCGGGCCCGCCTTCGATTGGTACCGACGCCTGAAACCCGGAAGCATCAATAGGTGGGGAGATATGGAAGAGCTGTTTCTTACCAACTTTTTCGACGACGACACAGAAGTCTCCATTGGTTCGTTGTTGGACGAGAAGCAGAAGAATGGAGAATCGGTTGATGTATTTGTCAAACGATTCCGAAACAAAGCGGTGAATTGCAGAGATCCACTCACCGAAGAATTCATCCTACAGACATGTCACAATAACTTGTCTTTGGATGTACTGGAGATAATGGGGGTTGTACCCTCTAAGACCTGGAAGGAGTTGAAGGTCAGAGGTGAGCAAGCTGAACGGTTTCTCAAGAGGAGGAATTTGGAGAGAGGTCAGCCACCAAATAATAATCAAAATCAAAAACAGAACTTCAATCCTCGAGGCAGAGGAAGAGGGTCGGGACCCGCGGTCGATGCGCATCAAACGTCACAGCAGCCGCCACAACCGCAGCAGTCTTCATTCCAGCTGGCACCAAATCAGAATCAGCAACCCCAGAAGCAGTTTAAGCCTTCTGAACCCAGGTTCCCAAAGGAATACTCATTCAAAGACGATGAAGTTCCAGTTATCTTCAAGTACCTGCTAGAGAATAACAAGATTAAGCTTCCGCCAGTCACAAACCAAGAAGAAGCAACGAAGATTAATGACCCAAAATACTGTGCGTACCACAGAAGGGTCCACCATCCCACTAAGGCGTGTTATGTCTTGAAAGACAAAATACAAACCTTGATTGATGTTGGTATTGTGACCCCGAAGCCAAAGGAGAAGAAGGTGGGCGCAAATGCGATCTCCATTAGCTTCGGATCAGTTCCCTTATCCTGGTTTCAAGCCGAATCAGTGCCAGAGGTAAAGATGCAAACTATCAATGATGATCCTCATGGACAGCGCCAAAAAGGGTTAGTATCATATACGGCCCCTAACGGCGAAATCCTCTGGGTTCATCCGGATCTGCTCAAAGATGAACAGTGGACGACATCCAAGTCAAAGAAATCGAAGGGCAAAGGAAAGGAGAAGTCCTGTTACGGAGCCTCGGCGATTCCGGAGAGAGACGACGAGGAAATAACAGCTCTACCACTTTCTGATGAAGAGCATGAAGTCTTCGCGACAAGGGGTGGAAATGAATACCATTACCAGTATCCTGAAGCTCCTAATCCTAATGGTAAAACTCTAGCAGAACTGGGGGTGGATACGACCCCACCCGTAGCAACCGAGAGACCTCAGAGAGTTGTTAAGCAGAAAGAAAAGGAACCTCAACCCAAAGAAGTTCAAATTCCGAAGCAGTCTCGTTTCAATAAACCAATTGGACGAGACAAACCGGAAAGTTCAAATGCTCCATACCGGTTCGACGTAATGACTCAGTTAGCCAATATCCCAGCAAGGATCACACTGTACGAGTTATTGCGCCTTTCGAAAGAAACCAGGATAGCATTGCAAGAAGCCTTGGCTGATTCTGAAGTATTCCTCACTCAGATCAAACCAACTCCTGAAGAGCCAGAGTCGTCAGTGCAACATTGTAATCTGGCAGCCACCAAATTCCCTTGCATCGCTTTCACAAAAGAAGATATGCAAGTCCGGAATTCAAAGCATGATAGGCCGTTATATTTCACAGGATATATCGGTTCGAGCACGGTCAACCGGATTCAAGTCGATCCGGGTTCCGCTGTTAGCATCATGCCACTCCGATTGATGTACCACCTCGGAATTCCCGCCAGCAAGTTAGCCTCAACGGGAACTGTTATTTATGGATTCAACACTAGTGGATCAAGACCGTTAGGAAAAATCCGGGTGAAGTGTCAACTCGGAGATCTGAAGTCTGAAGTCACCTGCTATGTGATCGATGCAGAGACTTCCTATAACTTGTTGTTGGGTCGTCCATGGATCCACGGTAATCTTATAGTTCCCTCCACCCTCCATCAGTGTTTGAAATATGTCGATACTAATGAGGAAGTTAAGACGGTGGTCGCGGATAAGCAACCATTCAAAGGGTTAGAAAATTATTTTACTGACTCCCTTCTATATGGTGCTGAGTCCGAAACTGAACCATCGGCCCATGGCACGGACAGCGGAGATGAAGCTGATACCGAAGCCGGGCTCGATTATAGTGAAGGTCTTGTATTAAATGACATTGAACCTCTTGTAATCGATCTTGACGGTGATGAATCGTCGGACGAAAGTTGTAACTGGCAACTTGCCGATGAAATAATAAAGAATGATTTAGAGTATTCGCCTTGTCTTAATGATGTAATGCAGGAATTGTATGATAATCCTAGTCTACACATGCCAATTCGTTCGTCCTGCACGGCGACGAGATATCTGCAAAATTCAGCCGGGACAACGGTGATTCTACCTGCAAAGACAGGGGGTGAGAAAGAAATAATCTTTGGGAAAGGGAATCCATCCCCAGCTACTAATCTTTTCTTGGGTAGTAGCTCTGATGAGGAAAAGCCAGGACAACATTTCTCTCGATATAGTTGGCAAGCTAATGATTACATGGAGAGGCAAGGTTATGACCTCTCGCTTGGCGAAGGTCTTCATTTCGGTCAAGGAGTTAGGGTGCCACCCCGTTCTAATTATGTACCAAAAGGAAAACCAGATAATCATTATAGTCATAATAGAGGTCTAGGTTATGCTTCGTCATCTGAGGATGAAGATTGCCAACAGATCATCAGCCAGTTGATAAATGGAAGCGGGCATTCATCCGATACTTCAATATGGGACTCCGACATGAGTATCGGAGAGAGATTCAAAGCCTTAATGTCAAATATGGCGACAGTTGATCCTTCCACGACTGAAGGAGACGACCAGTTGCCTATTTGGGAAGACCCATGGATGCATTACATGAATATCCAATATGGCGACCGATTTGAACAAAGAGAACCTCCTACTGAGGATAAAGTGGTCCAAATTAATATGGGTGACGAAACTAATCCGAAACCTATATTTATCAGTGGTGACCTTCCACCAGACGAGAAAGAGGAGTTAATCGCTCTCATTAGAGAGTATATCGACGTTTTTTCTTGGAATTACGAAGATATGCCGGGACTCGATCCGAACATAGCAATGCACACCCTCAACATAAAATCGGATGTCAAACCTGTCAAACAACAACAAAGACGGTTTCGTCCACAAATTATGGAGGCGATAGAAGCTGAAGTCAAGAAGTTGATCGACTCAGGTTTTATCAGAGAAGAACAACATCCTGAATGGCTAGCTAACATTGTTCCGGTTCTTAAAAAGACCGGAAAGATCAGAATCTGTATTGATTTCAGAGATCTGAATGCCGCCTGTCCTAAAGATGACTTCCCACTACCAATTACGGACGTCATTATCGACAATACTTGCGGATTCGAGAGAATGTCATTTATGGATGGTTTCTCAGGGTATAATCAAATCAAGATGCACCCAGACGATGAAAAACATACAGCATTCAGAACACCCATGGGGGTCTTTTGCTATACGGTTATGCCTTTTGGTTTAAAAAATGCTGGCGCTACGTACCAACGAGCCATGACGCAAATTTTTCAAGAACATCTGCGGAAAACCGTTGAATGCTATGTTGATGATTTGGTCGTTAAGAGTCGTGATAAAAAAGACCACATTAATGATCTGAAGACGATGTTTGATCTGATGAGAACTCATCAGCTAAAGATGAACCCGACTAAATCTTTCCTAGGAATGTCGAGCGGTAAATTTCTCGGATTCGTCGTCACCACAAAAGGTATTCATATTGATCCTGACAAAGTGAAGGCGATAAATGAGCTGCAACCCCCGAGAAATCTTAAAGAACTCAGAGGATTGCAGGGTCGATTGGCATATATCCGTCGGTTTATATCAAATCTGTCCGGAAAATGTCAACCATTCTCTAAACTTGCAAAGAAAGGCGTGTCATTCATTTGGGATGAAACGTGTCAAAAGGCGTTCGAGGATATTAAAGCATATCTAGCGAACCCGCCTATTCTCGTGGCACCGAAATCGGGCAGACCGTTTCTGATTTATGTCAAAGCGACGAGCCATTCGTTAAGTGCATTACTTGCACAAGACGACGATAACGGTCACGAACAAGCAGTATATTACTTGAGTCGTACATTGGTAGGAGCTGAATCTCGCTATCCAAGGATCGAGAAGGAATGCCTTGCATTGGTATTTGCCGTCCAGAAAATGCGACACTATTTAGTGGGGCAGACGATTTATGTCATCTCCAACGTAAATCCTGTCCGCGTATTCATGACCCAGCCAGCTTCTATGAATTGGCGTTTAGCCAGATGGGCTCTACTTTTATCGCAATATGACTTGTACTTTAAGCAACAAAAATCGGTTAAAGGACGAGCTATTTGCGATCTTCTGGCGGAAAATCCTACAAAGGATGTAGTCGAATTGTATGACGATCTGCCAGATGAAACTCACGAAGTTAATACTACCTCACATCAACAAGTGTGGCAGTTATACTTCGATGGGGCTTCTCGCGCAACCAATGTGGCAAGCGCACCCGGATGTTCTAAAATCTCCTCAGGAGTGGGGGTCATTTTAGTGTCCCCGGAAAAGCATGTTTTGCCTAGAGCATACTCGTTGACCGGACCATGTTCTAATAATGTGGCCGAGTACAACGCGTTAATAATTGGACTCAATTTTGCCAAAGAGCTGGGGGTCGAATACCTTGAAGCTTTTGGGGATTCTCAACTGGTAGTTAATCAAATTCGAGGAGAGTATGAAGTCAGAAGTCCAGACTTGATTCCATACCATCAGGTGGCTATTGAGATGGCAGACTCATTTGAAGGATTTTTCATTGAGTACGTTCCACGTCTCCAAAACGCGTATGCAGACGCATTGGCGGCATTGTCAGTATCATTGGCTCAACCTCCCGAAACAGAACAATTGATTACAGTGAAGACTCACCAGCTTATCGTTCCAATCTACGACTCGGATGTTAAAGAAGCATACTCAACAGCAGTTGAACCCGAAGTTCGAGATTGGCGCTTTCCTATTATCGACTACGTCCTACATGGTATATTGCCTGAAGATGTAAAAGAAAGGGAATCGATTCGGCGAAGAGCACCGAGATTTTACTACAACGCCACAGCACAAATGTTGTATCGACGATCGTACGACGGTCTTCTACTCCGTTGCTTATCCGGCAAAGAAGCGGAACGAGCACTCAAAGAGGCGCATAATGGAATATGCGGTGCACATCAGCCCGGTCCTAAACTCTGTGATCGACTTAGAAGAATCGGGTATTATTGGCCAACTATGGTAAAGGATGCAGTTGACTACGCACGACGATGTGAAGTGTGTCAGTTACATGCAAATTATATGCACCAGCCTCCCGAGTATTTACACCCATCGGCGACGTCGTGGCCATTCGAAACTTGGGGCATGGATATCGTAGGTCCTATTTTCCCACCATCGGTTAAAGGGGACCGCTTCATTTTGGCAATCACCGACTACTTCTCAAAATAGGCAGAAGCAGTTCCACTTAGAGAAGTGAAGACGAGTGAGGTCATTAAGTTTATTAAACACCATGTCATATATCGGTACGGTGTTCCAAGACGAATAGTACATGATAATGGTCCTCAATTCGTCAGTAACGCATTCATCAAGTTTTGCGGCAAATTCGGGATTAAGGATGTTTCATCAACCGCTTATAATCCCACAGCTAACGGATTGGCCGAAGCTTTTAACAAGACCATCATCAAAATCTTGGCAAAGTTGGTGAAAACCAATAAACGAGATTGGGACGACAAACTTGGCGAAGCTTTATGGGCTTATCGTACAACTGTCCGTACACCTACCGGAGCAACTCCATATGCCTTAACATATGGATGTGAAGCTGTTCTCCCATTGGAAATACAGATTCCTTCTCTCCGTATCGCCCTTGCAACGGGAATGACGGCGGAAGAACATCATCAGAAACGTCTCGAGGAATTAGAGATGTTAGATGAAAAGCGCTTGGAAGCTCAACAACAGATCGAGTTTTATCAGGCCAGAATTTCTCGGACTTTTGATAAAAGGGTCCGACGACGAAGTTTTAAAGAAGGAGATCTAGTTCTTGCCGTCAGAAGACCTATGATCCTCAACTCTAAGAAGAAAGGAAAATTTGAACCCAAATGGGAAGGACCGTTTGTAATAGAAACAGTCTATTCAAATGGTGCATACCGTCTGGTTACTCAAGACGGTAATAAATTGATGATGCCAATAAATGGGAAGTTCTTGAAAAAGTATTACCCATAATACGTTCAGGATAACCTATGTAATACGGAAAGTTCCTAGAGAGTCCTATGCAGGATATTTCGGGATAATCCGTTATCAGTTGATTATCATGAATAAAAAAAAATGATGATCATATGAATAAGATGTTTTTACTAATATCGTTGAGATGAGATTTAATGACAGTTAATCTTTCCTCACGAAACCTTGTAATACAATTATGAAAAGGGAGTCTCGACGACTTGTAATCCCACGCCATGAAACCCCCACCGTCCAGATCAACCAAAGGTCATCGGTCGGTTGAATTCTTATGCTTAAAATCAAAATTGTTCACTGAGTATTTCGTACAAATCAACAAATGCATTGTTATTTGTACCCTACTCTTATTCCTCTTTTGGTCAAACCTTCCTACAGTTAGGACCAAAGCCAAAATCCCCTCTCGATTCATTCCATGAACGAGAGGTCCACAAATCGAGTGATTAAACCTTTAAATAGTTAGGATCATCTCAAAACCCCTACTTGGTCAAACCTTACTACAGTTAGGACCAAAGCCAAAATCCCCTCTCGATTCATTCCATGAACGAGAGGTCCACAAACTGAATAATCAAACCTTATGACAGTTAGGGTTATTCAAACCAATTCGGATTCTTTAAGTGGAGATCCCACTTTGAGTTTCCTTTGCATCAGGAGATAGAATATAAAATTCTTCTTCTCTGATTCTGGGTTTATCTCTACCAACAAACAAGAGACCAGGAGATAGAATATAAAATTCTTCCTCTCCGATTTTGGGTTTATCTCTACCAACAAACAAGAGACCAGGAGTTGGGATAAGAAATTATCCCCCCTCCATTTCTGGGTTTATCTCTACCAACAAACAAGAGACAAGGAAATGGAATACGAAATTATTCCTTTCCAATTCTGGGTTTTTTCTCTACCAACAAACAAGAGACTCTGAACTAGAATATCCAAGTTCTTTCTTCACAAGCTTAGATTCGTTTTCATACAAAGAGAACGTAATCCATCCA
This sequence comes from Asparagus kiusianus, assembly GCA_022839385.1. Lineage (NCBI taxonomy): Eukaryota > Viridiplantae > Streptophyta > Magnoliopsida > Asparagales > Asparagaceae > Asparagus > Asparagus kiusianus. The sequence continues at coordinate 20,625 of BQKN01001072.1, read as the reverse complement.
CATTTTAAAATCCGTGTCACATACACATGGGGGATGTTATTTCTATCCCTTATCAGAGATAAGCCTACATCTAACACATGTAGCCTACACATTCAATGTTGTAGTTTAAAGTCTAAAAGAGTTTAAGTCTTTTAGCCCAACGTTATATGTGAAACGGACTTAGATAATTCACATACTAGCCCGATTCAAACGGTGTCGGTAAAGGCATATCAAATCCGTTGATGGCTGAGGATTTGCCAAAAATCCTATAAGCATTATGGTTATTTATTCTAAACAAGAATGAGTAATCATAATGAAATCTTAATAAGCAAAATGATTCAATATATATTGACCAAGAGTGTTCAAAGGAAGCTACAAAGATATATGCTCTCTAATTACAAAAGTTTATATTGACTAATTTGATTTTCAAGTTTTGACAGCTCTAATGCATAAGTCTGTTCAAGTTCAGCTGTCAATTTAATCTTGAAAGCTTCTTCATCAACACTTTGAAGCGCAGCAACCTCTTGTTCCTTATCAGCAATTACTTTATCTTGAAGGTTTAGTTGTTGCAACAGGTCTTCCTCAATATGAACTTCTCGCACCAACTCGGACTCCAAGACATCATAAGCATCTTTGGCCATTGCAAGTTCCTCCTCTAGGCGAGCTATTTCCGCTCGGCTCGATTCTAAATCCCGGCGTAGATTGACCTTAGCTTGCGTTCTTTTGTCAATGATCACTCTAAGCTGGTGACTATGGGCTCTTAACTTTTGGAGTTCAGAGTTGGCCATTTTCTGGGAGTCACGCCAAGCTTGCAACCTGGATTCCATGTGAGAAGCGATATAGAAGGGTATGCCTTTAGCACGAAGAGCTTGTAGAAGTTCAATATGTCGCTTCAAATCAACCAAATAAGCATTGATCGAATCGGCTAGCTCATTATACCCTTCCTCTCTGAATCCTGATATAAAACGCTCGAGAGATTTTTTATAACCCTCAAAGTGCGATCCTTTGAAGAGAATACGATCGACCATAGAGTTCAGGAAGGGAATGAAGCCCTGGAGATTGGAACAGATGACAGCCTTGTTCGGATCGTCGTCGACCAATAACGCTTGTATTTGATTCGATAATGATGAAGGAACTGCGATGAGGGCAAATAAGTCAGTACAGAACATATGAATGCATACAAGACAACAGGATGAAACATACCAAGTTCGACAGAAGAGCCTTCAATACGACTTGGTTTACCCAAGGATGGTAGTCCGGATTCCTGAACAACCAAGGTTGGTTCAAGAACGGTAGCTGTCGACGCACCCGTTATATCAGATGGTTTTTCAACTAAAGCCTCAGAAAACGACGGGTCCAAACTAAGAGGCTCCTTAGGAGGAGATTCTACAAACAAAAAGATTACGATGATCATAATGGAATAATAATTCGAGATTTGAAATTAGCTATGGGTAAAACTTACCAGCTCTGGGCACAACATCAGCCGACGTACCAACTTCTTCAGTTGGTCTTGCTTTTGTTGCGACTGGACTAATCTGGGGAGTGACGGTGACTTCTATCATCATGGGGTCCATAGGAGTACGAGGTTGAGATTCAAGAACTAATGATTGCAAATCAACTTCCGTTCCTGTCCATGGCACGAGCTCACGACCCTCTGGCTGATCAGTCGTTCCAGTGATTGTAGTTGTATCAGCTTCGACGGCTGGTCCTATAATTCAAACATTTATACGATTAATCAAGTTAGAAAATGTAAGGTGAGAAGTTTACAGAATAGAAGCCTTACTCTCAGAAGGACATGCTTCTGTTAAATCAGCGCCAATCGTTGATTCTGTGGCCGCACCAGTGTCTTTCCCGAACAACAAATCGGAAATTTCTTGATGATCGCCCTCTGAAATATCGATACGGTAATCGAAATCAGTGAAGTCGTCGATTTTAGGAGTATGGGCGATTCCTCCTTCTGCTGGTTCGCTCGTTACGATATCTACAGGAAGTACATGGAGTTGTAAATAACTTATGAATTCAGGTGAATTTGCTCAAGATGAAGGTTAATTTTACCTTTGTCCGTCGGGACAATTTCAACAGCTTCGCTACTTGTGCCAACTTCTTTTAGTTTAGCTAAAAGAATAGAAAGCACACAGGTCATTAGAGGAGGCACACGGTCCGACTCATTCATTTCTCGGATTTCTCTTCCCAGAGGAGAAAGATCAGTACCTGTGTCCGTAGCTGAGGGATCCATTTCAGGAGGTGGTGGAATACCAACTGGTCCTTCTTTCAAAGCATCCTGCATCTGTTGGACATAGCTGGTCTCCTTGGTCTCCATACCTCCGGGAGAAGCAGCATCAACGCGCAGTTCTCCTTCCTCTCGGCTCCCTACAGAAGTTGAACATAAAATGAGTTTGAGTATACAAATAAATGTAAGAGCGACAAAAACAAATAGTTACCTTGCTCATCTGAAGAAGCATTGTGAGCAGACGTCTCCTCTACAGCCGGAAGACGAACACGGGGTTTGGAGGCGGATTTCTTCTACCTTTTCGATGAACGCACTTCATCCATAACCCCAGACCCTTCATGACGATGCTTAGTACGTAATTCAGCTTTGGGAGAGGCTTGAGTTTGAGCTTGAGCAGAAGGTCGGGATCTTGGCCGAAAAGCAATAGGCACTATATCTTCTTCATCCTCTTCATCACAACTAAGAACCTCTACTGTCATTCGGTTCGGATGTTCCATAACAACTCTCTCTCTCTTCTTTTTTGGAGCATCTGATGGTCGAGTAGACGCAGCAGATGGGCGCACAAGTCCTCTTTCAAAGAAAGAATCAGGAAGACCTGATCTTTCATCGGAACTTGAGCTTTTGCCCTCCTCCTCGGAAGTCTCCGTCTCCTCAGAATCAAAGTCTTCTTCACTATTAGCTGAACGAGCCGGTTCTTTTCCCTTTCTCGATGATTCAGCAGCCTCTTTCTTCTGAGTTGAAGGCGTAACGTCACGTGTCGCTCTGCTTGAACGTCGCGGGGCTGCCTCTTCTACTGGTTCCTGCATTCTCTGGTGTCGGGTGGTGGTGTTAGCAACAAGCAACCATTTACAAAATAAAAATGTCATCCGTAGAGGTGGTATTTCCAAGGGGAGATCGAACTCGGCGTTTGTACAACCGGCAATACTCCAGAACCAAGCTCTCGCTCCGTCGATAAGTCCTCCACGAAAGTTTAAGTGACGATTCGGGTTGCCGACATATATTTGATCATAGCCGAATTGACGAGCAAATCGGCATGGGAGGTAGGGTTCAATGAGACAAGTATCTCTCACCCTGAACAATAGGTAACCGGGTCGAATATTCATCAACCATCTGAAGCACCCGATATCCAAAACAGTGCGATTCTGCCTTGGATCTTCAGCATCCAATAAAGTAGCGTTGTAGGTACCAGAGAATTGAGGGAAACAGGGGTAGAATTCCCAACACTTGTGAATTCTGAACTGAATCGTTATATCCGGTTCTCGATGTTTGATCCATCTGCAAGCTTCAAGGTTCTGCAACAAAGGAACGTTGGGATTTACCTCCGCCGGAGCTTCCATTAAGTCTGGTCGGTGAAGCACTAACCAGGCCATTAAGTATGTATATGGCAATTCCAGCTTTGGAACTGATAAATTGGCGGAGGGTTTCTTCTTCTCCTGAGTAAACGCAGTGATTAACTGTCGTAATCCACTGTGAATGGCAGCCATCATAGCAGGAAGCAAGGATAATTTGCGACCTGTAGCTAACTGGACGGCTGGATACAATACTTCCATTGGCATTATATCAGAGGATTGGTGGGGAACTACGCATCTCTTCAGCCACAATGTCAGGAAACCAGCCAGCAGAGCGGTAGAGCTGATTGGAACACCAGCTTGCCACAAATAAGAGCGAAATTTTGTCCCATGCGGAAACCCATCTTCTGAGTGAGAGGTATAAGTCTGGGCCTTCGTTTTCTCTAACAGCCGGTTGATTTCATCTTGACTCATTGGAGACAATCCGCATACATCCTTCGAACGGTCTTCTAGATTCTTGAATAGATAATCGGCGAATTGTTTTAAGCTGATTTGAGGAGACTTCCTCCTTGCCTTGGTATCCATCTCAGCCGTAGCTATGTGATAATGACAAGTCAACTCCCATAAAACGTCATGAGTCACAGCTGACCGATCCTTTATCTTATTCAACTGATTGGTAGTTGGGAAGAACTCTTGATATGGAATATCACCCAACGGCAAACCAGAAACCTGCATCATCTCATGTAACGGTAGTCCGAGTTCCCCATTCTTGGTAAAGAAGGTGTTAGTATCCGGGTTGTAGATCTCGAACAGACAGAGGAAATGACCCACACTAATCTGCAGGCCACTCATGGTAGCACGGATCGGAACCATCAACCCCAATTCGGTTAACTCTCGCTTCCAACGTTCCAAGACGTAGCGAGTCATTCTGGTCCACCACCATTTCTCTCCAAAGTAATGGACTCACCCATAACATCTGAAACTCTCTTTGGGTAATACTTTCCCCGCTGCCGCTAACCGGTTCTTCACTATGTTTGCTCGCGATGTTGTTTCATTGTGGGGTATATTATCTAGTCCTAAGACACCTGGATGAAGCCCTTTATAGAAGTTCTCTCACTTGAACCTGGAGTGGCCTCCTTTCCAATGAAACCACAGTGAACGCTCTCATGATTTTCAGTTAATCTCCAGAACATTTCGCGGTTAACCGATAAATTTCTGAACTTTAATAGCGAATGGTCCCGAGGGATCAGCGGCAAATATAAGAAGGATGACCCACTTTGATGTAACCATTGTGCGGGCTTGCAGAATGCGACCCCCGGATCCTTTATGGCGTCACCAAACAAGAAATCCGGCTTTCTTATATATTTGTTATCATCTCGTTCTGAAATCAGAGGGGTGTCAGTGATTATCCGTCGCAGAATACGGCAACTACCTCGCTGAATCAGTTCTCTAGCTCCTTCACTATAATCCGGTTTAAATTGAGGAGCGGACTCTATTAAGGGTAATCCCTCATAAAGAGAATGAATAATACCACTCCGACCAGTAACCGCATCAGCAGGAATGGCAGTAGAAGGAAATTGGACTGATAAGGAAAACATACACGTAAATGGTGTGAGGATACTCCTAAAATTATGGAAAAAGCGGTACATCTTATTCTATAAGATATAATCGCTATTTCATAACAGGCGTGACGATTTATCATCTCCCACATGTATAAAGGAGATATGCGTCGCTATACACGGACATTATAACGGCATATCAAAACCTTTTAACACATGTGGGTTGATATAAAATCGCCCCTGTATGTTCTGAAGTGTGTTTTGTCCAAGCAAAACGAACACTTTTAAGCGTCGATCCCCTCAAAGGAGGATGCCGGCTCTTCTCGAAGGTATCTCAAAGGATACAAACGAGGATCTGCATACAAATACAGGCATATATATATGAAATTGATGAAATGCAGTATTTAAAGTTGTGAAAAGATGAAAGAGGTATACCCCCATGCGAAGCGGCAGCAGGGACAGCCTCCTCAGGGGACTGAACAGTCGAACGGCTTCGAGAACCCTTGGATTTACGTGGCGACATAATGATTATGGGATCTACAATGAAATATGAGAGAAAGTTAGGGCTTTGAACATGAAATCGACAAAAAATTGGGCAAATACAACCGAAGCAACACAGACAATCGCCACAGTTCAAGAAAATCAGATTTTTGAAGAAAAGGGGGGAAACAAACCTTCACAAATCCAATTGGAATCTTCACAAACGAAAGCTCCACACAAATCAGAAACGCAGGGGAGAAGAAGAGGAGAAGATCTGATCGAAAATCGCCTCAGAAATCGCCAGAAATCGCGCCTAAAATCGCCCAGAAAAAGCCCTAAAAACCCTAAGTCCCGATTTTATACCTTCTGTTTCGCTCAGCGCGACAGCAAATGCTGTCTCGCCGAGCACGACAGCAAATGCTGTCTCGCCGGGCGCGACAGCAAACGCTGTCTCGCCGGGCGCGACAGCAAACGCTGTCTCGCCGAGCGCGACAGCAAACGCTGTCTCGCCGAGCGCGACAGCAAATGCTGTCTCGCTGAACGAGACGGCAAATACTGTAGAGCTATCTTGCGCCACGAAGCAGTAAACACTTTTTCTCCACAGAGATCATAAACACTACCTCACAGCATGAAACGGCAGATGTTCTCTTGATCAAAAATCAAATGCGATACAGACGGATACTCCAATGGGTACACGAGTCTAAACTGTTTCCCACACCCAATAGGAAGTTCCTGGAGAATATTAATCTGAATATTCTTAAGGATAACCTGTTGAATTTTCAATGAATGTGTCAATTCAATGACAAGAGTTGGACCTACAAGAACAAATACCAGCTTCGATTCAAGATCTCAACAACGGTCAAGCGATAAACGCGACGCCGGAAGAACATTAGCTATTCTACAAAGAACTGAATAGACTAAATACAAAAGAGGTCAAAGGTTGAAGCCATTTGCAAATCCTGATACACGATCTACTCAACCAAGCATTGAAGGGATCGTAAGTAAAATCTATCTTATCCAAAGCATCCCAGACTTTTCTATAAAAGAATACGTCTGGAATACTTTGGAGGGGGTATCTGTAGGCGTCAAAAAATGCCAATAGATATCCAAACACAGAAAATCTCTCAAAACTGGGAAAATCACCCAAAACACAGTTTTTACTGTCTCGCCAGCGAGACAGTCTTTTGCTGTCTCGCCGGTCGAGACAGTCTTTTGCTGTCTCGCCGGTCGAGATAGTATTTTGCTGTCTCGCCGGTCGAGACAGTATTTTGCTGTCTCGACCAGCGAGACAGTATTTGCTGTCTCGCCAGCGAGACAGTAAAATTGCTGAAGACAGCATTGAAATGGTCAAATAACCACCCCAATAACTGCCCTACACGTGTCCAATAACTGTCAGGGGACGTGGGAAATAACGTGGGCGAAAATCACGTGGATAACTGCCAAAATAACAGAGTTTGAAACGTGGGGAGGCAGTTACAGCGAAAACTGCCGAAATATTCGTTTGGCGCGACAGCATTTTACTGTCTCGCTGGGCGAGACAGCAAATTTGCTGTCGCGCTGGGCGAGACAGCAAATGCTGTCTCGACCAGCAAGATAGTAAAACACTGTCGCGCCGTACTGATTTATTGCTGAGTTGTGTTTTTGCAGTTACAGACCCCTGAGGCTATAAATACCCCCCTAGGGTCACTTCTGACGAGGATCGAGCATTTTTAGAGCATTCCAGAGCAGAGAGAGCAGAGATTTCAGTTCCTGGAGCGATTCCTTGACATTCAGGCTTAGACTTGTTTTCAAGAAGAACGACTATCTTACATCGATAAGATATCGTTTTCAATTCTGACTTCGATAACGAAGGAAGAATCATACCCCCCCTCTCACGATCTGAGATTCGGTGGTCCACGAACCAAAGCGTTCCCGGCACAGGCAAAGTCCCACAAAAGCAGTATTCGATAAACGAATTCTGTGTTATTTTCTTTAAAAGTTGTAATTTTCTTATTTTTTCATTGTAATTCTCTGTAATCAAAAGAAGATTAATGGAATCATCAATGAAAGCAACTTTTGACGAAAACAGTCCCGGATAGAGCCATAGAGCAGGAGGTTTGGCTCTGTATGGTAGAGAGGTACCAAAATATAAGGGAACCAGAGTTCCAGGGGTCATCAGACCCTATTGTAGCCCATAAGTGGAAGGAGGATGTGAGTAATGTACTTGACATACTCAATGTGGACTCAGTTCAGAAGCAGAGACTGGCATCTTACAGTCTTAAGGGAGACGCCGGGAGATGGTACCGACTCCAGTTTACTCCAGAGCATAGGATGACCCTCACATAGGAGGATTTCGTATATTTCTTTAACGGGCAGTATATTTTTTCTGCAGCACGAACTGGGAAGGAGCTTGAGTTGTCCCGATTGGCTTAGGGGGACATGACAGTAGCTGACTTTGAGAAAAAGTTTATAGAGTTGCTGCACTTCACGGGTATGTTGCAGATAAGAGAGTGTCAGGTTCAGATGTTTCTAGCAGGGATTCACCCCAATCTTCGTCGATACCTTGTCTCGAGGAAGTTTTATTCGGTACGAGAGGTAGTTGAGGCCGCCACTTCATAGGAAATTGAGACGACCATGTTTCAGAAAGACAAGGAAGGGAAAGCTAAGATAGGACAGACCGAGGATAAGGGTAAGAACAAGAAACCTTTTTCTGGACCTCAGCAGTAGCATCAGGGCCCTCATACGAAGGGACTTCAACAGGATCAGAGAGCGCATCAGCAGCGCAAGTTTCAGGGAATTTGCTATAATTGTCGCAAGGTCGGACACAAGGCATCGGAGTGTCGCAACGCACCAGCAGGAGCAACATCAAGAAGTTATACAAGTATAGAAATTGTTCTTTGACGGCGCATCTAGGGAAATCCTAATGGATGAATCACTCCTGGCGTAGGGATAATACTCGTATCCCAGGTGGCCATGTAATCCCAAGAGGATTCTCTCTAATCGAGCTATGTACTAACAATGTAGCAGATTACAACGCTTTACTACTAGGGATGCAGTTAGCCAAAGAATTTAATATTTGGCACCTTGAGGCTTATGGTGATTCTTAGCTTATCGTGAATCAAGTCCTAGGAGAATATGAAGTGCGTTATGAAGACTTAGTCCCGTATCACTTCACCGTGCTAGAGTTAGCTCAGAAGTTTGAAGGCTTATTCATTGAATACATCCCCGAGTCCAGAATACATATGTGGATGCTTTAACCTCATTGGCGACTTCTCTAGCATTGCCACCAAAAGAAGAGATGACGATATTCGTCATGGGTCATGACCTGTATCACCCAAAGCTTCTCTTAGAGCACTACTCGAATGAGAGAACAGTAGAGATCACCTGTGCAACTTTAATTGAGCCAGAACCCAGGGATTGGCGCTTCCCATATATTGACTACGTCTTATACGGGATACTACTGATGACACTAAAGAGGCAGCCGTCATAAAAAAAGGCTCTTCGATTCTATTACGACGCGATTTCTCAAACCTTGTACCGAAAATTACATGACGGAGTCTTACTTCGTTGCCTCTCTAGAAGAGAAGCACAGAAGGCTCTTAGGGAAGCCTATGATGGGATGTGCGGAGCTCATCAACCAGGAGCTAAATTAGGAGACTGTCTTCGATGAATCGGCTACTACCGGTCTTCGATGAATCAGCTACTACTGGCCAAAGATGTTCTCGGATGCCATTGATTATGCTAAACGTTGTCATACATGGCAAATCCATGGTGATTTCATTCATCAGCACCAGGGAACCTACACCCAACATTAGCATCTTAGCCATTTAAGATATGAGGAATAAAAATATTATGGGACCCATCACTCTGCTAACATCCAAAAGACATCGAATTATCTTAGTAGTGACCGATTACTTCTCTAAGTGGGCAGAGGCAATTCCGTTGAAAGAGGTTAAAGCTTCAAACATGATCAAATTTATCAAACATCACGTCATCTATCACTTTGGTGTACCAAGATGAATAGTTCATGATAATGGAACCTAGTTCGTTAGTCACGGTTTCCAGAGGTTCTGCGAAAAATTCAGAATTCAAAGTGTCATATCAACGGTATACTACCTGCCAGCCAATGGTCTCATGGAAACATTCAACAAGACTATTGTGAATCTCCTCAAAAAGTTCGTCTCCAAGAGCAGATGTGATTGGGATGAAAAGCTTGGTGAATGTTTATGAGAATCACCCTCACCATCGGGATGATAGATGAAGAACAACATCAATTATGTCTTTAAGAACTTGAAGTATTAGATGACAAATGACTTTAGGCTCAGTAATAGATCGAGTTGTATCAGACTCGAATCTCCAAAACCTATAACAAGAAAGTCAAAGAGAGCACCTTCAAGATAGGCGATTTGTCTTGGTTGTCAGACGACCTATGGTAATGACGCACAAGACCAAGGGGAAATTCAATCCTAAGTAGGAAGGACCCTTCGTAATAGAATCAGTATATTCGAATGAGGTTTATCGTCTCATCAACTAGAAAGGTGATAGACTCATGATACCTATTAATAGGAAATTTCTTAAGAAATATTACCCGTGAGTCAGGAAGTCCCATTTTCCAAATTCCCAGGCAGGTCTGAGATAATGAATCAACTTTCCTTAGACTGGGGGTTGGTTATTCACATTTTATTTTCCCCAGCGAAGTCTAGAATGAAACATCAATTTTATTTAGACTAGGGGTTGGTTATTCGTGTTTCATTTGAAGGGAAATAATACACCATGTTAAACCTTCCCCAGCTTGTATGTCATCAAGTTAACATTATACCTCTGATGATTAAAATTATCTAGAATTATACTAGCAATAATAAAGAGACTTTCTAAATTATGCTAGATTGTCATATCAAACAGTGCAATCAAACACGTTGATAGTTGGTAGTTTGCCAAAAATCCCAAGTGTTAGCCAACAAAAAGGAAAAATACATGAGTTATTGAGGAATGACAACGGGATAGCAAAAGCAGAATTTTGTTCAAAAGAGAAGTTCCGACTGTACAAAAGCATAATGATGCATTACAAAAACCAATAAAAAAATGGTCCATCGAGCTTAGTTCAGTGGGCTAAAGGAAGCAAACTCATCCTTGACAGAAGCTAACTCTTTCGCCTGGTCCGCCCGGTCCACCCGGTCCGCCCGAACCTTTTCTTCCGTTTCCTTTAGGATTTCAGCTTCAGAAAATGCATCAACGGCTGCCGCTTCTTGGCGCATCGCTTGTAGAGTTTGTCTTTCCCTCTCAGCGACGTCACAAACGTTTGTAATCTCAAGTCGCAGACCCTCTAGGGTTGACTATTCCTCGGCAAGTTGAGCTTTTAGTTGAGTTGAAAAAAGGAGCAGAAGCATCAATCTCAGCCAGCGCTAGGCGTTGATGATTGAGCAAGTACGTGATGTTAGAAGTAGAAGAATCAATCTCAGCCTGCAATAGATGTTACCTAGTAAGCAAATGTTCGAGGATAAACTCTTGCTCTGATATACTCCTCTCACGCTTTTTGCTCTTGCGCATCTTCTAAGTCAGAACTTAGGACATAACGTGCTCCACCTCTTTAGTCCCGTCAGAAGACATTAGCGCCTCCAGGCGATCCACGAATTCCTCCAAACAAATAATTTTTTGTTCATAGCGCCTAGCTAATTGATCACCGCCTGTACGCTGAATTACCTTCAGACTATCTGCTATGTAAGCGTCAAACAACATGAAGGTCCCCCATCCAGCACTAACGATAGGGATTGCTTGTATCATAGCATTCTCCAACCGTTGAATGAGACCTTGCACAAAGCTGGAGTCTGGAGAAATAAATTCCTGACCTGGGATGACCATAGCAATAGGCTAGATCTGGGGGACTAATCCTTCATCACCAATGGACGGCCTCCATCCACCCCCTGTACCTGTTGAGTCCAAGAAACCATGTTTTGGATGAATATGCGAAGAGAATTGCGAAGCAAATGTCGGAATAGGTGTTTTCCTTTTCCTTACCTTCAGAAAGGTTGACATGTCTCCTCATGCGAGCGTTCTCTTCATAGCGATCCGCTTCTTTGATAATGAAAGGCCTCTTTCCAGATGATTGCTCTAGAACTGCTAAAGAAAATAAAAGCAGGAATTAGTGGCTAAATCAAGTTACTAATATAAGTCCAATGGACTGATCTGAAATGCAAGGGTCAAGAACCGCGTTATCAATCTAAAACACAGAAGGTAAGACATGTGTTATCAGTCTTAAACGAAAAAGTTAAAACCTGTGTTTTTATTCTAAAATGCAGAGATCAACTCTGTATTTCACAAATTACGTAGAGTTCTATTCCTGTGTTTCATTCAAAATAAGACGAACCATCTTCATTATCATCCTTGACGAAGATCCTACCCAGGGTTAAAGAAATTTGTCAAGGCAAGTTATGTGAGTCATTATTTAACAGAGTAAGCGGATCCATATGGTGACAACACAACTATGGTGTCACAAGCACTGCCCACTCCCGTTATTGACGAAGTTGAAGAGGTTGATCCAGCCTGGTTCAGGCGAGAGCTTGTTCCTCTTGAAGCCATTACAAAAAGCTAATGGAGAAGAAGAAGAGTTAAGTAACTCTTAAAAGATGACCCCAAGGGGTCTATTTATAACAGTAAAGAGGCGTGAGATTCTAGGATAGAGTCCTAACGACTTGGAATGCATTCCCAGCATTAAAGGATAAAGCTGTTAGCCTTCCTGAATGCAGGTCTTGCAGGTGCGCTTTAGTCTTTCAAACGCAGAGCTCAACCTTGCGTTTCTAAATCCTGAACAAGGAGTTGGACCTGCAAATGCAGAAGTCAAACCCTACCATAAAATTTTTTTGAGATTATTCTAAACAATAGTCAAGAGAATTTCTAGCTCAACATGATGACCATGTCATCTCAAGAATCCAAACACAGCAAAGAAGGAGTAATAAGAAGCAGTAAATAGCAACAGTTCATTACAGGCAGATAATAAATGTTTTGAGGAATAATGTAAAGTTTTTACAAAACAAAAAAAATAAAGTGCCGCTGGAGCTTACAATAAAGAGAAGCTTGAAAGACGAGCTTTAGTTTCAGATATGCTTCTCGCATGCTTCTCCAACACCTCCTCTTCGACCTTCTTTCGAAGTTTAACGTTGGTGAGCATAGCAGCAGCAGAAGCTTCCTATTGTAATACTTGAACAGCCTCCTTCTCTACTTGAACCGTGGCATAGAGGATGGCATTCCCAAGGTCAAACTCTTCTGGGGTTAGCTCCCATACAACAAACCTATCTCTTGCGTGGCGATGCTGCTTCTGCAGGCTCCAGATCAAAGCCTTCTTCTCCGAAATGCTACGGCCGCGAGCTTTGTCATCAACTTTCTTCTTCATCCTAGCATCACTTATGGCCTACTATATCTGTGGCCTTAAGTTCGTGCACCTCAGTTCTTCTAAGAAGCGAACAACGCCCATGTAACGATGGATTTTCTCCGCACAACACAGAGCACAGCGAAGGTCGATGCAAGCGAGGGTACTTAAGCTTTCCTTGATAGAAGCATGGAGCTCAGAGAAGGAACCTTAACCATTCTCCATGATGGAAAAGGCATGTTTACCTTATTTTCCAAACTTTTGAGGAGAAAAATAGTACAATCGGGTCTCAGATAATACGACTCGGAGGTCACCCTCTCTTGATCCTCGGTGGGTAGGATGATGGAGATGGGTTGGATTTAAAGGGTGGAACCTGAGTCACCTATAATGATCTGCCCAGTGACAGGCACCTCGTCTCGCACTACAAAGCAAGCAGAATTAAAGTCAATAAACTTCCTGAAAGTCTAAAAGACTAATCCAAACGCAGAGGATTAAACTCGCGTTGAATCAATTTGAACACAAGAATCTAAATTTGCGTTACATTTTCCTAAACGAAGAGATTTAAACCTACGTTATACTTTTCAAACGCAGCAGATTACGTTCACGTTTTAAAACTAAGGGATGGACCCTTCGGTTCACCCATTAACACAGAGGATCACCTATACATTCGGAATTGCGGAGACTAACAGTCTTCGTCATCATCAACCAGGAACCCACTCAGGGTTTTGAGAAAAACTCATCAAAACAAGTAAACAATAATGTTACTTACCTCGACGGTCAGACATCGATGACAGAGGTGTCAGCGGCGACCCAGATGCGGAGCCAGAGATGTCCCCCGATGGCGGCACGTTGTGGGTCGTCTCTACATTCACCCCCGAGCAAGAATCCATGGAAGTCATGGTCACAGACGATTAGAGATGTTCAAGAAGAGTTGATGAAGCTCTGGAACCAACAAGAAGAAACTCGTTTAAGGGCTTAAGATGAAATTATAGCATTATGTGCCTTTGATGAGATTGATCAAGTCTATTTATATGCAACCACTATGAGAGGCATGGAGTTCAGAAACTCCCGCCCAAGTGTAGTCTCCTCGTTATCATGATAGTTGTTTAGACTTCTGATACGATGCAGGATCAGAGCTTGCATTTAAGAAAACAAAGAGGAGATTAAAACGTAACAATTTAAAGGGTGCATTTAAAGTCAAGGTGATGGGCCCAGACATGCGTTGCCAGACTCTAACAAAGGGCTCAGCGCTGTGTTCAAAATCTCAAACGCAGAGAAACCTTTGCATTCTAATTGTGCTAAACAAAAGGTCCACCCTTGCATTCAAAATGTGGCACTCTTTCAATGAAGTATTGTTAAAACCTCTTTACATCTTCAGCAAAGTCAAAGCCAGTTCAACTATCAAAATTCTTTACTTTCGTCAAGTTAACATTACACTTACGATAACCATCATCCCCATAGAGTTTGGATTCAACTTGCATCACCTCCAATGTGAGAGTAATTCCTCTGTCAAAATCAGCTTATTGATTCTCATTAATAGAACGATAAGTCCCCAAAATTGCTTAAATTATAATCAATTTATTAGCTCTTTCTAGTAGAGTGATAAGTTCCAAAATCTTGTTCAAATCATAAGTATCAAAATTCATCACCCCAATGAGATATCCTTAGCAATTCTTCCCAGCGAGAAGCTAAGTCCCTAAAATCATGTTCAATTCATATGAACATTTTTAACATATCGGCTCTCTTCAATAGAGAGATAGGTCCTCAAAGTTACCCCGATCGCAACACATTCCTATCACTATAATAGCACACCTCTGATAATTAACTTATTGACTCTCTTTAATAGAGCGATAGGTCCTTAAAGTTACCCCGATCGCAACACATTTTTGTCACGTTAATAGCACACCTCTGATAATTAACTTATCGACTCTCTTCAATAGAGTAATAGGTCCTCAAAGTTACCTTGATTGTAACATTTTTAACTTATTGACTCTCTTCAATAGAGTGATAGGTCCTCAAAGTTGCTCCGATCATAACAAATTTCCGTCACATTGATATCTTACCTCTGACAATAAAAATCACTTATCAATTCTCTTCAACTGGATGATAAGTCTACAAATCGCTATTACAATTCACCTCTGATAGTCAAAACCCTCTTTTTAACTTGTGAATATGAGTAACAAGTGTTCATAATATCCCTAACAGATTAAAATTTTCTAGAATTATCTTAAATGATAATAAAGAAAAATATCAAATCTTGCTTTGTGTGGGTATTCATGTTACACCTTTGGCATTTTTTAGGTCAGAAAATGACATGAAAAAGAAACAATGAAAAACCAAGATAATATCATTTTTTTATTCAAAAGGAATTGATACAAGATAATGTTGTTCTTGTTAAAAGAACGATACAAAGTTCAGTTTATGGGCCTATCAGACTAAAAGATGAGAGTTGTTATTTGATATCTGAGATCTTTTTCCTCATGAGAGGCTCGCACCATCATCTCAGCCTCCTCCAGAGTTCGTCCTCATCTAGCATTGCGGCAACAGCTTCTTTCTTGGCCTCCTTAAGGACCTGTGTTTTTTGATGATAATTTATGAGAGCTTCTACATTCTTGATGTTGAACTCGGTCATGATGGCTTCCTCTCAAGCAAATTGAGCCTTTTGTCTAGCCAATTCCACTTGCAGTTGAGCAATGGTCTCCTCGGTATGAATGATCGTCGCTCGAACGGCTTCTAGAGCAGTAGTTGAAGTTGTTAGCTCATTTTTCCTTTGGGTGTATATCTCCTGTGAACATGCAACTTCGAGATCCTTCTTAATTAAACCCTTATGAATGACTTTATGTTGACGTGTCGCTTCAGCTTGTAAATCAGCAAAGGTGGATGCAATCTGAGCTCGAACATCCACATGTCCCAGTTCTTCCAAGCAAGAGATGGCCTCTAAGCAATGTTCAACACAGCGAGCATCACCCACACATTTTATGCTGTTCAAGCTACTCATTAAGAGAGGTATGAACGACTCAAATGTATTCTGACCGGCAATGACAACCTCGATCGCTTTCTTTATTGCCCCTTTAAAAAAGACCAAGGGAGAGCTCAAGCAAGACGAGATCACCTCCCAGGCTTGATGAAGCAATGGGAGGTGACACCAAAGTCCCCAAAGTCGTAGAGCTAAGCATGATGAAGGAATGAGAGGTGACACCAAAGTCCCCGAAGTCATAGAGCTAAGCAGGAAATGAGCCGGCGATTTTAGCGTGGCGGCCGAAGAAGGAGTTACGACATCCAATTAAGAAGGACTTGAAGGGAGAGACATGACCACTCCCGCCTAAGCCGAACTTGGTGTCCTCTCAGTCCCCACAGGTTTGAGAGAAATCATTAACGGAGGAGATTTCTCTGGTGAATGAGTTGTCACTATCTGTGCTTGTTCTGGAAGAGGAATAGTCATCGCTCACCGTTCTAGCAAAGAAGTCATAATGAGGGTCCCTTCAGTTGCATCAGTCAAAGATCCTACATGTGAAAGCAGTTAGTTACAAAAAAAAGTGCCAGAAAGTTTAAAATGGACAATACTTACCGATGGGAGAGAGAGGGGCATAAGCCAATGCCTCGTCAGAAGAGGATGGTAGTGGGACATCCCAATCACCAAGATCCTCACTGTCGTGGACACTATCATCACCTCCATCATCACCAACGTTGTCATGCAAACAGGAATCATAATCTATTGCCTCCTCATCACCTACTACCGAAGATTCAGGCGAACTCACGACCGCAGACGGCTTAGCCATGATTCCCGTTGTCGGGCTATGACTTGTATCTCCTATAGATGATATTAATGCTGAAGCGGAGAGAGATTGACTTTCCTTAAGCTTTTCAAGTTCAGCCGCTATAGGTTCATTCATAGGAGACCCAACCTCTTCAGTTTGAGTGTTGCAGGCTCAATTCCTTCTTGTGTATCCTATGTGATTGAAGGAACGATACCTAAAGCTTGAACCGGGGTTGTTAATTTAATGGGATCCATTGGTGGGAAGGGTTCTGCATCCCCTATAAGCGATTCATCCCTACCTTCTGTTTCATCTGGTGAATGAACATAAGAGGTGGGACATCCTAGAACTAGGCCAACTAAAGGAAGTTCATACTAATGCGAGAGCTCCATAGCAGTCGACTCTCGTTCTTCTTCCTCTGCATGCCATGCTTTGCGGGCGTCTTGCATAAGTTTGGCGGTAGGGTGATCGAGCGTTAACTTGCGACGAGCTCGCTTCTCATACTCACCCTCTTCAATTGGATCAATGGTTCTTTTCCCCTTGGCCTTCTGGCTACAAGTTTCCACTCTTGAAGGTTCCACCTCATGGGTTTCAGATGCCCTATGTTCTTCTTCTTGAACTCCTTCTTGTGCCAGCTGCTTCTCTTCCTCAGCAATCACTTCCTCATATGATAAGTACTCGCTAACTCCCCTGGTGCGAGACTTTTTGGAACTCCTCTTGGCATCGTACCATTTTTGAATAGCTTTTAAGAAAGGGGTATAAATTTTATACTTAGGGACTTGTGAAGCAGCCTGATACCAAGTAAAAATGCTCAAAGAAGTATGGGCATTGGGCACTTTGTTTGGCAATTTAAATGTTGCCCCTGTGCAGCCTACCACTAAATAGTACCAGGCTCTTGCCCCTTCATACACATTGCCTGTATATGCAAGTGCCGGATTAGGGTTTCCGACATAAATCTGGTCATAGCCGAAATTTCGGGAGAAGCGATAAGGCTAATATGGTTCAATAAAGCACTTCTTCCCTTGCCGAAAGACAAGGTAGCCCGGACGAATATTTATAAGCCACTAAAAAATGCCTCTGCTAAGGGTGGTAAAAGAGTTACGTTCTGGAGTATCCCGATGTATTTCCCATATGCACCACCTTCAAAAGTGGGAAAGCTACAAGCTATCACATAGTTAAAGTCCCGCCTCAATATCTTCCGGAACTTAACTTGGTACCAACTAACCCATCGAGCAGTCTTTAATTGCTAGACGATAGGGGTTGAAGTATTATTTGATGCAGGAGTTGACATCAGGGAAGGACAGTGAAGCACAAACCAGGCTACCAGGTAAATATATGCCATCGGCCGAGGGGTAGGAGTTTGGATAATTGTCTTTCCACCTGGTTCTACTTTCCTGACTGCGATAAATTCAGAAGATAACTCCTGAAGGCAACTCTGCAAACAACATATCATGGCCGACAGGAGGTTCAGAGGTCGCCCATAAGCTAAAAGAACAACTAGATATAATTTTCAACTTTAATGGTATCCATGGGCCTGGTTGGTACTGTACAACGTTTCAATCAAAGTGTGAGAAAACAAGCAAACAAGGCCATGTCGGAAATCTGGATCTCATCTTGATAGTGAAAACTTTAAAACATAGTGTACGCTGGGAAAACATCTTCCTCTGCCTCACAAGTGTAGTGGGAGGTTGCATCGTTGATATGCTCATGAATTTCTTCCAGTGTGCTGGCAGCCAAGAGAGTTACCTCTGTGTCCTTATCATACAAGTTTTGAAAGAGATACTCCGCCCATTGTCCTTGTTTGACACCACTCACTCATTTACTGGTAGTCTGTGCACATATTTGAAAATGGCACATTAACTCCCAATAGGTGTCATAGATTGCCGGAGCACCATTTTTCAAAATTTCCAACTCTTTGCTCCTGGGAATAAACTCTTCGTAGGGCAATTCCCCAAATGATAGCCCTGAGACCTCAAACATGTCATGGAGTGCAAAACCTAGTTCACCAACAGGAGTGAAAAAAATGTTGATATGAGGGTTGTAGAACTCCAGCATGACGAAAAGGCCACTACAGTTTGGAGAAATCCCGTATCGAGTGGCCAATATCAGGGTTCTCAGGTCAGAGATCCTAAGGGGCTCTTCCAATTCCTCTAGGACAAAATTTACCATCCAAGCCCACCATTCTGTCTCACTAGAATGAACTCATGTCGGAGCTCTAAAGTCTTGAGTGAGGAACTCTCCCTGCACAGAGATAAATTCGCCAGCTTAGTAGGCTCACCAACAAGATGGTCCTTCTTAACTAAACCAGGCTTCAAAGGCATAAAGTAATTGAAGCCAGCCAGTTGAACACCACGATGAGTAAGATGTCCAGAAGCAACACCACCTTGTTCCTGGACAAGCTCCAAATTCATAGATCACGGAACAGAAGCACATTAATAGTAAGAGATTGGTCACAACCGCTCCAGATTTGGTAAGAAAAGGCGACGATCATCGATAGTCCGCAGCCACTTGTAATTCCCTTCAAACATCAGCTTAGGGTCCACGTCAACAGAATCTCCAAAAAGGAAAGCTGGATTCTTTAAAACTTTACGCTCAGCTATCTCAAACTTGGCTGTAACTAGCGGTCTGAGGGTTTCAGGAGAAGCTTGGGTGGTAAGTTTAGCCCTTTCTTTGTTATTATCCTGGAATACAGGATACTCTAAATGAAAACTGAAGAGTTTATTCTTCTCTGCACCTCCTGCATGACCAAAGTAATGATTGAAGGAAAGAGGCTTGCTAGAATAGGCACTGCAAAGTGAAGAGATAAACAGTTAGTGCAAAACTAACGATAAGTCTAAAAAAGACTAAATTCCAAATGCAGGGTCCAGACCCGCGTTCTAAAACTCCAAACGAGAGTCTAAATCCACATTCTAAATTCGAAACGTAGGGTCCAGACCCGCGTTCTAAATTCCAAACGCAGGATCCAGACTTGCGTTCTAAATTGAGAAACACTGAGGATAACCTCTATGTTTTAATAGCGGAACATGAGTTTTCACTCAGCGTTAATGGTATAAATCTTGTCAAAACAAGTTATATCGCCCAAACTTACCAATGACTAAGGGAGCCTACAGCGGCAGCACGGTCGCCTAAGCATCACCAGTGGTCTTGGTCGACGATACATCCTGAGAAAGGGCGATCTTTGATTTGGAAACGGTTCTCTTCCTTGGAGCCATTTCAATTTTGTTGAAGAAGAGGAACATGGGATCACTGGAGATTGAAACGAAAATATTCGTTGGGTTCGTCGAAGAAGATGAACAGGAGTCGCCGGAGAAGAAAATGAAAAGCTTCATTGTGTTCGCCCGAGAATGTTTTCAGCAAAAGTTGGTTCCATTGTCGATTCCATTAATCTTCTTTCGATTACAGAGAAATTACAACGAAAAGAAAAATTACAACTCTTGAAGAAAATAACACAGATTTCGTTTATCGAAAACTGCTTTGTGGGACTTTACCTGTGCCGGGAGTGCTTTGGCTCGTTGACCACCGATTCGAAGATCGTGAGGTTGTATTGAGATCCTTCCTTCGTTTATCGAAGTAGGGATTTGAAGCGAATATCTTATCGATATAAGATATTCACTCTTCCAAAGATCAAGTCTGAGCTAGATCTCTAGGAATCACCGAATGATGCTTGTCAAGGGGTGCAAATTCTCTCTTTCTTCCTCTAAATCTCCAAAAGCTCAAGTCTCTTCTGCTCAAATCTGCTCTCCTTTCTTTATTTCATGCATAGGGGGGTATTTATAGGGGTAGAAGTATACCACAGCGAACATGGGGTAAAATAACTGCCCGAGTAATTTCCCTTTGGCCGCGGCAGCCAACTCTGTCGCGGCTGTTGGCGCGGCAGTATAGGCTGCCGCGGCTAAAGGAACGGTTACTAGCACGTTTCATCGTGTCTGAAACCGTTCTCCCACGACTTTTAACCACTTTTTTCGTGGTTTAACTGCTTGTCCACATCAGC
>BQKN01001071.1:453089-469479 GCA_022839385.1 Asparagus kiusianus | reverse complement strand
TTTGATTTGCTTTCATCGATGGGATCCATAAGTTTCATCCGCTTGA
This sequence comes from Asparagus kiusianus, assembly GCA_022839385.1. Lineage (NCBI taxonomy): Eukaryota > Viridiplantae > Streptophyta > Magnoliopsida > Asparagales > Asparagaceae > Asparagus > Asparagus kiusianus. Next base: position 469,433 of record BQKN01001071.1, on the reverse strand, counting down.
AGGCCATCCTGAAGAGTTCTGGGTCTCGGATACTTGAATTATATATAGGGCCGAGATCAAGACTACGGCGAGCTAACGGCGTGGTCACTGCGACGGCGAGGTCAAGATAAGGCGACGGCGAGGTCGAGATCAAGGCGACGGCGAGGTCGAGATCAAGGGGACAGCGAGCTCACGGCGTGGTCTTATCGACGACGAAGGGCCACGGGACTGCGACGGCGAGCTTACAACGACGGTTTAATGGAGAGAGAGAGACGGCGTCGGCGTCGGCGAGCTTACGACGACGAGAAGGGGGACGGAGGTTTTTCGATTAGGGCTGAGAGATGAAATGGGGGAAATGAGGAAGAGAGAGGAACGGGTTACATTTAGGGGGCTGTTGAAAGGATATTATGGGAATTTTATTATGCTTTTGTATAAATACATATGTCTACATTTACTGTATTTCCAAAGTTGGGCTTAAAGATAAATACCCAAAGATCTTTGGGTTTATGGATACATCAAATAGTAAATGGGTTTATAGGTAAAGATGGGTAATCATTTGGGCCTAGAAATAAAAAGCCCAAAAAAAATCACACGCTTGAATATGACTTTTTTAAGGATAAGTTGACTACCTATTGAATATGAGTTCTTTTAAGGATATGCCGGACTTAGAGGAAATTTGACTATCCTTTGATTGCAACAAAAACCTGTTGGAAATTTATCAAATCAAAGGTTGTAGCATGCAGATAAATCCGAATAAAAAAAATTAAATCAAAAAAAAATAATATAAGTTAGAAAATATCAGGCCTGACGGAAAGCAGTCGTGTAATCACTGTCCTAGAAGATTGAGGACCCGCCTATCGCACTGACGCAGATGATCCCCTCTCAACTAGCAGTAAAAGCTTGCAAAAGCGGCCGACCTCCGTACTCGGGCGAGAATACAGAGCTTCTGCTCAGATGAAGAATATTGCCCAAAAAATACTATGAAAAATAGTAGCAGAAATCTCGTAACAAGAGTGAGGAGATAATTCAGATGGGAGAAGAAAGTGTTGTTGTTTTCTCTGTTTTTCTCGCTATTATTTTTCTTTATTTCGAGAGCATCTCACTTTTCTTTTTTTTCTCTCTTTTTTCATTCCCGAGAGCATCTTCTTTCTCTCTTTCTTTTTTCATTTCTTCTCTCCATTCCCAAAAGAGTGGTGTTAGAGGCACACCTCCTACCACACCACCAACCACACCCCCCTCTCCCATCGCTATAGTAAACCGGGCCTCACATGGGATTTTAAAATTTTTAAAATCTCATGTGGGGCCCGGTTTACTGTAGCGATGGGAGAGGGGGGTGTGGTTGGTGGTGTGTTAGGAGGTGTGCCCCTAACATTATTTTTCCCAAAAGCATCTCTCCCTCTCTTTCTTCTCCTTCACCCGAGAGCCCCTCCCCCTCCCTTCTTCTTTCTTCTTTTCTTCATTTTCTTCTTCGTGAGCAAAGAGCCTGAGAGTTTGAGAAGTGATTCCAGAGGTGAAGAGAGACTGAGGGTTTTTTTAAATGGGTTTTATATTAGTGAGAGGAGAAAGAGTCCAAAGAAGTGGCCGTAGGTAGAGGGGAATTAGGAATTTTTAGTGGGGTTAGTGGAGATTAAGGAGATTAGTTAGGTGTCAGTATTGGCTTTTTCAAAATATCCAACAAAACCCACTTTAAAATAGTTTACATATAAATTAAAATTAAAAGATGGTTTCAGTAAAATTACCATGTTTTATACTGGTTTCTAGGTAGAAAACCTTATTAATATGCTTAGCATCTATCCATTTCAACTCTAAATGCAACACATAATCTGCAAGGAACCAACTCCCCCGACCATGATCTAAAAAATAACACACACAACTTAGCATGGAACTACCATAAGACCAGTAACAACACTTGATGACCGAAGGATCCAAAGATATATTGTGGTAAAATATGGATAATGAAAACCCTGTTCATGGAGAAACATATACATAAGACTGCTTAGAAAATAAGCAAAGCACCCAAAAACATAATCAAGAGTAATGCACTTTGACATCATCATAAATTAATCGCACTACAAAATACAAACCTCACACATGAAAAGCATAAACAATACAATGAACACTACATGTACGATGTATCTACCATAGATTTGGTGACTTCCAAATAGGGGGAGCAAGATACTTGACATTTAGTTGGCCAAACATTCGAGACCTTTTATCTCCCAAGTCATACATGCCCATATCACAAATAGACTTATTATAGTTAAAAGTTGTATTCTCTTGCTTTTTCATAGTAAAAAATATCTAAATCTGAATCAAAGCAAGACAAATCATACATACAAAGGATGTAAGTATAAATTTAACAAAAGTAGAACTTTAAAAAATAGTTTTTTAATACGTATATTAGAAATAAGATATCAACAAAAACTTACATTTCATTTGCTTCATTTTAGAAAATGCGGAAAGTGAAAAAAAAACACTTATATTGGGCTTTTTTCTACTGATACTGGGTATTGGAAGTCCAGACAACATCGGCCCAATAACCTCTCTACGAAGATAACCATCACAAAACTCCCGAAGCTCAGCACACAATGAATGATACGCGGTGTGACCCCAAATAACCAAGGAGGGAAAAAGGGCTGATGATCATCAGCAACCCTCAATAAATCCGATGTCAAAAGCCCCAAATCAACCCGCGTCGGATTGGAAATCAACAAAATTTCCCAAACCCCCACAAACCCTCCCGATCCATCAAACCCTGATCCATCAAAATACCCAAATCCTCCCGATCCGTCAAACCCTGATCCTGCGACTCTAAGGGCCCGTTTGGTTGGTTTCCTAAAAACCAAGAAAAGGAAATCGGTACAAGGAAATCAATAAAATAATATTTTTATCCATTTCCATCCCTAAAACTCACCCACAACATCTAATAAAATATTATTTTTATCTTCCAACTCATCTCATTTCATCTACTTTCTTACCTTTAAAAATAAACCAAACACAAGAAATATGTCACATCATCCAACTCATCACAACTCATCTTATCCCATTTTTAAAAATCACACACACCATCCAATAATATTGTGACAACTCATCTCATCTCATTAAACCTTCACTTCCATCTATTTCCTCAAAAAAAAAACAAGAAATTAATTTCCTTAAGTATATGTCACATCACCCAATAATATACCTCCAACTCATCTCATCTCATCTATTTTCTTATTTTTAAAAACGAACCAAACACAAACAACCTCAAAACATCATCCAAATATACCTCCAATTCATTTCCTTAATTTTTTTAACCAACCAAACAACCTCAAAACAATTTTTTTAAAAAAACCACTCACATCATCCAATAATAAGGTGACAACTCATCTCATCTCATCTCCTATTCTATAATTTCCTTCTTTTTTAAACCAACCAAACAACTTCAAAACAATTATTATAGGAAATAGGTTTCCTATTCTTTGATTTCCCAAAAAAATTTGCGAAACGAACAGCCCCTAAGGGAGCAATGGCGGTTTGCGATCAGGCAGTACGGAAAATGGTACTCTCACGCTTGGGGTACTGCTATTTTAGCTGGGGTTTCTTTTTTTGCGTTGGGTTGGCTCATCAAAGGATCCAATCCTCTCCCTTCTCTTAGTAACCCACAGAGAGAACGACAGCAACAAGAAGATGATCCCCAGAGCTCAAGGCCCAATGATTAATAGTACTTCGTAAGATTTCTATGACTTAATTGTTTTACCTTTTTCTGTGTGTGATTATATGATGGGTAGTAGATATTGTATTTGTTCAATAAGAATTAGCGTAAATTTTCACATAACCCCCCAAAGCATTTCAGCAATTTTGAGATCACTTCAAAAGTTCGGGGTTGCTAGGAATGGTTTTGGGGTTAAACAGCACTTCCAAACTTTTTGGTGGTTATCCAATGTTTTAAAAAGCTTCCGCCTAGTAGGTCTGGGCTTGCGCCTAGGTATAGATGGTACCTAGGTCGCCCGCCTAGGCTGTACCTAGGCTACCCGCTTAGGTTTTGAAGCGCCTAGGAGAGCAGAGGCAGCTTACGTGGACTGCACCCACCCTTTACGCGTTGATCATGATTTCCTCCGTTGCAGCCTCCATGCCCTCCGACCTCCTTCAAACTCCTTCAGCCTCAACCATGCACCTCCTCTATCTCCTGTGATCTTTAGCAAAATCTCCTCCACCACCACTTAAATGAAGAAAAAAATTCACCTAGGCGCCAGTCTGATACCTAAGGTTTCTATAACATTGGCATTTTCTATCAATTATTATATATTTTTTTAAAATAAAAAAGAGGAAAACTACCTAGTTCTAGCCAAAAAAATTCATACTTTTCAAACAATTATGAAAATTTTTAGGTTCGACTATATGAATCTTGGTCTTCCATTCGGTTAAGATATGTTCTTTTTGCTTCATGAAGATGCTTCCAATTAAGATTATATGTAGCCTTCCTTGTCTCGGTAACTATAATCTTATAATTTCATAATAGATGCATATAGTGGCATACATTGCACTTGTAAAGTTGATGTTTGAGCTGTGAAATTCATACTTAGCTGTGAAATTCATACTTAGCTTGTTAATCATTGTCGGCGACTCAGTGTTTTGTACTTCTAATTGGTTAATCTATTTTAAAAGGAGAGGTAAGAAAACTACAGGAATATCTCTTCGATGCATTGGATTCAGGTTTGGATGGATCTAGTTTGGATAGAATACAAATCCTATCTGAACAACCCCTATATGATTTGGGTGATTTCAACAATAAATAGAATAGATAAAATTTCTAGACTAACCCCTCTGTGCACCCATGAAAGGTATAGATCACCCAATTGTATGCGGGTGTTTCTGATAACTAATAAAATTTGTACTTGTTTGAATAGGAGGCAACTCATGTGCTGTCGGAAAGTGCAATATGTGCATACCACATATTTATTGAGAACAATCATCCAACAGATGTTATGTTAATCGGGCAAGAATTTGTAGAAAATCTTTTCTCGATGTGCTGGACATTGCAGAGCTTGTTGAGTTTCTCCAAGCCAATGCAAGAGGGTTGTTTTTCTTAGAACATAACCTAATTTTTTTTCTTGTTCTAGGAAAAAGCACCAGTAAAAAAAGATTGTATGCAAAGTGCTCGTATTTGTATTACTTGGATATCTCCCTAGTTTGAAGTAATATAGAGGATTATAGAATAAATACCTTAGTTAAGGGCTAAAGTGCCCGTGGGTGGATTCTATTCTATGCCGTAGTGGGTGAGCAGTTTCAAACTTGCAGAGAAGATTCAGAAATATGAAGCACACAATGAGACGAAAGACTTGTATTGTATAAAGAACAGATGTATAAGACAGTAAATGGGAAGATTGCACTTTCAGCTTTAGTAGGGGGGAAAAATAAGAAAAATGCTCAAACTGATAACCTCTTTGATGTCGCATCTACACTTCTTGTGGTAGGCTATAATTTTATCCCCTATATAATACATCATTAGCAGCATCAAGAAGATATATTTGTACTTTTAGAGGATGTTAACATATTTCAAGGTGAAGATTGAATTTTCCTCATAATGAGACCTCATAATTTATTTGATGAGTCAGTGGATAATATAAATACCTATCTTCATATATAGTAAAAGATAAACTGTCACAAGAAGTCTAAATGTAGTTTGAGGTAGCATCATTGGCTTTTCTTGTAGTGTTTATCCTTAATGCAGGCTCTCATCTTTTATAGCTTTATTGAGCCTGCAATTATATCACTCATCATGTCTCATATTTGCTAGTTATCAATATTGGTTAATTTCATATCTTGTTCTTGTATGCGAGTGAGGTGTACTATTAACATTTAAACCTTTAGCTAAATGAAGAATTAGGTGCTTTAAATTTTCTGCAGTTAACACAATGGCTCAAGCCTGCATTTCTCTTTTGCATAGCTAGTCAGTGAAACAATTAATGTCAGTTCCTACATGCATTATGGAAATAGTTCAATTCTGTTGATATACGCTGATAACTGAGTTTAATGCCCTAACCCTAACGCATGCACCGTTTCTAAATTTGAATGCCCTGAAGGCTCTTTTTTTTTGGTGCCCCAAAAGTGCCCCCAAAGTTTAAAAAGATTCAACTCTTGACACCTTAAAATGACTTAGCGTGGTGTATCAAAGTTAAAACTTTCTGGAAGTCAAGAGTATTCTTTGGGCAAAAACCTTCTAGGTTGTCAAAGTTAAAAATTAGCATTTGGGTGTTTAAGTGCAGAGACTCTAAACTTTATTTACATAACTGACCTGATTCTCATGCTAATTGACGCCCAACGAACCTGATACATATAGTTAGATGAACTTCCTCTAGATTGCCAAATTAGACAGAAATTTTATTTAAAAAAAACTTTTCCAGTCATCCTAGACAGAATTTCCGTCTAGGTTGCATCCTAGACAGAATTTTCCATCTAGGATGCAACCTAGACAGAATTGCCATAAAAAACTAAAACCCTAACCTTTCCCTGCAAGAAAAAATTCTGTCTAGGCTGCATAACATAAATCTCCAATTTAAGGCCTAAAACACACAGGAAAAACTCAAAGGGACTTAACACATGAAGATTTTGATTTTGGGGCCTTAACACAATTTTCCCTATAAAGTTTTGCTTAAATTATCTTTTGATACTTGGGGCCCAGCTTTTGTACTATCAAACTATGAAGCAGATTACAAATTAGCCCTTCAACTCCTAACCGGATAAGAATTAAGAGCCCAACTGCCCAGTGGCAGGGATGTAAATTTAACGCTTGTGGTCCGAAGCTTGCCATTGATGATTCGAGCCATTTTGATTAGCGAGATTTCCCCCCATTTTTTGGGCCCCACCCATGCTCTTACACCGAGACTCCTCTATATATACGTATATCTCCTCCCCCCTCTCTCTCATCATTCCTTCGAATTCCCAAAGCTAGAGATTGCTAAAATCCCCAATCCCAAATCTCCATCTCAAGATCCCAATGTCCGTTGACGAAGAAAAGGAGTACTACTATATCATTTGTGGTCGATTCTTCTCTTGAAGCGGCATGGAGGATGATTACAGGTACCATAAGGGCTTCAACGAGAGATGCAAGCGCTGTTTGAACAAGTTCAAGACTGTAGCCGATCTCGTCATCCACGACGACAAAGGCCATTTCAGAAAATATCCCAAAGCTTGCCACGAGAATGGAGGTCTTCCCTTCCCGCCTGATGTCATCGCTGCTGCATCCACTGTCGCCCCAACTGACTTGTTGAGTCATTCGGCTCTTGAGTAGTACGACACTCTTCTTGATAAAATCACGAGATGTTGATATAACCACTAGTAGAAAAATGAGCAAACTAGACGGAGCAAACTAGACGGAATTATTTTTCGTCTAGTTTGTCTCAAACTAGACGGAAAAAATTCCGTCCAGCTTGCTCCATCTAGTTTGAGGCAATCTAGACAGGATTTTCCATCTAGATTACCAAATTAGATAGAATGATTTTTTTTAAAAAAATTTCAGTCATCCTAGACGGAATTTCCATCTAGGTTGCATCCTAGACGGAAAATAAAACCCTAACCTTTTCCCGCAAGAAAAAATTTCATCTAGGCTGCAGATAGGGGTGTTATCGGAGCGGATACTGTTCGGATATAACACCATATCCATATCCACTTTTTATAAACGAATACAGATACGAATACGGCTTATCTTTGGTAAGAAAAAACCTTAACCATATCCGTACTCATCGGAAATGAATATGGTTATGATATTTGAGAATCGGATCGGATATGATCACGGATATAAATAGATATTCGACAAATGGACATGAATCGAATATGAATTAGTACACCTATGCATAAATTACATCCAAATGGGTAAATGTATGTGGTTGTAGGCTTCCCAAGTCTGGTGCTAGGGCATTGAATAGCTGTCTGTAGCTCGCAGGCAGCAATTCTTCAAATTAAAGAATCATATATCATATCAATTCACAAGTTATGAGCTCATCATAAAGTGTGGAGCAGCCCATTCCCATTATTCTTGAACAAAAAAATATATAACATTACGGGAAAATGTAGAACTTTTTCGTGTATATACTCGGAAAAAAGTTCTAAGAAAAATACTACTAATATTATTGAAAATAACCATTTTAATCATTTCAAGGTCCTAATAAACGATAGAAGCTAGAAAAGAAAGTGCTACAACGGAGAAGGTGCAATCAAGCAAACCATAGTATATCCTCACAGAATCAGAAGAAACCCGTAGAAATTGCCATTACGAAACACTAAGTCAAAGATCGAATTGTTAACAAGAACATGATAACCTTCAATTAGACCTTATGTAACTGGCCGAGGCGGGATCTGATGAGGCGAACTGGCTGAAGACGAGGCGGGATTTGACGAAGACGAGGCTGTCTAACTAGACGAGGCGGGCGAATGCCGACGAACGACAAAGACGCGGGCGAACTGGATGATGCGGACTGGACGAAGACGCGAACTGGACGAGGCGGGCGAGACGCGAGCGGCGGGACGCGGGCGAATGACGAAGACGACCCGAATCACGACGAACGGCGGGACGAGGGCGAAGACGACGAACAGGTTGTAGTCTTGTAGAAATTGAGTGGAGGTTGGATATCACATAGTGGAGGCTAGGGTTCTTAGTTGGGTTTTGGGTTAGCGGTTACGGGGTTGCAACTTTGGATACGACCCGAATCCTTATGTTTATTACATTGCGGATATCCGTATTCGCAACCCTCATATTCGTATCCAAATCCGTATCCGAAAAAAATTGAAACCAGATCCATATCCGAAACCATTCTGGTTTTAAAAATAGCTTACCATATCCTTATCCGTTTGGATACAGATGCAGATCGGTTCGGATATATCCTAACCGTTTGGCACCCCTAGCTGTAAAACATAGATCTCCAATTTAAAGGCTAAAACAGATGAAAAAAAGTCAAAGGGGGTTGCAGCACATGAAGATTTTGATTTTGGGGCATTGATACTTGGGACCCAGCTTTTTCACGATCATACTATGAACCAGATTACAAATTTGTCATTCAACTCCAAACCGGATAAGACTTAAGAGCCCAACTGCCCAGCGGCAGGGATGTGAATTTAACGCTTGACGTCTGAAGCTTGTCGTCAAAGTTTCGAGCCATTTTGATTTGCGAGATTTCTCTCCATTTTTTGGGCCCCACCCATGCTCTCACACCGAGACTCCTATATATATACATATATCTCCCTCTCTCATCATTCCTCCGAATTCCTAAAGCTAGACATCGCTAAAATCCCCAATTCCAAATCTCCATCTCAAGATCCCAATGACCGACGATAGAGAAAAAGGAGTACTACTACATCATTTGTGGTCGATTCTTCTCTCGAAGCGACATGGAGGATTATTACAGGTACCATAAGGGCTTCAACGTGGGCTGCAAGCGTTGCTTAAATAATTTCAAGATTGTAGCCAATCTCGTCATCCAAGACAACAAAGGCCATTTCAGAAATATCCCAGAGCTCGCTATGAGAATGAAGGTCTTCACTTCCTGCCTAATGCCGCCGTCGCCGCATCCAAGACGACAAAGGCCATTTCAGGAAATATCCCAGAGCTCGCTATGAGAATGAAGGTCTTCCTACCTAATGTCGCCGTCGCCGCCGCCGCATCCACCGCCGTCGGCCCCGCCGCCACCCCTAACTGAGTTGGTGAGTCATTCGGTTCTTGAGTAGTACGACACTCTTCTTATCTCTTCTTGATAAAATCACGAGAGATTGATATAACCACTAGTAGAAAAATGAGCAAGCTAGACGAAGTTATTTTTCGTCTAGTTTGAGACAAACTAGACAGAAAAATTCTGTCTAGTTTGCTCCCTCCAGTTTGAGGCAATCTAGACGAAATTTTTCGTCTAGATTGCTAAATTAGACAGAAGGATTATTTTTTTTAAAAAATTCTTGTTATCCTAGATGGAATTTCCGTCTAGGTTACATCCTAGACGAAAAATCTGTCTAGGTTGCCACAAAAAAACCCTAACCTTTCATCGCAAGAAGAAATTTTGTCTAGACTACAAAACATAGATTTTCAATTTAAAGGCTAAAACACTTGGAAAAAAGTCAAAAGGGCTGCAGCACATAAATATTTTGCTTTTGGAGTTTTGACACAATTTTCTCTAAAAAGTTTTGCTTAAATTATCTAAATTATCTTTTCATACTTGGGGCCTAGCTTTTGTACGATCTGGCTATAAAGCAGATTACAAATTTGTCATTTAACTCCCAACTAGATGAGACTTAATAGCCCAACTGCCCAATGGTAGGGATGTAAATTTAACACTTGAGGTCCAAAGCTTGCCGTCAAAGTTTCTAGTCATTTTGATCTGAGAGATTTCCCTCCATTTTCTAGGCCCCACCCATGCTCTCACATCGAGACTCCTCTTTATATACGTATATCCTCTCCCTCTCTCATCATTCCTCCGAATTCCCTATGTTAGAGATCGCTAAAATCCCCAATACCAAATCTCCATCTCAAGATCCTAATGGCCGACGATGAAGAAAAAGAGTACTACTGCATCATTTGTGGTTGATTCTTCTCTCGAAGCGGCATGAAGGATCATTACAGGTACCTTAAGGGCTTCAACGAGGGTTGCAAGCGCTGCTTGAACAAGTTCAAGACTAGCCGATCTCGTCATCCACGACGACAAAGGTCATTTTAGGAAATATCCCAGAGCTCGCTTCGAGATTGGAGGTCTTTCGTTTTCGCCTGATGTTGCCGCCGTCGCATCCACCGCCGGCGGCCTCACCACCGCCCCAAGTGACTTGGTGAGTCCTTCGGCTCTTGAGTAGTACGATACTCGGCTTACATCTTCTTGATAAAATCACGCGATGTTGATATAACTCGTGATTTTATCAAGAATATGTAAGAAGAGTGTCGTACTACTTAAGGAACAAAGAACTCACCAAGTCAGTTGGGGGCGGTGGCGGGGCCGCCGACGGTGGATGCGGCGACAGCGACATCAGGCGGGAAGGGAAGACCTCCACTCTCGTAGCGAGCTCTGGGATATTTCCTAAAATGGCATTTGTCGTCGTGGATGACGAGATCAGCTACAGTCTTGAACTTGTTCAAGCAGCGCTTGCAGCCCTCGTTGAAGCCCTTATGGTATTTGTAATGATCCTCCATGCCGCTTCGAGAGAAGAATCGATCACAAATGATGCAGTAGTATTTCTTTTCTTCATCGTCGGCCATTGGGATCTTGAGATGGAGATTTGGTATTTGGGATTTTAGCTATTACTAGCTTTGGGAATTCGGGGGAATGATGAGAGAGAGAGAGAGGGAGATATACGTATATATAGAGGACTATCTGTGTAGGAGCATGTGTGGGGTCCAAAAAATGGGGGGAAATTTCGCAAATCAAAATGGTTCGAAACTTCGACGTCAAGCTTTAGACCTCAACCATTAAATTTTCATCCCTGCCACCGGGCAGTTGGGCTCTTAAGTCTCATCTGGTTGGGAGTTGAAGGGATAATTTGTAATCTGCTTCATAATACGATTGTACAAAAGCTGGGCCCAAAGTATGAAAAAATAATTTAAGCATAACTTTTTAGGGAAAATTGTGTCTAGACCCCATAAACAAAATCTTAATGCGTTGCAGCCCCTTTGAATTTTTCCCACGTATTTTAGCCATTAAATTGGAGATCTATGTTCTGCAGCCTAGACGTGATTTTTTCTTGCGGGGAAATGTTAGAGTTTTAGTTTTTTTTTGTGGCAACCTAGACGTAATGTCCGTCTAGGATGCAACCTAGACAAAAATTCAGCCTAGGATAATTAGAATTTTTTTCAAAAAAATAGTCATTGTCTAATTTGGCAATATAGACGAAAAATTTCGTCTACATTGCCTCAAACTAGACGAAAAATAAAAATAATTTCGTTTAGTTTGTTATTTTTTTCCAATAGTAGTTATATTAACATCTCGTGATTTTATCAAGAAGAGATAAGTAGAGTGTCATACTAAAGAACCGAAGGACTCACCGAATCAGTTGGGGGTGGCGGCGGGGCCGACAGCGGTGGATGCGGTGGTGGCGACATCAGGCGGGAAGGGAAGACCTCCACTATCGTAGCGAGCTCTGGGATATTTCTTGAAATGGTCTTTGTCGTCGTGGATGACGAAATCGGCTACAGTCTTGAACTTGTTCAAGTAGTGTTTGCAGCCCTCGTTTTAGCCCTTATGGTACCTGCAATGATCCTCCATGCCGCTTCGAGAAAAGAATCGAACATAAATGATGCAGTAGTACTCCTTTTCTTCGTTGTCGGCCATTGGGATCTTGAGATGGAGATTTGGGATTGTGGATTTTAGCGATCTCTAGCTTTGAGAATTCGAAGGAATGATGAGAGATCGAGAGAGAGAGAGGTGGAGATAATACATGTATATTGAAGAGTCTCGGTACGAGAACATGGGTGGGGCCTAGAAAATGGATGAAAATCTTGCAAATTAAAATGGCTCAAAACTTCGCTGGCAAGCTTCGGACCTCGAGCGTTAAATTGCGTCAATGCTCTAAAATCAAAATCTTCAAGTGCTGCAGCCCCTTTAATTTTTTCCCTTGTGTTTTAGTCCTTAAATTGGATATCTACGTTCTGCAGTCTAGATGGAATTTTTCCTTGCGGGGAAATGTTAGGGTTTTAGTTTTTTTTTAAATGAGCATACTAGACGGAGCAAACTAGACGGAATTATTTTCCGCCTAGTTTGAGAAAAACTAGATGGAAAAAATCCGTCTAGCTTGCTCCTTCTAGTTTGAGGCAATTTAGACGGAATTTTTCGTCTAGATTGCCAAATTAGACATATGGATTATTTTTTTAAAAAAATTTCCAATCATCCTAGACAGAATTTCCGCCTAGGTTGCATCTTAGACAGAATTTCCGCCTAGGATGCAACCCTCTAGGTTGCCATAAAAAAACTAAAACCCTAACTTTTCCCCGCAAGAAAAAAATTCGTTTAGGCTGTAGGACATAGATCTCCAATTTAAGGGCTAAAACACATTTGAAAAAGTTAAACATGTCGCAGACATGAAGATTTTGATTTTGGGGCATTGACACAATTTTCCCTAAAACGTTTTGCTTAAATTATCTTTTCATACTTGGGCCCAGCTTTTGCACGATCGTACTATGAAGCAGATTACAAATTTGCCCTTTAACTCTCAACCGGATAAGACTTAAGAGCCCAACTGCCCAGTGGCAGGGATGTGAATTTAACGCTAGAGGTCCAAAGCTTACCGTCAAAGTTTTTTAGGAAAAATTGAACTCTCATCTAGTTGGGAGTTGAAGGGCAAATTTGTAGTTTGCTTCATAGTACGATCGTACAAAAGTTGGGCTCCAAGTATGAAAAGATAATTTAAGAAAAACTTTTTTAGGAAAAATTGTATCAAGACCCCAAATGCAAAATTTTCTTGTGCTGCAGCCCATTTGACCTTTTTCCATGTGTTTTAGCCTTTAAATTGAAGATATATGTTGTGCAGCCTAGACGATTTTTTTCTTGCAGGGAAAGGTTAGGGTTTTAGTTTTTTTTGTCGCAACCTAGACGGAAATTTCCCTTTAGGATAGACGGAAATTTTCGTCTATGATGCAACCTATTTGGAAATTTCATCTTAGGATGATAGGAATTTTTTTAAAAAAATAATCATTTTGTCTAATTTAGCAATCTAGACAGAAAATTCCATCTAGATTGCCTCAAACTAGATGGAGCAAGCTAGATGGAATTTTTTTCCGTCTAGTTTGTCTCAAACTAGACAGAAAATAATTCTGTCTAGTTTGCTCCATCTTGATTCACATGTCAACTAGTGGTTATATCAACATCTCGTGATTTTATTAAGAAGAGGTAAGAAGAGTGTCGTACTACTCAAGAAGTGAATGACTCACCAAGTCGGTTGGAGGCGGCAGCGGGCAGGCGGCGGTGGATGCGGCAACGACGAAATCAGGCAGGAAGGGAAGACCTCTATTCTCGTAGCGAGCTCTGGGATATTTCCTGAAATGGCCTTTGTCATCGTGGATGACGAGATCGGCTACAGCCTTGAATTTGTTCAAGCGGCGTTTGCAACACTCGTTGAAGCCCTTATGGTACCTGTAATGATCCTCCATGCCGCTTCAAGAGAAGAATCGACCGTAAATGATGTAGTAGTACTCATTTTCTTCGTCGTCGGCTATTAGGATCTTGAGATGGAGATTTGGGATTGGGGATTTCAGCGATCTTTAGCTTTGGGAATTTTAGGGAATGATGGAGATTTGTGATTGGGGATTTTAGCAATTTCTAGCTTTGGGAATTCGAAGGAATGATGAGAGAGGGGGGAGGAGATATACGTATATATAGAGGAGTCTCGGTGTGAGAGCATGGGTGAGACCCAGAAAATGGAGGGAAATCTCGCAAATCAAAATGGCTCGAGACTTCGATGGTAAGTTTTGGGCCTCAAGCGTTAAATTCACATCCCTGTCACTGGGCAGTTGGGCTCTTAAGCCTTATCTGGTTGGGAGTTGAAGGGCAAATTTGTAATCTGCTTCAAAGTAAGATCGTGCAAAAGCTGGGCCCCAAGTATGAAAAGATAATTTAAGCAAAGCTTTTTAAGGAAAATTGTGTCAATGCCCAAAGTCAAAATCTTCATATGATGCAGCACCTTGACTTTTTCCCATGTGTTTTAGCCCTTAAATTAGAGATCTATGTTCTACAGCCTAGACATAATTTTTTCTTATGGGGAAAGGTTAGCGTTTTAGTTTTTTTTGTGGCAACCTAGACGGAAATTCCGTCTAGGATGATTGGAATTTTTTTTAAAATAACCCTTCTGTTTAATATGGCAATCTAGACGGAAAATTTCGTCTAGATTGCCTCAAATAAGACGAAGCAAACTAGACATAATTTTTTCCTTCTAGTTTGTCTCAAACTAGATAAAAATAATTCCGTCTAGTTTGCTCATTTTTCTATTAGTAGTTATATCAACATCTCGTGATTTTATCAAGAAGAGGTAAGAAAAGTGCCGTACTACTCAAGAGCCGAAGGAGTCACCAAGTTAGTTAGGGGCAGCGGTGGCGCCGACGACAGAAAATTCTGTGAGCCTTGATTGCCTCAAACTAGACGGAACAAGCTAGACGGAATTTTTCCGTCTAGTTTGCTCTGTCGAGTTTGCTCATTTTTCTACTAGTGGTTATATCAACATCTCGTGATTTTATCAAGAAGAGGTAAGAAGAGTGCCGTACTACTCAAGAGTCAAAGGACTCACCAAGTCAGTTAGGGGTGGCGGTGGGGCCGACAGCGATGGATGCGGTGGCGGCGACATCAGGCGGGAAGGGAAGACCTCCATTCTCGTAGCGAGCTCTGTGATATTTCCTGAAATGGACTTTGTCGTCGTAGATGACGAGATCCGCTACAGTCTTGAGCTTGTTCACGCAGTGCTTGTAGCCATCGTTGAAGCCCTTATGGTGCCCGTAATGATCCTTCATGCCGCTTCAAGAGAAGAATCGGCCACAAATGATGCAGTAGTACTTCTTTTCTTCATCGTCGGCCATTAGGATCTTGAGATGGAGATTTAGGATTGGGGATTTCAGGGATCTCTAGCTTTGGGAATTTGGGGCAATGATGAGAGGGGGGGGGGGAGATATACGTATATATAGAGGAGTCTCGATGTGTGAGCATGGGTGGGACCTAGAAAATGTAGGGAAATCTAGCAAATCAAAATGGGTCGAAACTTCGACGGCAAGCTTCAGACCTCAAGCGTTAAATTTATACGCCTGCCACTAGGTAGATAGGCTCTTAAGTCTTATCCGATTGGGAGTTGAAGGGAAAATTTGTAATCTGCTTCATAGTACGATCGTACAAAAGCTGGGCTCCAAGTATGAAAAGATAATTTAAACAAAACTTTTTTAGGAAAATTTTGTCAAGGCCCCAAAATCAAATTCTTCATGTGCTGCAGCCCCTTTGACTTTTTCCCATGTATTTTAGCCCTAAATATGGAGATTTATGTTCTGCAGTCTAGACATAATTTTTTCTTGCAAGGAAAGGTTAGGGTTTTAGTTTTTTTTGTGGTAATCTAGACGGAATTTCTAGACGGAATTTCCATCTAGGTTGCATCCTAGATGGAAATTCCGTCTAGGATGACTAAATTGTTTTTAAACGGAGCAAATTAGACGGAATTACGGAATTATTTTCCATCTAGTTTGAGACAAACTAGACGTAAAAAATTCCGTCTAGTTTGCTCTGTCTAGTTTTAGACTATCTAGACGGAATTTTTCGTTTAGGTTGCCAAATTAGACAGAAGGATTTTTTTATTAAATTTCAGTCATCCTAGACAGAATTTTCGTCTAGGTTGACGAAAATTCCGTTTTAGTTGCCAAAAATAACTAAAACCCTAACTTTTCCCCCC
>BQKN01001071.1:437420-452989 GCA_022839385.1 Asparagus kiusianus | reverse complement strand
CTCTCTCTCTCTCTCTCTCTCTCTCTCTCTCTTGTTGCAAGCTGTCGGCGCTGTCCCCCGCTGCCCCGCCACCCTCTCTCTAATTAAACACTTGTAGAATTCCAACCACCTCTAAACCCTCAATTCCGAGCCTCTCCCCTCTCACTCCCCACCCATGACCCACGAATCTTTACCATGCTCCCCTTGCGCTTCCCCGCAGGCTCATCTTACCGGCCGCCTCATCCATTTAGGACACCATCACCGGCGCCAATCCCGCACGTGACTCCTCCGTTGCAATCTGACGGGATGCTGCTCTTTCGTCAGGCATGATGTGCCCTCACTTGCTTTTATCCTCCCTTAACGTGTTCTAGCGGTTAAATGAACTGTTCGCGGATATGAGTCGATTTGGTGCTTCCTGTGTGAAGCTCGGGTGTACGGAGTTGAAGAAGCTAGAAAACGATTCTTAGAGGCAGGTTTCCTAATGAGCTGTTCGCGGATATGAGTTACTTGCTGTTTATTGTATATTTTGATCTTATATGGTTCTTCTTTAAAGTAATGCAAATTTAAAATGTTTTCAGGTTGAACGAGATCCAAGACCTGTTATGCGAGAAGCCTATAATATGTTCAAAGATGGTGGTGATCCAGAAAAGGTCTATTTAAAGTAATTTATTCGCCTTTGTTATCTATATCTCGTTGAATTTCATCTTTGTTTGAATTTCGGTCAGCTCGTCTTGAAGTTTGTGAATGGCCGAGACAACGAATGTTTTTATGCCTCCCTCCATGCTGGTCTTTATTACGAGTCTCAGGTTTGCAACTGTCCCTTTTTCTCACAGAAAACTTGCGTATGAGATTTGTAGGTTTGAGCTTAACAATTATGTTTGTAATTGTGGCAGAAGAATATTGAGGGAGCAAAGCTTCATATAATTGCTGCGTGCAGATCTCCATATGGATCAAGGTTCAAATTTTACTTCCAAACTTCTAAAACTAGACCTTCATAGTATCGTTGTCATGAAATCGTTACCCAAAAAAATTAATAGTTGCAAATTATTTTTTAAAAAGTGAAAATCCTAAAATACTAATGCTAAATTGAGTATTTAAGGAACTAGTATATTAAAAAAAATCATTTATGTTTAGTATATCATCAAACTTCACATGATTCCAAAATATAATCAATTTGACCTTCAAACTGGAGACATTGGAGGGAGCAGTACCGGTTATCGCACGAGGGATAAAGACGCTGCCGACGACGACGAGATGTGAGGTTTATTCATTTTTAATGCACTGAACAGTTTTTTATTTGTAACAGTACTCTATTTATATTCCTCTCGTGTACTCAATGTTATTCATTTCGTATTATGGATGGACTTGGTAATGCTAGTATATCTGTTATAAATATTCGGATAATATAAGTTTTTACTAGAATTGATATTGGCTTAGATTGTTGGATGTGTATATTAGACTGGATTGTTGGATGTTATTTTTCTAGATTGGATTGTTGGATGTGTGTATTGGATATGAATATTGATTATATTTGATTGGATGTGATTATTAAATATACATGAATTATGTATTCATGTGTATATCGTGAATATAATGTACATGGAATCAACATCTTAATAAGTTTTTTTTTTTTGCAGAAAAAGCATAACCTAGATGGAATTTCCGTCTAGGTTGCTTTCTAGTCGGATTTTAGTTATCCGTCTAGGATGAGTTCCGTCTAGTTTGATCTACCTAGACGAGTTTCCGTCTAGTTTGCCTCAAACTAGACGGAATTATCGTAGACGGATTTTTCTAGACGGATTTACGTCTAGGTTGATCAACCTAGACAGAAATCTAAGTAACCTAGACGGTTTTTTCGTCTACGTTGCGCGTTTTTCTACTAGTGAACGAAAGGTTACTTTCTTTGCTTCGGAAAAATTTGTTGAATTTTTTTATTTTTTTTGGTGAGTTCTTCAATTGTACATAAAGTGAACTGTTTCTGAGAGTTCTTGGATTGTACGTATGTGATGATGATCTTTTTAGAATAAAGAAAAAGAAAAAAGTTAGAGAGGTTGATCTGATTTTTGTGCTAAGACTATGATCTGGATGGCCGCTTTAATTGTTCAAGAAATTTTATCGTCGTGATTTCCCCCCCTTTTTTAGTAAGTTATCTTTTGTGTATTATGTTGATGTTGTTAACGTGGATAATTAGTGATTTGAGTCTTTTTTATTTGGTTCTTGACTTGGTGCTGTTCTTTTTCCTTGTAATTGTTGAAGAAATTTTTTTGTACGATCTGAGAATTCAATTTTCATTTTTTTATTTTTAATTTTGAATTGATAAGATTGGTGGTAAGTTGCTCTCGATGGATGTGAGCAGCCTCTTGATGTAAATTTTCATCAAGAAACCGCTGCGCGCGGTGAGGCTATTTTCTTCTGTTAACAGATTGATAATGACGTGTCGGTGAGATGCTACTGAGCAGTGTAACTGCTCCAACAAACCGCTGCGTCGCAGTCTGCGGGTTCTTGTTTCATCGTGTCTTAGGCACGTGTCGACTATGTCGTGACGTGTCAGTCAGATTTTACTGGACAGCTGTTTTTTCTTTTAGCCCCTATTTTCCCTGAAAACCTTAATATTACTAACGGTTAATTATTTGCATTTAATTACCCAAAAGTTACTCGGCTATTAATGTTATGACTACGGTTTGATTATTTGTCTCTTGAGTAGCAATGCTAATTTTATTTTACAGGAGTAACAATTTTGACCTTCGCGGCTATATATATTTCCATAGAAACAAGCGTAGGCGCTTTTACATAACATCTAGTAGATGAGTTTTATTGAAAAGATTTCAGTTATCATCCAGTTGCTTATATTGAGTTATTTACCTATATACACGTTAATCTATTCTATTTCTAAATTTGTCCTTCAAATCTGATCAATATTTAGTAAGCTTGTACGATTGAAATTAGTGCAATTCGGAGGGATTATATTATTTGTTATTCGGAGATGAATGACTATTATAAATAATAGTCATGTAGTGGGGTTCGACATGTGTGATTTCAATGCTCTCAGCATTGTTACAAAGTCGCACCATTTCATGTCTCACTAAATGAAGTTTTACCGCTAATTTTTTCAAATTCTAGAATGTGATCAGCACATTCACATATTATATGAATTAGTGCTTTTCTTGTCCTAAATTTTGAATGCATCTTTTCCTCCATAGATACTTGTATCAATCGCTTATGTATCCAGAGGTGGAGTCTGTAATGATTATCGACAGTTTACGAAGAGCCAAAGCTTATGTTGTTGTAGCAGCAGTTGCAGATCCACTGAAACTACATTCAATGTGGGCATAGGTTTTGGGTGACCTCATGATTTGTTTGTTCAGCATATTAGCTACAATTACGTATTTTTCCAATGGAAAAAAAAATACAGTTTGAGAGTGCTTTTCGGTATTAAACTTTTTATTTTAGTTGAAATACAACATACTTATGTGTCAATAATTTACTTTCTTGATTGGAGGCACAAGTCAATGCCGTGAAAAGCTGATCACATTAGATACAGCCATATTTTTCTTTCTGCTGCTACGCATCTGTTACGTGCAAGCAGAGAGAAGTACAACGAAAATAGGAGTATGATCATGTCGGAATATGTGATACTTTACAAAGCAAGCCGCATCTTTTGCATTCATGATGAACTTTCGTGTGGGAGTACTATTATATTGATCTAACATTTAAAAAAAATGCAAAGTTTCTATAGAGAAACTTTTATTAGTTATGGCTATGCTAATTCTGAATCTGATTTATGCCCAGATATCCTGCGCCGTCCAGGAGTCATTGTTGCTGGTGGTGTCAGTTGGCTGTTCGATTTCAAGTTCAGACTCCGACCACGAAGGTTTAGCAGCGGCGGTGGTCTCTTTGTTCTTCCCTTCGGGGTTTGCCCTGGAGATCAAAGGAAGATACGAGTGAATTGTGTTGTTGCACAAACTGAAACAATATCAATTCATCTTTACGTAAATTTCGGGTAAAGTTTGGCTCATTATGAGATAACCCTTGAACCCTTTAGCTACCCAAAAAAGAAACTTTGGGTTCTGTCACGAAACCCCCCAGTTTCAACATGCATCCCTAATGCCATAATGGCTTTCTGAAACTTTAGCAATAGTTCAAGGGGGGTTTTCTCAAAATAACCGTTGAAAGTTTGATTGGATTTCTAAAATAATGTTGAAACTCAGAGATATGTTGAAAATTGGGGGTTAGGCAGTGAGAGGAGGAGTATGTTGAAAAAAATGAAAATGTTGGGGGAGTTTTGTAACAAACCCCGAAGATCAGAGCAGCGGGTAAGTTTAGTGGGGTCATCTCAAAATGGTCCAATTAAACTTTAGGGGAGTTGTGCGAGATCTACCCTCAGCTTTAGGTATCAAGTTAGTTAGGGGCTTTCAAAAGCGTCCTAGCAAATTTCTTACCTAGGCCATGTTTCCTATTACAATGCGTTCATATATAAATATCCGAGACTCATGAAAACTTTAGGACACATGAATATTAAAAACTCACCTGATTGCTTGACAACCTTTTTGTCAATTTTCCTCGGGGAAGATTTACTACCAACGTCCAAACACATTTGAGATGATGATCTTCTAAGAGGCAAAGGAGAAACAAAAGAATCATCATGAAGCATCATATTGAATCCGCTGTCATCCCCATAAGTAGATGTTCCCTCACTACCCGAATCCGAACTCTTCTCCTTGAGATAGAGGCTACACCTCTCCCTCTCTATCACTCTATAACAAAACATCTGAAAAGGGATATCCGATACTCTCGCAGTTTCTATGAATTTCTTCGAAAGCTTCATGTCGATCTCAAAGTAATCCACAGCTGGACAGGGCAAATCTAGGAGATTATTATCCATGTTCATGATCAGAAACCTCTTGATGTAACGAAGAACTCGAACTACAGAAGTGAAGCTCGGGCGCTGTGCTGGCTCAGCTTGCCAGCATCTTTTTGTCAGACTTGTAAGACATCTAGGAGACGGAAAAGGAAATAACGGTCTTTCTCCTGCTCTTACATTTCGACTCGTTTTATCTCCTTGAAGATGATCATCTTCGAACGGTACTTTTCCCGTCAATAGCTCGAAACATATCATTCCAAAGCTATAAACATCTGCCTTCTCTGAATACTTGCTCGTGGATTCTTCCATCAGTACCTCAGGAGCATACCAAATGCGTTCATAACCTGTTGACCCTTTTAATTTCTTTCCACTTGAGAGAGAAAACTCTGCAATCTTTATGTGCAAGTATCCATCGTGCGACGAGTTTCTAGCCTTCACAAGGATATTTGAAGGGTTTAAATCTCCGTGATAAATTTGTCGAGAGTGGAGGTACTCCATACCTATAGCAACTTGAAGCATAATGTCCACTGCTACTATAAGAGGAAAAGGAATCCTCCTCCTTGTGCAACAAATCTCTTTTATGTAGCTTGCGAGATCCTTGTTCATTAATTCCATTACAAGAAAACACTCCTTTTTTTCCTCGTCGCAGAATGCATACATATAATGCATTACATTTGGATGTGAAATAGAGGATGAGAGCGAAATATCTTCAAGTAAAGGTTCGACATCTCCTATAAAATGTCCAAGTACAAAGCTCTCTCCTAGCCAATGTATCTCCTTGTATTTTCTCCCAGTGCTTAGTCTTCTTCTCACAAAGTAATCCTTTGAACCGACAAGAATAGAGACAGGAAAGAGCTTCCCCTTTGGAGATAATACAATTTCAGCGAGTTGGTTCTCATGCTTCGATGATCTCTTCCTCTCAGAAATTGCCTCCGATAAATTCCATCGATCCTCTTTCGTTACGCTATCTAGTCTGCTGCTCAATTCTTGAGATGCCAAATATCTCTTTCCATATTTAATTTGAAATAGCTTTTGATCCAGCCAGTCTTGATCGTACTTTTTAGAATGGATGAGTCTTTTCTTGTTGATCTCTTCATGATCACAACCTGAAATCTCTCCAGCATTTTCAATGGCTTCATACACAATCGAAATGCACGACAACAAATTGTGGAGATGAAAATTAACACAATCAGTGTTTTGGTTTAGAGAGATAGCCTTAGCCCAGAAATCTTTTGGCTCTAAACAATTTTTGATGTACTGTTTTCCTTCTTTCATGACCCTGTGGAGTTCTCTCAAGGGGTTTTCGAGTGCACTCCATTTTGTGTTCTTTTCGTCGAATTTTAGATTGAGTTGCATTTCTTCGATGATGCCTTCAAAGGCGATGTTGTAAGCATCTGATAGTAGGCGACATTGTCTTTGGTTGATGTGTATTTCATCTTTGAAGACCATGAGAACTTTGAGATTTCCTAAGACTTCTCCAATTTGTTGCAGTTGATCCATTACCGCGTCTGAAAATGAAAAGCCTGGGAATGAAAATAATTTGTTCTTCTCTCTGTTGATGGAACTTTCTGCTAGAATCAAAAAGAAAGATGAAGCCATTGTCTATCGATCAGTCACAGGAAACATACTAGAAAAACAAACATTATAGAGAAAGTTCGAATATGTTAAGACTACGAGACAAAGCATTGATTATGATTCCACAAATGTTTAATCTTGAGTAAATTAATAATCATACAAGGTTCAAAAAAACATTTAATAGGAAAATGGAACCCCCTCATTATGTTAAAGCCAGGAGGCAAAGTTTTATCTAATAATGAAAGTGCATTAACTTTTATACATTTTGGATATTTTGAATGTTAAGTTTATATTGTGAATATATTTTGTTCTTATGTAAATGTTCAACCTACTGACTAATTTCAAAAAGCACAAGAAAGGGAAATGGGAAGGGAGGAAATAAAATATTGTCAACGATTCCTCCATGGAGACCGTAATTGAGGCCTTAAATTTAACTTACATCCAAACAAGCCAATCAAAAAGAAGGAAACTAAAGAAACATGTATAGCCAATAGAAAAGAACAATTGAAATATTGCATGATTCAAGATATAAATGACATTCATAAAATGATTCCTTACAAAAAATTTTGTCGGTGCATATGCAACCTTCAATAGAAAAAGCCCAATGCTAAAAAGCCAGTTTGTGTCGATATGGAACAAAAAAAAAGAGTTTCTTCCCTTTTAAAATGAAGATTTAGTTTCAAGGAAATTCAATGAAGCTTGAGAAAGGATTCAAAGAAATGACACATCCAAAAGAATGGAGAAGGAGAAAGGGAGGATAGAGTGAACTATTTTTGGAAAATGATGAAGAAATATAGGCTAAAGGGACCCAAGTCAAACACTTGGCATATATTTATATTTAAAAGGAGAATTTAAAACTTCTAAATCGGTTTCCTTTTCAGTTTATATATATCGTTGAATACATGCTGAAGAATTTTCACATTTTCAAATGCTAGACATGAAAAAAGTATTTTATACAATTACTTTGGGGTTAAAAAAAACTTTGGGGCACTTTTTAAAAACCTCATCAGAACTTAGTTTATTCCGCCCAGAAAAATTTCGCGAAACCGATTAAATATCTAAAAGTTGGTCATCTTTTAAAAGCTATAATTTGTACATAGTCGTGACCGTCAGTTCCGTGTATTTAACAGAGAATAGTTATTAAAAATTTGCCAACCTTTTGAAAGTTGGTCACTTTTTGTAAATTAATATTAAATGAGTAGAATCTTATAGTTAAAATTAGTTATTGTTTTTCCTTTAAAATTGTTTTTAAGAAAGATTTATTCTTGAAAAATCACTTTCAAAATATAGAAAAAAAATGAAATTAGTACATGTAGCGTAAGTGAAGCTATTTTTAGACTAAGGAAAGGAAAGAGAAAAGGGAAAAGAAAAAGAATAGGGAGGCAAAAAAATATTAATGCTCTTAAATAAGTTAAAGTTAAGTTAAAGTAGAGCATTCAGATGCGGATCCGTTTTCCAAACGGAGTCGGATCTGTACCAATCAAGACCCGTTTCCAGTACAGTCCCGGCAGCAGATCAAGACCGTCCCTCTCTCCATTAGCCGGTTCACAGAGAATTCCAAGCTCTGTTCAGATGTTGAAACCGAATAAACTCCATTAGCGTTACATCCGCGAGAGAGAGAGAGAGAGAGAGCGAGAGGGAGATGAAGTGGTATTTTGTTGCAGCTCTCCTCACTCTCCTCACGAGTTCTCAGGTAAAAAAAAAACCCATGAAACCTTTGATCTTCGTCTTCGTCTTCATCTTCGTTTCTTGTAGATCCGTCTTTTTTCGACCAATTTTAGGAAATTTTAATCACTTGTTTCTATTACTGAAATCTTACTCGGGTTTATAATTCATTAAAGGGTTCATCTTGATTGTGGATTCCGTTGATGCTTGTAGGGTTAGTTGCACTTTAATGCCCATATTAATGTTTGTTTGATAGATTTTTAACTTCGATACCAAGAAAGTTTAAATTCGACCAATTAATACCCTGAGGTTTTTAGGAATTTAAACTTTTGTTAATGTCTTCTGCTACATTATCCTTGAGAATTTAATTAAAAGGCATCACAGAATCATCAGATGATAGTGTTTATATTTATATACCTCGAAACCGAAGAAGAAGTTCACTGAATCCCTCTCTTCCTTAGCAAAAATAACCCCTATTTAACAGTATTCACAAAAAAAAAATAAAAAATAAAAAAAATAACCCTAAATTGAAACGAACAATTAACAAGAAGGATTTTATGGGGAGAAATTGAACGGTGAGGTAACAGAAGGTATTATTAAAGTACGAAACGTTGAAATTATGGGGTATTATTTGGGAAAATATTAAACTTCAGGGTACCAAAGTTAAGTTAAAACTCAATCGATGAAACTTTAGGTTACTAAAATGCAAACCGTGATTATGTGAAACTTTCTAGTTCGCGATCGTTACTTGAGCTTTTCTGCTGCATTTAACTGCTGAATCGAATATATTTTGGGTGAACCCTGAAAGACCTTTTTTTTTAAAAAGCCGCGGGTATTAGAAACACTGCTACATGATCCATGTAGAGATATTTTGTTTTTTTACCTTCGTACTATTTTAGCATTAAATAGGATATTGTCAATGTTGATAATAGGCATTTAACTGTTAAACATTTGCTTATATGCCAGGGAATTTTGACGACACTCTCACAGACTAATGGCAGATACAGATATGATTATGCTACCATTCCATTTCTTGCAGAAATCTTCAAGGTGCCTTTCTCTCGTTTGCTTCTGGTTTCTTCACACACAAGCTCAAACTTTGGAAAAGCTTTTTACCTGATTGTAATTCTATAAATACTTCCAATGTTTCTTTCACAGTTAAAGACTCATGAACTGTTTGTAATCAACATTTTTTATATTATTCGTATTCCTGCTAAAGTATTTGTACTTCTACTCTTAAATTTCAGCTTCTGGTTTCCGGCTTTTTCCTGTGGAAAGAGTGTAAAGCATCATCTCCTCCTAGGATGACTACGGAGTGGAAGAGCGTTCGGCTATTTCCAATACCTTCTATCATATACCTCATCCACAACAATGTTCAGTTTGCTACTTTGACTTATGTGGACCCGTCAACATACCAGATAATGGGAAATCTTAAAATTGTGACAACTGGCATTTTATTTAGGTGCTTATCTTGGTTTGTGATGGTATCACACTGAACTAAATGTTTAGATCGCGGTAGTTGCATTTGTTTCAGTTAATTGTCATACATCAAGGAATTTTGCCAATATGTGAGTTTTCTAATTATTATGTTTCTGATGATACTTTAGGTTGTTCCTAAGGAGGAAGATGTCTAATCTGCAATGGTTGGCGATTGTTTTATTGGCTGTTGGGGCAACTACAAGCCAGGTTACCTTGTTTTCATGGAAAACTCACTGTTGAGTTGTTGAATGAATATATACATGTTTAATTTCATTCAGGTGGTAAAGTTTCAGCTGATCCTATACATGTTATATTTTCTTTAAAATATTTACATGTACATCTGCCTGTTTTCTATTTTCCAAACTAAAGTTGAAATCCAACTGGGACTGTTTTCATTTAGTTTACAGGTGGCTGATGATTTCAGACGTTATTTGAAATAAGATTATTCTGTGCACTATATCTCCAGTTCGAAGTACAAAATCCAGAGACTGATTCACTGAGATGGTTGACAGTTTGTTAAATGTAGTTCAGTATATTACTTCAAAAGAATTTTGTTTTTATCTACATGATTGTAGATCATTAAGCATTGTGTTAGCATTTTTGTTTCTTCAGCCATGCTAAAGAAATACTTTGGCATGTCTTTGTTCACCTGAATTTTATGTGCATAGAAATTCTCGGTGGTTGATAAACCTGTGTTTCAGCAGTAAATTAGTTCACATTACTTTTAACTTTTTAGTTACATACTTACGATCTCCGCGTAATGCGTAATTTTGCATTGTTGTGTGAGGTCTTTAAGATCTGGTTTTGTTCGTTGACATGTTTGTTGACCTTTATGACCAGAAGTCCATTTATCCTTACACTTGCTTCTACATTGGTACATATGCGATCCATCTTGA
Organism: Asparagus kiusianus; assembly: GCA_022839385.1. Classification (NCBI taxonomy): domain Eukaryota; kingdom Viridiplantae; phylum Streptophyta; class Magnoliopsida; order Asparagales; family Asparagaceae; genus Asparagus; species Asparagus kiusianus. Next base: position 442,534 of record BQKN01001071.1, on the reverse strand, counting down.
AGCAAACATGTTTATTTGATCAACGCACCCATTTTATTGCAGGTTATCCAATTGATAGGAAAATTTTCTCCAAAACACCAATGCCTACTATAGAATATGCAATACATCTGGGAACCTTTAAAATTAATACGACAACGTCAAATTTTTATGGTGTTTAAAGCAAGAGAAGGATGGGAAGAAGTGGTTTGAGGAATCTAGTAAATATGACCTGTCCATGCACCTATGAAAATGTAACTCAGTGGATGGATACAAGAAATGATGGAATATATGATCTCTCTGGAAAAAAAAATCTAAATAACAATGAAAATTTGATTTCTGAAAGTTCCAAATAGAAGTTTTTTTTGTGTGTGTGTGCATATATGGTTTGTTTTAAATTATTTCTTTGGTTTGCACACACTGTCCCAATATCTTAGGAGTTGCATTCTAACAAGTTATGTTGCTTTATCCAGTCAATTTTCCCATCTATCAGTTTTTGTTTTTAGATTATTTCCATGATAACTACGTTTCATGCGATTGTGTTGGAAAATAATCAAAATATTTCATCCTACAATACTCAGCAGAATTCTGGTTGATGCAGGTAAAAGGCTGCGGCGAGGCATCATGTGATTCACTGTTTTCAGCACCAATACAAGGATACATGTTGGGAATTTTGTCTGCCTGTCTTTCAGCACTTGCTGGTGTTTATACAGAATACCTAATGAAGAAGAACAGTGACAGCCTTTATTGGCAAAATTTGCAGTTATACACGTACGTAACTTTATCTGTTCTGTATGAAACTGTTGATGGAGTCCTGTGAATTACTTAACAGGCTTCATCCTCTAATATGGATTTTTCAGCTAAAAGCAGATTTTGTAAATTATTTGTTTCTCTCGTATCAAAACTGTGGCAGGTTTGGAGCAATCTTTAACATGATACGGCTTCTATGGGATGATTTTCAAGTGGGTTTTAACAAGGGGCCATGGTGGCAGCGCATCTTTAATGGATACACTGTAACTACATGGTTGGTTGTTTTAAATTTAGGATCTACTGGCTTACTGGTTTCATGGCTGATGAAATATGCTGACAATATTGTAAAGGTAATTTTTTTATCTTTTCCTTTTGTTATAACCTATGATGCACGAATATGGATACGGGACACGGATACGACACGGACACGGATACAACACGGACATGGATACGAGATAAGGCAAAATCCAAAAAAATAGGATACGGGGATACGACAAGATTTTTTTTCCAAATTATTATTATATATAGAAAATTTTATAAAATTCAACTAACAATCTAAATTATGAATCTATCACAAGATAACAAGTTTGTAAACAAAAAGGAATTGGAGTACATACTCATTCTATCACAAAATAACAAGTTTGTAAACAAAAAGGAATTGGAGGACATACTCTACTCATTCTATCACAAAATAACAAGTTTGTAAACAAGAAATACATCAAGATGAAGTGGAAGCTAGTCCGATGACTTCTTCATTGCCTTCATCACCAATAAACAATACGGCCTCTATGGTTGGTTCATCAAAAGACAAGGTTGCGACATCAAGAATACCGACACCCTGAAATGAGTCGAATGCATCTCCACTAATATCCCACAGCTTCGATTCTCCTTCTTGATATTCTTGGGATGACCGAGAAAGCAAACGAATATTGCTCAGTATACACATACACAAGATCTTCTGCCCTTGTCGGTGTCATCTTGTTCCATGTTAAATGTTTATGGTATTGTTTTCTTATTTGGTTTTTTTAATGTTAATAATTTATTTGTGTTAAAAGCTGAAATTGAAATTGAAAAAAATATTCATATGTTAAGAAATTGAAACTAAAATTGAAAAAACAAAATACCAAATGAAGTGACTTGCTCAATTGCTCAGCAGTAGCACGAAGCTGCATAAACCAAAAAATTTTAGTCTTTTCAAAAAAATTAAGTGAAGAGAGAGAGGCTCAGAGACAGAGAGAGAGAAAGAGACGGAGATAAGAGACGGAGAGATTGAGAGAGACGAAGATATTGAGAGAGAGAGAGAGAACCAGAGAGAGAAAGACTCAGATCCACAGAGAGATGAAGAGATCCACAGAGCGAGACGAAGAGATCAGATCGAGAGAGAGAGAGCTAAGGAGAGAGAGAAAAGACGAGATCGAGTTAGATATCTTACCTAGCAGTGATGGGTGGAGCCGAGATCGAGGACGAGCGGCGTCAGGACGAGAAGACGAGATTGAGGATCAAGGACGACAAGAGAAGAGAAGACGAAATCTGAGACTGAGAGAAGAAGAGGACAAGCTGAGAGAAGATGAGGACGAGCGGCGGCGGCTAGGGGTGTGCATGGTTCTGTCCAAACCGAAAAAACTGACTGAACCGACCCGAAATTAGCAGTTCGGGTCGGTTTTGTGTGTAGATCGGTTCGGGTCGGGTTGAAAATATTTCAACCCGAACCGTCCGAACCGACCGTAGTTAACCACCTTTCAATTTTTAACCCGTACCTGAAACCCGACCCATTCCCTCCAATCTCAAACCCTAGCCGCACTTCTCTTCCTCACATCCAGCCGCAATTCCTCTTCCTCTTCCTTAAATCTCAGATCAACTGCACTTCCTCTTCCTCACATCCAGCCGCAATTACTCTTCCTCTTCCTCAAATCTCAGATCAACTGACTTCCTCTTCCTTACGATCCAACGTTTCAATACCGCACTTCCTCTTCCTCAGATCTCAGATCAACCGCTCTCCTCTCTCTAATTCCGTTGGCTCTCCATGAAATCCTTGCGAACTGCTCGTCTCCTTCCCTCATTCCCATTCTTAACCCCTTTCCTCTTCCGATTCAAGTCCACCTCCCCCTCTCTGACTCCGACGACCCTTCCACCTCCGCCGACTTCAACAACAAAGACTTCTCCCTCCCGACCTCCACCCAAAGCCCTAACCCTAGACCTAGATGGAGCAAAACCTATCGGCAGAAAGCCGTCCGCCTTCTGTCTCCTCGACGAAATGCTCAGCGAAAATAACGAGAAGAGGATGAAAATGACAACAATGAGGATTAGGATGAAGAAAAGGAGCAGGAGGAGGAGGAGGAGGTTAAGAGAGATAGGATGCTTGCAAGGACGCTTCTCGAGGCGTCGCTGCTGCCGCCTGATGACGCCGAGGATGTGACGGGCGAGGGGGGATTGGTGGTGAAGCAGGAGGATCAGCAGTCGCTGTCAATTGGGATCATCGGCGCGCCCAATACCGGGAAATCTTCATTGACGAATTTCATGGTTAGTTCCTTTTTATTTGTTTCTTGGTTTATTCTAATTTTAATACACGCTCAAGTTTAAAATCATAACAGGATAGTTCATATTTTATTTATTTTTTATTTGGTGGCCTGATTAATTTGTAACTGGAGGCAATTTGGACGAGTAGGCTTGTGTTTGGGCAATTTTGGTTTTTTTTATTTGGCAATTTGTAACAGTTATGATAGCAGCTACACACACCGACAAACCGAACCGAACCGACATGGAGCAGTTCGGTTCGGTTGGTTAAAATTTGATAAAAACCGAACCGAACCGACCGTTGCTCACCCTTAGCGGCGGCAGGACGCAGGTAAGGGAAATATTAGGGTTTAGTTTTGGGTTTCGGTTTCGGTTACGGGTTTTGTTTTTTTTTTGTTCGGCAATTTTTTTTGTTCGGCGAATCCAAGCCATATCCCCCTGGTTTTGACCGTGTCCCCCCTGGTTGGACCGCTGACCCGTGTCGGACACGCATTGACCGTCCGACACGAGTCGTGCACATGTCGTGACGACTCACGTGTCATGACGACTCTGTGTCCGGTTCGAGTCGGACACGGATTCGTGGCCTCCGGGGGCGAATCCGTGCTTCATAGGTTATAATGATATATGACCTGTGTCATTAGGAGGCCATGCTTGTAGCATATCATACTTATTCTGGTAGTTCGATGATCTAATGAAGCAACCTGCTTATCGTATGGACATGTCATTGAAAAAAGCGGATCCTCCCGGTCACAGATGAATGCCATTGTCAATATATAGTAAATTTGGATTGTGCGAAATTTATTTACTTTACTAATTTTTATGTATTTTTCTAAGATCTTTATTTGATTAACTTTGGTCATTTCATAATGTCATTGTTGTCATCAATGACACATCTTTCCTGTTCAAGAATTACAAAATCGTTAGATATTGCTATTTTTACTTCCTCAGCTTGTTGGATATTTGATTTTTCAATGTTCTTCTCGGCTCTCATCTAAGACTTGGGTTCAAGTTGTAGCAACGGAGTTTTTTCCCCCAAAAGTTTGGGATAAAGTCTTTGTTGTTGTCGTCGTCGTTAATGTTCTCCTTATGTCTGAGAGTTCTCCAACTATTGATATCCGATTCTTTGGTTGAGCTACAAACTATTTGTCCATGTTCCTCAAGCATTTTAACTCTCTCATTCAACAGGTATATTCAACGTCAATGGCAATGTTGCTTACGATGATTATATCCGTATATCTCTTTCATTTTAAGCCCACAGTTCAGGTAAATTTCTTACGATCAAAGTGATTATATCTGTATATTGAATTTTATTGCTTGAATTACTATCATCTGTTCAACAATAAGTTGTGGATGTCTTTACTCTGTTTAATAAAATAATTAGTTGCCACATGTCAGTGCTTGACGTATTTCTTTTATTTTTTTGCAGCTCTTTTTGGGTATCGTCATCTGCATGATTTCATTGCACATGTACTTCGCCCCTGTTCACGTTCTTGTGGATTTACCAAAAGCATCAAAAGAAACTTCAGTATCTCTGAACGAAATCTCTGTTGAGCGCCTAGTAGAATCCTGAAGTAAGATATCCGTTTCTGATATTACATAAAATGAGTCAAATTCCCTGTCAATTACCAAACCATGACATCTCAGCACGTGTTGAAGTATGTTTGAAATGGAAGTTACAAGGCATACACAATTGTTTAGTGACTGCAAGGGGGATTATAGTGACAAAAAATGCTTGATTAGAACGTCGACTGGAATATGAACTGTGGTGATGTCATGTGTGAAGCTTGTTTCAGCTTTCAGGGATGCATTGAGGATTCTGATCAATTATATCTGATCTCTCCTTTTCAGTATCAAATCACCTGTGACTTTTTTTT
>BQKN01001071.1:407455-437320 GCA_022839385.1 Asparagus kiusianus | reverse complement strand
CCCCCCCCCCCCCCCCCCCCCACCTGTTTTTACTAATATGATACTGTATGGACACAAGCCCTCATGGCGATACTTTTGAGGGGGTTTTTTTGTATGTGCTTGCATTACTTTTTTTTTATTTGTCTCTTTTTATTCTTCTGATAGTTGTTTGCCTTAAATCATTTCATGTTTCATCTTGACGGCTTTAGTTGACTGTCCAATATCTTTCATTTATATATAAGACATTTTGATATGAGAGATGTGCTAATTCTCATGCGGAGCATTTCAGCTTGTATGGGCCGAGATGGAATGCCCTACAATTGTCCTGAATGGCTTGATAATAGGCCCATTGTATGTGCTGGTAATTGATCTGTTAAAGATGTAACAAAACCTGGTCCTTTAGTGTGGTCTTATATTATTGAGTATTCATTTTGATCAAGTATTTGTTCAAATTTGATTCATATGGTCATTTAAGAGAAATCAGCATACTTTGATATTCGTCTACTAAATGCCAAAATATGATCATTCACATATTTGATTTTTGTGATTATCGAATACTTATTTGATGTGCATATGACTATTTCATATTCATGTGAACGACAATATTCGTTACATATCACCTTTTAATCTCTATTGCTTTCTGATAGATTTGATTCATAAAATTATGTCGTGCCATCATCTAGAACATCATCTAGAAATTCACACTGCAAATATATTAGAAATTCACACTGCAAATGTATGTAATTATAGTTTTGATTCATAAACAACATGACAGTTGTTTTAGCGTTTAGTTTAGTCAGTACTTGTAACAAGAGTTTTAAGTGTTGGTACCAAGAACATTGATTGTATACAAGACCTGAGCAGAAACTCAAAGAAAGTACAAATAACGAGTATAGCTGTTGACAATGGAATGTGTACTCAATATATTTGCTCTTTTTACAAACACTCTTAGCTCGAATTACCCAACATCTTCACAAGGTTTACTTGGCAAACTATTACATAAGGCTTAACCTTGTATCTGAAAAGCCCCTCTACATCAAGGAGCAAATATCAGACTATGCAAAGCATAATCATCGTGTGAGCATCAATATCTACACGCATCACAGGCCTCCCTTAATAATAGGTGTACCCTTTCCCTATAGTTGCTTTGTCTAGACTTTGAGCATATCTCAGTAATCAGGCCAGAGGAAAGCTCCCATGGCAAAGCTCCTCTTCTCTTCAAGATTGCCAGTAACTGGGAGCCCGTACTGCAAAAGGAGGCAGTTGAGCTTCCATTCTGGCATCGTCTCATAATCGGTCTTAGTGTACCTCGGGTAGTTCAGTGGCATCTGAAAATAATTATTATTACCGCACCTCTCTTGCTGAGATCCCTTTCCATTCACCATGGCCATGGGAGTTTCAGACATTCTCATCGACTCCATGCCTCCTCCACTCATCTCTCTCTCTCTCTCTCTCTCTCTCTCTCTCTCTCTCTCTCTTAGTTTTCTTCTCAGCTTTGTTTGTGTTATCTGTTATTATGTGCATGGTCCTTTTATAGAGCGATAATGCCGTGCGTGGAAAACAATGAAAGGAAACTGTGTGCTGAGTACGTAGTGGAGAACAAATTGGATCAGCACTGAGAAACAATGGTTACCTGCATGGTGACTAAATATTGCATATTGAGAAGCCTAAAGTACACTACGTGGTTTGTCCGGGGAAGTTCCTAGTATCGTTAAAGAATTGGATTCCCTGTGAATCACACACTGAGTAGTGCCTTTAGTTGCAAAGTTTGAATTGTAGTATTGAAGGCTTGGAAAAAAAAGTTAACAAGGTGATGACTGTATCTAGCCTCGCATTGGCTGTTCTATTGTTAGTGCTTGTCTTTATTCTTAATAGGACGTGTTCTCTCGTTTATTCTTTCCTTAACCACAGAAGGGAAAACTTGCTTTGGTCTCCTTTTGTGAGTGGGGTCTGTGCAGGTTTTATGTGTCTGGCACTCGGTCATCTTTGACCGACCAAGAAAGAGGAATCACCTGGCTCTGCGTTTTATAGTAACTCATTAAAGTCCGATTCGTGTCATTTTGCTACGTAGGTAGATTTAACCTTTACTTATTTTTCCATGGCTCGAGTTTGAATGAAAGTTCTGTTTTCACATCGACTCTTATGAGCAATGGTTGGAATGATGTGTTTAAATAAAAGTCGGTGGCGAACAGAGATCCAGTAACTATTTCTGAGTGATTTAGCATGCGAGGTAAAACTAAGTACCTTATAGCCCATCTTATTCCCAGGTGCCAATCAATTTTATCGCATGATTGATTGCTTCTTATAGAAGTCATTTTATTTGATCTTGAAGCATTGGAGAGCTTTGACATAATTTTTGTCATCTGATATATTTCGTTATACATTTAATAGGAAAATTGGCATTCTAGTTTTATTATGATGACTAGTAAGGATTAGCAGCCTTGATTACAATAACCTGTTATATGTTATTCTTGAGAGCGTAAAATAGACCATGGCAGGTACAAATATGACAGTGCATCAGTAATTCTGGGTTCAATTGTCCATCGCATTGTCAGTTCATTATTCGTTGCAGGGTTTGATTTCTAGATTTAGGTTTATGCTATTTGTTGTCTATTAATTAATCAAGAGCGGATACGATGTATATTATATGTTGATATTGTGATGTAGTTTATGAACAATGGAGATCCCTCTATTAATCCTAAAGTACTTTGAAATAAACTTAAGAATGCTTGAGGCTTCAAGTCAAGACAGACCGTAAAGTCTTATTCCTTCTTAGAAAATGGCAGGGCTATACTAGCCATCTGTTTTCTACTTGTGTCATTTATTAACAGAAAAGCTTTTGGATAAAATTTTTTCATTTTTTTATGCGAAGATTGGTAGTAATGTTATTCACAGAACTAGGCTAGATGGTTGAACTTGGGGTTTTCAAGTACTGTGATGGTTGACTACCTCTGAATTGGATGAGTTATACTTCCTCCATAGTTTATGGAATATATAAACATCCATAGTTTATGGTTTATAATGTTGAGCAGTTAGATTGTAGTAATTTTCGAGTGCAACAATTGTTGCGCGCAGCGGAAATTTCGTCAGCACTTCGGCAGCACAACAAGAGAGTCAGGTCGCAATAAGAATTCTTGTTTCTCAAAGGAAATAAGAATCTGAAGCCTAATATCTCTTCAAAGTGGGATATTAGCTCTTCCTCTCGTCAGCTCTAGGACTGCGCGTCGAGGGAACCTAAAAGCTATTACAAATCACACAAATAGCAGTACAACCAATTTTTACGTGATTCGGCAAATTGCCTACGTCCACGGGGCAAGGAGGGGGAGAGATCTACTAATAGAGGGAGAGAATACAACTAGGGTTTACAATCACTCACAATCTAAACCCTCAAATAAACTCTCTCAAATCCCTCACAAACTCTCTCTACAAAAGGATGCACAAAACCCTAGAGAAGGGCTACTCAAACACAAAGAAACAAAACAGAAAGAAAGCCGACTCTGTTTCTTCTTTGCTACAGCCGCCTAACAAATCTCTTGCACCCTCACAATTGCACCTGTAGCCGCCAAAACCTCCTCGCACACCGAAAACAAAAAACCTAGGCAGTGGTTTTATAGCAGCTTTAATTTTCGGGTTCGGGTGGGCCGGTTAATCACGCGGAAAATGAAAACCATGTTAAAGAAACTCAAACTCGTCAAACAATTGGTGAAGACTGCGTTCACATGGGTGTGGCCCCCACTTGTCTCCTCACGTATTCACAATTCTCCACCTCGGTGAAGTTTTCTCAAAACTGAGCCAACACCAAAGCAATCAAATGTCCCACTTGTTGTGTCCAGTACGAACTCAATTCACAACAAGTCAAGAACCCAAACGAGAGTCCAAACAATCTCAACCCCATCAACTAATCCAAACCGGCTGCATCTAAAAGACTGCCTACGTATCCTCTTGCCCAAGGAATCAAGCCGAACGTAGTTCACCCAAATGACCGCCAACAGCCTCAACAATCACGGATGTGCAACAAGTTTCGACAATGATCAAACTTGTTGCTCGGAACCACCTTTGTGAGCATATCCGCCGGATTATCCTTCGTGTGGACCTTCACAATTTCCACATCGTCATGTTCAAGAACATCCCGAACGAAGTGATAACGAACGTCAATGTGCTTCGTCCGCGCATGAAAAACCTGATTCTTCGCCAAATAGATAGCACTCATGCTATCACATGAATAGTGACGGACCTTTGCGATATACCCAGTTCCTCCAAAAGTCCTCGAAGCCAAATAGCCTCCTTCACAGCCTCCGTAACTGCCATATACTCTGCCTCCGTCGTAGACAAAACCACCGTCGACTGTAAGGTGTATCTCCAACACACCGGCGCACGGGTCAAAGTGAACACATACCCCGTCGTAGACCGGCGCTTATCCAAATCCCCGGCATAATCCAAATCAACATAGCCAATGCACAACTGCCCACCTGTAGTGTCCCGCTCATAAACTAAACCAACATTGAGCGTACCTTGAATGTACCTCAATATCCATCTCACGGCGTCCCAATGACCCACTCCTGGATCGTGTATGTATCTCGATACCATGCTCACCGCCTGTGACAAATCCGGTCTCGTACATACCATCGCATACATCAAGCTCCCTACCGCACTCGCATATGGAGTCTTCGACATTAACTCACGATCTTCAATTGACTTCGGTGAAAGACCAACTGAAAGCTTCAAATGGGCTCCCAAAGGTACACTAATTGGCTTCGTATCCATGCTAACATGGAATCGCTGTAGAACCTTCTTCAAATAAGCCACTTGTGTCAAACAAATTCTGCCCTTCTTCTTGTCTCTGCCGATCTCCATCCCTAGAATGCGCTTCGCCTCGCCCAAGTCCTTCATCTCAAACTCATTTGAAAGCTGAACTTTTAACTCATCTATAGCCGACCTGGAAGTAGAGGCAACTAACATGTCATCGACATAGAGCAACAAATAAATGTACGCACCTCCTTTCAACTTGCGAAAATATACGCAATGATCAAACTAGCTCCGAGTGTACGAATGACCAAGCATAAAACCATCAAATCGCCTATACCACTGTCGAGGAGACTGTTTCAAACCGTATAGCGATTTCTTTAATCTGCAAACCAACTTATCTTTCCCTGCAGCTCGGAATCCCAATGGCTGAGTCATATATATTTCTTCATCAATATCACCATGAAGAAATGCCGTCTTCACATCCAACTGATCTAACTCCAAATTAACCATACTGTGCCACCAAAGCTAGCAGAATCCGAATCGAAGAGTGCTTCACTACCGGAGAGAAAACCTCATTATAATCTATTCCTTCCTCCTGTGCATAGCCCTTCGCAACCAACCTAGCTTTGAATCTTAATGGAGTGCCCTCAATGCCCTCATTCTTTGTGTATACCCACTTGCAACAAATTGTCTTCCGCCCCTTTGGAAGCTCAACGAGCTCCCATGTATCGTTCTTATGAAGAGATTCCATCTCCTCCTGCATAGCCACCTGCCACGAATCAGCCTCCAAACTCTGCTCGGCCTCTCTGAATGTAGTAGGCACCATCTCATCGATACTCTCCACCGGAAGTGCATACGCAACTGTATCGGCATACCGTGTTGGCATCTGTATGTTTCTCCTCTGTCTCCGAACCGCAATAGAATCCTGAACCTGAGCCGTCGGTTCCTGATCCTGCACATTTGTACTCATATCCTCCGTGTCACCGTCGTGCTCGCCTGGCGTCACCTCAGTCGGCACATGCATGGATACTGTACCATCTGGACAATGTGAAGCTGCATCGATCTCCACCACCTGTGTTATCTCCTCCGTCGGGTCGCTCTCCACCTGATGAGAGCTGGGAAGCTTCAAGATAGAAGCCTCATCAAATGTGACGTCCCTACTCAGCACAATCTTCTTATCCACTGGATCCCAAAGCTTGTATCCCTTGACACCACGCTTGAATCCTACAAATATGGCCTTCCTAGCTTGAGGTTCTAATTTATCAGTTCTAACATGATAATATGCAGGGCACCCAAATACCTTGAGCTGGTCATAATCGTGTGCTGGCTTTCCCGACCACATCTCCATAGGGGTTTTCCCCTCAATCGCAGATGAAGGCAGCCTATTAATGAGGTGGCTCACATATGTAAGTGCCTCAGCCCAAAAGATCTTCTCCAAACCACTCTGCGACAATAAGCATCGGATCTTCTCCAGTAAAAACCGATTCAACCTCTCTGCCACCCCATTTTGCTGCGGTGTATGACTAACCGTGAATTACCTCTCTATGCCCTCGTCTCGACATAGCTGCAGAAAGGGGTCAGAAGTATACTCACCACCGTTGTCGGATCGCAACGTCTTGATCTTTCTCCCAGTCTGCAGTTCCAATCTCTTTTTTCACTCCACAAACAAATCTAGGACTTCACTCTTCTTCGTCATGGTGTACACCCAACAACGCCTAGAATAGTCATCTACAAAAGTGGCGAACCAATGTCGACCACCAAGTGATGCAGTCTTGGTGGGACCCCAAACGTCTGTGTGCACGTAGTCCAGGATGCCCCTCGTCTGATGAATGACAGTCCCGAACTTCACCTTCGTCTTCTTGCTAAGAACACAGTGCTCACAGAACTCAATCTTCCCACTCTTGGCTCCCTTCAATAGCCCCTGCTCGCACAATACCTGTAGTAACTTTTCACCTGTGTGCCCCAACCTATAGTGCCAAAGTCTGCTCATGTCCGCTTCTGAAATAGCCGAAGCAACCTGGCCAATCTCGGTGCTTCCATTCAGATAATACAAATTTCGATTGCGGACTCCCTTCATCACTACCAATGATCCCTTAGTAACTTTCGTTACAGCGTTTTCGAAAGTCACCTTGAATCCTTTCGCCTCCAAAGCTCCAACTGAGATAAGATTTTTCTTCAGTTGAGGAACAAATCTCACCTCCTTCAACTCACGGACTACTCCATCGTGCATCCTAACCCGCACGGTACCTATCCCACAAACGCCACAGGATTGATCATTTTCCATGATAACAACGCCCCCGTCGACTTTCTTAAAAGATGCAAACCAGTCTCGCCTAGGGGTCACATGAAAAGTAGCGCCGGAATCAAGCATCCAATCTGATGCATCCACATGGTTCACCTCCGGAGTAATCAATAGAGAAAAGCACGAATCATCAGAATCATCGCCTTTCGCAACGTTCACCTCATTGGCCTTCAGGCCCTTTTTCTTGCCATTCTCCTTCTCCTTGAGCTTCGGGCAGTCTCTTTTCCAATGTCCCTGCTCCTTACAGAATGCACATTGGTTCTTTGCTAATTGGTGACGGCCTCTAGACTTTGACCTTCCTCTATTACCACCTTTCGGATATGGGCTTCTACCTCTCGTCGACAAGGCCTCGCCTGAAGTGCTAGCACGGGAAGTCTCCTTATCCTTCCTCCTCAAATCATAATTGGTCAAAGCGTTAGTCACTTCACTATAGCTGATAGAAGATCTCTCGTTCAACAAAGTGAGCACGAAGGTATCATACTCCTCATCAGGTAAGGAGCCGAACAAAATAATCACCTTGTACTCATCCGATATCTTCTCATCAACATTCGCCAAGTCCGACAACAACTTAGTGTAGTTGTTCACATGAGCTGCTAGCGAGGTGCCTCTGGACATCTGAAATCTGAAGAGTCTTCGCAGCAAGTGCAACATGTTCTCAACACTCTTTGTGAGATACTTATTGTTGAGAATTTCCCACATCTTCATTGCAGACGTCACCCCAATCACATCATATTTTAGTTTCTGTTCCAAACAGGACCTGATCACCCCACACGCATTCCTATTCATCTTATCCCATATCGCCTCATCATATTTAGGTGGCCTCTTGTGGACCATGATGGTCTCTTCCAAATTCTGAGCATTGAGCGCATCCTGTACGTCGCTCATCCACAAACCAAAGTTGATTTTTCCATCATATTTCACCACACTAATTAACTTGAACCATACTCGTCATTGACTTGTTGCTTTCACCTTCTTCTCCCATTGCAAACTAACTCCAAATTGTAGAGAAAGAACAAATTTGATAGAAATTAGGAACCACCCAACTGAACCCTAGATTGGATTCCAAATAGATTTCCTAACCACACGAGGAAAGCGAAATCTCCAACGGCAACTCCTAATGCTATCTCCACCGAAGCCGAGAACTCCAAGAACTAAGCTTCACACAAGACTCTTCCTCCACCAAAAAACCCTAGATCTGAAATCTGGGCTCTGATACCACTTGTTGCGCGCAGCAAAAATTTCGTCAGCACTTCGGCAGCACAACAAGAGAGTCAGGTCGCAATAAGAATTCTTATTTCTCAAAGGGAACAAGAATCTGAAGCCTAATATCTCATCAAAGTGGGATATTAGCTCTTTCTCTCGTCAGCTCTAGGACTGCGCGTCGAGGGAACCTAAAAGCTATTACAAATCACACAAATAGCAGTACAACCAATTTTTACGTGGTTCGGCAAATTGCCTACGTCCACGGGGCAAGGAGGGGGAGAGATCTACTAATAGAGGGAGAGAATACAACTAGGGTTTACAATCACTCACAATCTATACCCTCAAATAAACTCTCTCAAATCCCTCACAAACTCTTTCTACAAAAGGATGCACAAAACCCTAGAGAAGGGCTACTCAAACACAAAGAAACAAAACAGAAAGAAAGCCGACTCTGTTCCTTCTTTGCTACCGCCGCCTAACAAATCTCCTGCACCCTCACAATTGCACCTGTAGCCGCCAAAACCTCCTCGCACACCGAAAACAAAAAACCTAGGCGGTGGTTTTATAGCAGCTTTAATTTTCGGGTTCGGGTGGGCCGGTTAATCACGCGTAAAACGAAAACCATGTTAAAGAAACTCAAACTCGTCAAACAATTGGTGAAGACTGCGTTCACATGGGTGTGGCCCCCACTTGTCTCCTCACGTATTCACAACAATATTGTTCATAAAAAGTGGAGAAACTGTTGAACACTGTGGGATCATAAGATATCATTGAAGTCGTAAGGAACTTCTGTTGGTTGCTTACTGTGATCAGCCACGGTTTGAGGATCACAAAATATTGCGCGTTATATGTTCGATTAGTGAGTGTGACTGAGATTATAATGTTGAGATGAATGAACAATAATCATAAATATAAGTACTGAGTGCATCTTTATATGGTGGAGTTACTTAGTGATAGAGGGACTTGAATTGGGGATAAGATTGATGGCCATTTAGGCTCTTGCCTAGGCGGACCTATTTGATTGTAATTGAAGATGCTCAAAGGATTGAAAGCGGAGAATATAAACTGTGATTGAGGTAAATGGAGAATCTTTAGCATAGCTGAATGGATAATCTTCATGCATCCATCCAAAAGAAAATTCATATAAAGATTCTCATGTACTTGTTATTATACCTTCAACAATGTTTTAGTGCTGTAAATTTCTACGTGTCTTAACCACTTTAGCGCAAGTTTCTTGAGAGTGTGTAAACATAGTCATCAATTGTATGTGGAGTCGGGGATTGTTGGAGCACACAAACAACTGTACACAATATGGAGTAGAAGCACCAAAACAATAGCAAGAGTTCTTAAATGATTTAGTCAGACATGTCTACATCCACGGTTTCCTCACTAGAAAAACTCACTATCTTCACAAACCAATACGATCAAAATAAGTAATACAAGTTTTGCAATGTTAAACTTGAAAACTCTCGCACATCTCTCAAGGAACCCGAGATACCGATCACTCAAGAGCTCCAACAGGCCATGGTAGGGCAAATCTGCAAGCGCACAGACTCGTTGTAGCTATCAAGGTCGATCCCACAGGGACTAGGGTTAATCACCAAATTTCACGTTATTCGACTAGCTAAATCAATGAGTGAATTAGAAGAGATTTAATAAAAGAAATAAAATAAACAACTAATCGGATGGAAATCAATATAATGAAGGACTAGGATTGGGTTTTTACCACAACTTAGGTGTCAATGATGAATTATTTCAATTCTTGGTGTTGGTTTAATCTAGAAAGGGTGAATTAGCCTAAATTAATCTAAAGCCTCTTTCAAGGTCTAAAGATCGTGCCTAATCAATCTCAATTAACCTACTTTCGTGGAATCAAGATTAAATTAAACCCATTAAGCTTTATGCTAATCCAAATCAAATCCCCAAGGAATCTAGCCTACTTTCGTGGTTCGAGCTCCCTGCTTAATCTCTAGAGATCCGGTATTAATCTTCACCTTTCAGTCCTTCAATTAATTACCTATGATTGCTAATACGGTGATCAAGCGAATCAACAAGATTAAAACACAAGAAATTAAGTTTAAAGATCTAAACTTTCACCAAGAACATATATTAATTCATCATCAATCACCAAAAAGTTGGGTTCTTTCCCAATCCTAGACAAGAAATCTACTCACACATGATTGGGATAAGAGAATACATCAAATAATTATGCAAATCAATCATAAGAAGAAATAAATCAAAGAGAGGAAAGAATTAACCCTTCTTTCAATTGAGATCTTCAAAATCAAAACTTGCAATCCAATCTTCTACAAGAGATTAATGTCTTCCTTCAATACTTGAACTCCAAAACAATTGCTAATTGATGGCTAAAAGAACATAACAAAAGATATCCAAAACCCTAAGTCAAAACATCTATTTATATATCCCCAAAAATCTGGAAAATAACTAATTCCCGCGCCACCGGTGTGGTCTGCACCACACCAGGGTGTGGTAGGGGCTGTTTTGCTGATTTTGTGCTTGTCTGTACAGTCTTCGGTATTTTGGCTATAACTTTTGCATCTGACCTCGGAATGAGGTGATTCAAGTTGCATTGGAAACCTGTTGAAGAGATCTACAACTTTCATCTTTTGAGATTTTCCGAATTCAAATTGCATCATGGTCGAAATTCCAGTTCTTCATACTCGTGCATCCATTTTCTTCACGAACCATGCATTCGAAAGCTTGTTATTGCTTCAAACTCTTGTATAACTTCCAACGATCATCAAATCTTTCAATCTTGAGCCAATACCTACATATAAAAACACAAACAACAGCAGTATACTCGATCTAAACACGAAATATGCATTAAACACTCGTAAATCATGCTTGAAACACACTAAGATAATGCATATTTTACGTGTTTATCAGGCCATCATCGCACCACATCACTCAAAGAACCCGAGAACGCTAATCACGCAAAAGTTCGAAGAGGATCATCTCTTTTCACTTGGAGGATGACTTTCTCAATGCTAACACCTATCCTTCTATAGACTCCAAAGAGTGTGAAAACGGCGAAGGAATTGAGGAAAAGAATTGAGAAAAATGTGAAAAATAAGCAAGACAGACTCCACCACACCCTGGTGTGATGTCTGCCACACCCAGGTGGCAGGGTGTGGCAGAATCTACCATGTTTGCCATGGGTGTGGTGTGTGCCATACCAGAGTTTGACAGACTCGTTTTTAGAATCCTAATTTGTTTGTGATTGTATTTTGTTATAAATAGAGCCACGTTTTTTTAGGGTTTTCTATCGATTGATTGGGTAGTTTGAAGGTGATTTTGAGCAAAGAAAATAGAGATCTTTCCGAGCAATTTGTTTGAGGGTTTAGTTTGAGAGATTTGAGAGATTTGTTTGAGAGGTTAGTTGAGTGATCTTGTAATCTCTACTTTGTACTTTCTTTCTCTATAGTGGAAACTCATCCCTTTTTGCCCCGTGGACGTAGGCAATTTATCGAGCCATGTTAAACTTTTGTGTTTGAGTTGGTGTCGTTATTTTGGATTGTTTTGGCTTTCTCTCTCGGCGTTTGTGTTTGTTCCGTCGCGCACAACAAGTGGTATCAGAGCTCAGATTACGCTTGGGCTATTTGGAGGAGTAGATCACTTTGGAAGTTCAGGTAGGGCTTCGTTTAGAGTTAAATGTGGGATCTTTTTGGTAAAAATTCTATCTTTTCTCAATTTTGGATTTATTCTTCGTTTGTTCTGCTTTGGTTGTTGGTGCTTTGACGAATTATGGCCAGGAAAGGAGTTGTAGAGGGTACTTCAGGTGTGAAGACCGTCCGAAGTTTAAATATTTACTCTATGAAGATAAACATGAAGAAGTTTAATGACACTAAAAATTTTGGACTTTGGCGATGTGAAGTCTTGGATGCGTTCAACGCGTAAAATTTGGAAGAAACTTTGGAATTGGATGGCAAGCCAGATGATATTGATGAGAGGGTTTAGAAGAAGATGAATCGAACGACGTGTGGTGTGATTAGGTCTTGTTTGACTCAAGATTTAAAGTATGATGTGATCAATGAGACTTCAACTAAGAATATTTGGGAGATCCTTAGAGAGCAAGTATTTGACCAAGAGTGTGGAGAATCACTTGCATTTGAAGAGGAGGCTTTATCGCTTCCAATTGAAGAAAGGAACCTCCATTGGTGATCACATGAACCACTACACGAAGCTTCTTGCGGCTTGGCGAATATAGATGTTATGATTGAAGATGAGGACAAGGCATTGTTGTTGTTGAGTTCCTTGCTTAACGAGGAATATGAGACTTTCGTCCTTACTCTTATCAATAAGAAGGCATCTCTTTCGTATAGTGAGGTCACCGCTGCACTTGTGAACTATCAGCTTCGAAAGAAAGATAAGGAGTCTACAAGTGACATAATTGTGACGCCCCTGGGTTCACACAAGGCTGCAGTCCGAGGTGAAACCAAGAATGTCAAACCTGCCATGCACCACACCGTGCAATAACATGTTTCACCATCACAATTACTATCTCTCTAGTGGAATCAACAACAGGTGTAGGTACAAAGCAAGTAAAAGGTGAATCGACAAATACTGAATTAAATGATAGAACATAACATGTCTCATCAACGAAGTAAACTGAAGTACATAGTCAAGGTCTGAAATGAAATAAACTGGAGTTCTTACAAGTCTCAAATACAGTAAGTCTGAGTAAAGGAAATAAGGCGACACAGCCTTTACAACTTCTAGAATAAACTCTCAAATGTCTGACAACACTACAGTGGAGCTCAAAGAAAATAATACATAGATAATATGAAAAGCTGGACACTAAAGTAGTCCGCTAACCACCTGCGACTCTCCGTGCTCCTGGCTCGTGACCTGAAAGGGGAGGGACAACGAGCGTCAAAGCGCTAGCGAGCAACATCACAACCAACCCCAAGGGATAGGGCTCGTTGTATAAGAAATACAGTTATCACAGCATACATAAATATATAAATATCAACAATTTGTCCTAATAGAAATGGGTTTAAGAACTTAGGAAATCTCAACACGAGCCTAGGTACGTCGAGCGAAATAATCCAAACAAGGAAACCCTCATGTATATACCTTGTATCTCAAATTGAAAATCCCTAAGTTCCAAACCCGGAGTCTAATACATGAACAATAAAGAAAAGATAACAATCCCATTTCTAATAATAAACATGTCTCTGTCAAAATCTCGTAATCGAAATAAGTGTTATGCACAGCTCATGACACTATCATGTCCAACTACATTAAAGTGTCACACTTAATACCCAAATGTATATTATGCTCAAGGTTTAGCAAAAATTGCCCAACACGGGGTCTTTAGTCGCTTATAGTCCAACACGAGGACTTTTGTCGCTTATAGTCCAACACGAGGACTTTAGTCGCTTATAGTCCAACACGAGGACTTTAGTCGCTTATAGTACAACACGAGGACTTAATGTGAACTATGAAGTTACCACTAATAATAGAGTGCCCATTCAACTCTTATGCGCCTTGCTATACAATTCTAAACTTTGTATCAGGAAAAGTCATCTTACATGTATAACATATGAGTTCAATCTATATGTGTGTATACAGCATGTGATTAAACAGAAACACAAAGAAAACAGGGAAATCTCGGATGAGTCGACTCATGCACTCTTATGAGTCGACTCATGCCTCATGGGTCGACTCGTATACTGACGAGTCGACTCAGCAGAAGATAAAAGACAACAAGAACGACTTTGTGAGTCGACTCATGATTAGTCATGAGTCGACTCGACATGATGAGTCGACTCATGATGAGTCGTGAGTCGACTCACGAGCTAAAATCTGTATTTTTCGAACTGAACTTGTTCTACTCGTTCCACATCTTGTTTTTACCGATACATATATGCCTAGCCTTCAATTTTAGGCTATTACACAGAGAGATAATCATACCTAGCATGAGAAACTATCACTTGCATGTTAACTCTAACATTTAACCCCTAAACATGAAGGAAAACATCAAATTAATATAAAAACTCATGTTTTTATTCTTTAAACAAAATTCCAGATCTGGGTTTTCATTAAAAACTTGTTGGTGAGGATTTAAGATCTTAAACACATGATTTATAACGTTCACCCTAACAAGAACATTGATTTATACTTAAAATAAGTCTTAGGCTCAATAAAACCCATTAAAAACGTTTATAAATACATAAAAACATAGGGAAAGGATTGGGTGAGATGCTACTCGCCTCAAATGCGAAGAATAACAATCCCCCTCGCTGCAATCCACCAGAAGCTGCTAAAATCCCCCAAAAATCGCCCAAGAATCCCAAAAACGAGCTAGGGTTTGAAGGAGAGGGAGAGAGGTTAGGGTTTCTTGGGAGATCTGATGATAATGGGTGTTTTCGGGTTCCAACAGATATATATGAGTCAACAAAAACCCGACCCGAAACCCACAAACTCGAACTGAAAGAGGCCAGAAAAACCCGATGAGTCGACTCATGACTTATGATGGGTCGACTCATGGTCATGGGTCGACTCATAATTTTTATGAGTCGACTCAGCAGAAGAAAATTGTAACAGGACTCGATTTCATGAGTCGACTTATGACAGGCGCAAGTCGACTCAACCTGATCAGTCGACTCATGACATGTTATGAGTCGACTCATGAACAAAAATCTGCATACTTCGATTTCTTTTGCACACTATTTGCAAACTTGCAACTCATCCTCATACCTGAGGCATATACACATGCTCATAAGCTCAAATATCATTTTCCATGCATGACCATGCAACAAAGATATTTATAATATATATTAAATATCTTTATTCACTCGTATTCACACTTGTAAGTTGTCAAAATCAACGGGGTCTTACAATAATAGCGGAGGCGTTGGTCGCAAGAGGGAAGAATCCAAACTAAAAGAATTGAAAGTTACAGTCTAGAGTAGGACATCCTACAGTTAGAAAAGATCAGTGTGCTTGGTGCAAGAAGACTGGTCATTGGAAGAAAGATTGTCCAAAGCTCGACGAATGGATAAAGAATAAGCAGAAGGAAAAAGAAAAGCAACCATCATCAGAAGCAAGCATCATTATACCGGATGATAATATTTCTGATATTTCTATTTATTTGCTTTCTATCAGTCCTACAGGTAGCTATTCGGAGGAATCCGAGTGGGTGTTGGATAGTGGTGCGACCTATCATGTGTGCCCTAAAAAAATAGTTATCTAGTTTTGAGAAGCTGGATAGTGGTGTAGTGTACATGGGTGACAATCGTGCATGTCAGATCCTTGGGATAGGAAGAATTCGCATCAAGATGTTTGACGGGACAGTTAGGGAGTTATATGGTGTGAGATATGTTCCTTCATTAAGGAAGAACTTAATCTCAATTGGAGATTTGGTTGGAAAGGGTCTGAAGGTTCGTGTTGAGGACATGGTTCTCGAGATCGTGGAAGACTCTTTGATTGTGATGAAGGGCATCAGGAGGAATAACATGTACTATTTGATTGGAAGTTCAGTGACAGGTAAAGAGCTGGGGACTTCTGTTGATTCGACTAGACTACGACATTTGGAGCTTAGTCATTCCAGTATTGATTTGGAGATGGGTGCACAGACCTGCAATTTGAAGTCCAGTTAACACTTTGATGTGAGCAAGAAGACCAATGTGAAGTTTGGCACCTCTATTTACCACACTAAGGGTCTTTTAGGTAGAGTTCACACGAATGTTTGGGGGCCTTTCAAGGAAGCATCATTGGGAGGTAATAGATGTTTAGTTTTCTTTATTGGTGGTTGTTCTAGGCGTGTTTGGGTTGCAACCAAATCCCCTTTGGATAAAGTCCTAGTAGTTTCCAACAGATTAAATAAGTATGAGATTAACAGAAAGGTGAAGGTACTTCATTCTGATTTTGGTGGGAGGTACAAGAGGGATCTGTTTTTGTATTCGAGCCGAGCTTACGGTATTTTGAGACATTTCGATGGAAAGAAAATCTTAGGACAAAAAGATGAGACGGTAGACTTGGTGAGCTGTTCCTTGCTGGAGGAGGACCGACACTTGATATCGAGCATTGATTCTGGTGTTAAGGCTTTAACATATTTGGGTCATCTTGGTCATAGGTTGTCGACTGCTGCGATTGGAGGTAAAACTCCATTGGATGTTTGGTCTGATAGTGTCACTTCGCTTGAGGCTTCAATGAGAGAGCTAATTGACTCTCAGCAGGTGGAGAGTTTTGGACGGACCTTAGATATATCACAGCGGGTGGAGAGTGATGCTACTCCACATTAGGTGGAGATTACTCCACATACTCCAGATTATTCTGCATCGTTTGGGATTCCAGCTGAGGTGACACAGTTAGGGGATCATTTGGATTTGGGTGCAGATGATGAGTTGGTTGATTCGAATGCACCTGGTGGATATGATTTGGATATGACCATTGGTTCACCTCAGGTGGATGTGTTTGATTTGTTTCACTTAGGGCCATTGGGAGCATCATCAGTTGCAGATCCGTTGGTGATGTTGATGAAGAGTTGCAAACTTATTCTATTTGATTGAGGGACTTTGGAGGCCGTTTGATGAACTACGGGCGGCTTGATCCCTTGGGAGAGAGGGTACGTAGGCAGTCAATTTGATGCAGCCGGTTTGGTGAGTTGATACCGATATTTGGAGAGTGTTCGCATTCTCGTTTGGGTCTCGACTTGTTGTGGATTGAGTCCGTTGTCGTGGTTTTGTTCCACTTCGTATTGGACGTAACAAGTGAGACGTTTGATTTGGTTGGTGTCGGCTCAGTTTTAGAAAAACTTCACCGAAGTAGAGAATTGTGAAAACGGCGAAGGAATTGAGGGGAAAAAATTGAGAAAAACGTGAAAAATAAGCAAGACAGACTCCACCACACCCTGGTGTGGTGTCTGCCACACCCAGGTGACAGGGTGTGGCAGAATCTGTCCTATTTTTTATGAGTGTGGTGTGTACCACATCAGGGTGTGGCAGACTCGTTTTTAGAATCCTAATCTGTTTGGAATTGTGTTTTGTTATAAATAGAGCCACGTTTTTAGGGTTTTTTATCGATTGATTGGGTAGCTTGAAGGTGATTTTGAGCACAGAAAAGAGAGATCTTTCTGAGCAATTTGTTTGAGGGTTTAGTTTGAGAGATTTGTTTGAGAGATTAGTTGAGTGATCTTGTAATCTTTACTTTGTACTCTCTTTCTCTATAGTGAAAACTTATCTTTTTTTGCCCCGTGGACGTAAGAAATTTGCCGAACCACGTTAAACTTTTGTGTTTGAGTTGGTGCCGTTATTTTGGATTGTTTTGGCTTTCTCTCTCGGCGTTTGTGTTTGTTCCGCCGCGCACAACAAAGAGAAGTGCAAGAAGCTAACCAGCAATGCGTCATCTCATATCTCTCTGCATTAACCCTTCAAACCTCCGCTCTTTGTATTCTTCAGCATTTACTAGTCTTTCAATCTTAATTGTCAACACAATGTACTTCTCATTTATGAGATTTGGGGAGAATCCCTAACATGTGGTGATATGCAAATTATCCAATTTGCGACCTCTCAAAAGTGAATCTTCAAAATGGAGATAGGTGGAAGTTCAACCTTCTCAGAATTATTTTTATGAAAAATAAAACTCAAAGGTGCGCATAAAACTGGAAACCATCACACATCAACGTTAGAAAAATACATAAAAACATAACATCTCTTTGGATTTTGGCAGGCAGAAGGTAATTATATAAACTACAACGTTAGAAAAATACATAAAGAGAGCTCGGTTTACATTACGTGCATATACTGAAGCATATACTACTAACTTATAATTATATAAACTACACACGAAATATCACAAACCAAACATCTTTCTGGAGTCTAGACGTCCACATCCCATTAGTTCGGCCAGAGGAAAGCACCCTTAGCAAAGCTCCTCTTCTCTGCCAAGTTGCCAGTCACGGGCAGTCCGTACTGAGCAAAGAGGCAATCGACTTTCCACTCAGGCATCTGTTCATAGTCAGCTTCAGTGTACCTTGGGTAGTTCAGTGGCATCTGAAAGCTGTTTCGATTTCCACACCCTTCCTGCTGACCTTGCCTGTTGACTGTTGAGCTTGGTTCCATCCTCATTGACTCCATGCTTTCTCTTGCTCAAAGTTTCACTACTACTTAAGGGTGCTTATATTGAGTGTGGAGAATTGTTTGATTTTGTGTGTCTGTGTGTGTGCGCGCGCGTGTGATGTGATGTGGGGATGAAAGCTATGGTAACGGAGGACGCTATGTTATTATTGGGAAAAGGCTTATTTTTTCTTTGGTACCCCAAAGTTTACCCTTTTGTCACACTGCTATCCGAAGTATTTTATGAACACTTCGATACCTCAAAGTTTCAATTCCGTTTCACTTTGATGCCTAGATTTAATTAGATTATGTGAATGACTTGTATTACATTTGAGGTTGTTTTTCTCAGTTGTTAGGGATCTAAACAACCACATATTCCCAGCAAGAGCGGACACGTGCTAGACATATGATATACATTTCACAAGAAATCTAGGAAAGTCTTGAGGGGTTACTGAAATGAAATGGAATTTGAACTTTCATGGTATAAACGAGTTTAAGAAAAAATACGTTGGGGGCATCAAAGTTAAAAGAAAGGGTAAACTTTGTGGTACTAAAGTGAAAATAGGCCTTGGGAAAATGATACGTCGTGTGTATGCGGTGACTTGATATTGACCTGCACAAATTACCTACCTTTTTTTTGAATTTGTATCCTCTCCACTACAAAAAAAGTAGTGGAGAAACCACTACTTTTAATCTCAAACGATGATTATTTTGTAGACGGTTATGATGCGATCTAAATCTATCCCTTTTCTTAATGAAAAGTTAATGTTAACTTAAACGAAGTGGATTCAATTTGGGCCCGCACAAGGATGGTATGTGTTGTTTTCTAGTTGAAAAGGATTGATTTCTATAGTAGCAAAGGTGTACCGCAAGATTAACAAGATAATGCTTGTTTCATTGATGTCCTTTTCGCCACATCAAACTCTCGAAGCAACGTTTGGTAAGGGAGAAAAAAAAGCTGTGTGCTGGAAAGGTAGAGCAATCACAAAGCACAAATGAAGATGAGAAAAGGATATTACCCCCAATGCGTGTTTGATTTGATGTGAAGTTGCCAAGTTGCACGACCTGGTCCGTGAAAGCTCACGCAAGCTCCAGGAACTAGATTCGATCTTTGATGGGGAATTTTTTTTTTTTTTTTCCAATGAATTTAGACCGTCGTGTGTTCAGGAAAGGAACCTGTTTCTTCTTCTGGGGGTTTCCTTAGCTGAAAAGATAATGGTTGTTTAGTCTTTAAGCACTACGATTGTATTGATGATATTTTCTTCTAGGTGCATATTGCTCTACGGTTCTTCTACTTGAAGTTTTAGGGGTCGTTATTTTGTCTATTTCTGGAATTTGAGCTGAGGATAAGATTGATGAAGGACTATTTAGATATGGTTTCAACATGTATTGTATATATGCTCAAAGAATTGTAAGAGAACAAGATTGATAAAGTGTGGTTGAGGATGGATCAATGAATACGGCGGTTGTGTATCTGGCAGAGAAAAGATAATCCTTAGCAGAGCTGAAGGGAGAAAAATACATGCATCCAAAAGAAAAAAAATCATATTCTATCAGAGAGTATGCTACCATAGTCATCAATTGTATGTGGTGACTGCAAACTATGCAATTTGCAAATGCGCAGAATAAATCATCAAAATGAAGATCGGTACGGTACAGTTCGGAATCGAAATTCAACCTTCTGATGTGTCATTTCAATGGTCTTTACAGAAATTAGGAGCCCGACATAAATTTACATTGCATTAACTGATAACAACACGATACACTCTTGGATTTTGACAAAAAACACAATAAAGCGAGCTCGACAACTCAACACACTCACCTGACATGTACATACACAAGCATACGCTACCCCTTTTATTTATATACATAGAACTACTCTCAAAACATCACAAACCAGTTATCTCTCCAGGGTTTTGATATTCAACGCCTCGATAGTTCTTGATATTCAACATCACAAACCAGTTATCTCTCCATGGTTTTTGATATTCAACACCTCAATAGTTTGTCCAGAGGAAAGCGCCTTTAGCGAAACTCCTCTTTTCTGCTAAGCTGCCAGCGACGGGCAGTCCGTACTGAGTAAAGAGGCAGTCGAGCTTCCACTCGGGCATCGATTCATAGTCAGCTTCGGTGTACCTTGGGTAGTTTAGTGGCATCTGGAAGCTGTAGCCGTCGCCACACCTTTCCTGCTGCGTTTGCCTGTTACCTATTGAGCTTGTTTCCATCCTCATTGACTCCATGCCGCCTCTTACCGAGGTTTCACTACTTACGGCCGGGTCCTTATATAGAGTGAGTAGGCCTTGGGTTTTGTTGCGTGTGCGCGTGCGCGTGCGCGCGACGTGTGTGATGTGGGGTGAGAGATGTGTGCTGTTATAGTGGGACACATAACAGCATTATTATCGGGGAAAAGGTTAATTAATTGCCGATGGACCTGTAGTTCTATTGTTTTAGCTATGTTCGCAAAGAGACAATAAAACTCTGCGCTGTGGCCTGAGAATGTAGAGGAATCACAAAGCACAGGTTATGATGAGAAAAAGATATTTTCGCTAATGCGTGTTTGATTTGATATGAAGTTGCCATGACACACAACTTCATCCGTGAAAGTTTACGCAACCTCCAGGAATTAGATCCAATCTTTTTCTGAAAAACAATGATGAATTTAGACCCTTGTGTCTCAGGAAAGGAACTTGTTTCTGCTACTTGGGCCTCCCTTGCCTTTTAATTATTGTTTAATTAGCACTATGATTGAATAGATAATGTTTTCTTTTAGGTGCATTGTTATCCTCCTATTCAGTGTTAGGAGTCTTTCTTTTGTCTATTTCTGGGGACGTGGAGTTTGGTAGGTTTTGTGTCTTACACAACTATGGTTAGCTTAATATACTTAGAATGTAGGTTAGATACTTTCTTAATGCATAACATGGACATAAAATGTTTGACATCCTATGAATTAGGGAGGAAGCGTCTCTAATTATTAGGCTTGAACCTGCAAGAAAATATGGGCCTTAAAAAGAAGCTAGGAATCAATTTTAATCCAAAAGCTATAGCTATCAGGTATTGAGCCAAACTCCCATTTAAACTCATCACTCTTTCTTATCTTATCCGATGTGGGACTATACTCACATATTAATCACCTCAACAACTCTCCGTTAATTTGTGAGTATATTTCAAAACTTCTACCACTTCACTGGTGGTGGCTAACTAGATTATATCACTCCTACGGGCATCCATGGATTCTCCGACACCTTCAGGCTTCACATCGAAGATCATCTATTTTTTTCAAATTACTTGGACCATGACCTTAGCTCTGATACCACTTGTTGGGGGAGAAATCGGGCCCAATCTAGATTTGATGGGCCTTAAACAAAAGTTAGGAATCAATTTTAACCCAAAAGCTATAGCTATCAGGTATTGACTCAAACTCTCATTTAAACTCATCACTCTTTCTTATCTTATCCGATGTGGGACTATACTCACATATTAATCACCTCAACAGATGCTAGAACTGGTACATTTTTCACTTAGGAACTTTTTTCCTGTAAAAACTTTAATCGCTTCTATCGTTATATTTTTTTATTGTTTAGGCAATCAAATATGAAATACATGTTGTTAATGGACTTAATATGTTGTTTTAGGCATATACAGATCTATAGATATTTACAACCCTGGTAGACTTTTGTGGGACTGTCTTGCAATACATACATTAATAGCGATGTTAATCTCGTGGATTCTTGATTATTGATCTTTTACCATTGTTTAAGCATTAATTCGTCTCTGAATTTTTGCCTGTATTTCATTTCATTTTCAAGTACTTCTTAGAAATATGCTTATACTACCCAGAGTACGGGAAACAATTTAAGTTTTTTGTAGAGCTTATACAGCTCAAGCATCTTGCTCTTGTTTCTGTTCATATATACTTAATTCAGCGTCTCTATTATTCGTTGCAAAGCTGCAGCCTGAGAAATATTTCTTAATAACCTGTAGACTTGTTGAATTCATGAACTCAATTATTTGCAAACTGAATAAGAATCCAATAATTCTGAACTCTTGGTTTTCCTCCTCCTCACTAATAGTGTTATATGGGTTTTTTTTTTTTTTTCAAATTGCCTTCCAACTGTTTTAATGGAATGTTGTAAAGAGTGACGATGAAGGTTCGCTCCTCTTTCTGATTTCCATTTTACAGTTCGGAATGCAATTCGCAAAAACTAATATAAACTACTAAGGACTTACATAATATATCTTTTGATAGGGCATCTCGCCCTATTTTTACTTTTAAAAAAAAGAAAAAAGAAAAAAAGAGAGGGAAAAAAGAATCACAACTCTAAAACCAATTGTTTGAGTTGTTCATAGAGCTGCTAAGAGCTGAAACAATTAATGACTTCTGATTTTGGAGGATGAAAGTGAGATAATATAGGGAGTGGAGGAGCCAGGATTTTACTTTAGAAGTGGCCAATGAGGTAACGATCGTTATTGTTTTGATACTTGGAACTTCCCAATGATTATATCGGATCAAAAAACAAACACCTTACAATATCATCATAAATTTCAGTAGAAGGAATTCAGCACAGTTAAGTTTCACGGCAATTAAATGCTTAGTTATTAAGAGGAATTAACTATAAAGAGTTACATAAACAAGCAGGAAACCTGCAACTTTTTACAGGAATCAGAAACACGCCCTTATACCAGGCTTTGGAAATGCCTGAGACCCTCCTCTCTCAAACGCAGAGAATACAACATAAAATCAGAGCATAATACCAGCACAAAGCATTAGTACAAATCTATGAGAGAAAAAAAATACTCTCCCTTACCTTATTTATTACATATTAGTATCCTATAATAGAGCCACCTGAATTAATCTTCGTCAGGCCAGAGAAAGGCACCTACAGCAGATTTCCTCTTCTGCTCAAGATCTCCAGTCACTGGAAGTCCATACTCGGTGAAGAGACGGTCAAGCTGCCACTCTGGCATCGTCCCATAATCATCCTTAGTGTACCTCGGGTAGTTCACTGGCATCTCGAACGAGTCACAATTTTGCTGTTGCTCTTCGCCGTTGGGTGTTGGGCTTTCTTCAATCTTCGACGACTCCATTATTTGCTCCTCGGCTCCTTCTCTTTTCAGATTCTTGTTCAGTGTTGAGATGTTATGCTTGCCAAGGGCGATTTATAGGGCGGAAAGGCGGTGTATATATTCCTAGTGGTATAGATAAAATTGTATTGAAGACCAGTAGTAGAGCTGATCTTTAGATCTTTTGGCTAGCTATTTATTCTTTAAATTACATGCTGATTGTTAATCGCAAAAGAAAAGGTAAAATATGTTACCTACAATATTGTAGGTGTGCATTTTCGTTGGAATATAATCTGCTCTCATTACAGGTTACAGGCATGTATGCTTGGTATTGAGCTTTCGTAAAGTTTGTCTAGTTAATCGTCGACGATTGGGTTGATTAGTTTAGAAAATTCTCACTGGAATTAGATTCAATGCTGATTTAGACTCATGATGATGATTCTACTAATGAGGGTATATGCCCCCGAAAGTTAAGAAGATAATGGATATTAATTTATCTTTTTATATTTTACCATTAGCTAGTGTCTTTGATTCAATTGGTGTCCTGTTTATATCTTTTCTGGCTGAAGATAAGCATGGTGGTGATTCTCAGTTTTTTCGCTTGTTTTATAATTTGTATTCTTTTGCTCATATTCCATCTATTCTATTCCAAGATTGTCATCATCGGTAGCCACTTTATTCAAGTAAAAAAGAGGAAAAGGTTTGATGATTTACATTAATGGCCTCCTATATATTTTCCTCAAATCATGTGTTCTTGGTTATTATTGATGTATATGAATCGATATCGCAGTAGCATTAGTTTTAATATATTGGTTGTAATATGCACTGTAATACATCTCCGACATTGACGTGGAAAATGTAGGTCCATAGCACTGATACAATAAATAGGATGGGAGAGTAAATTGACAAAGTCTTGGAAGAGTAATTGAGGTTCAATCCAGTCGAGCTTGACATGTTCATGCTCTTAATTGACAAGTTGAGCCTGAACCCAAATAATTCACACTGTAGACTCTATAAAGCCCCAGCATTCTGATGCTTGAGAATTCAAACAAACAGACAAACTCTCTCTACATTAGTAGAGCATGGGCTCGATAGCTCAGGGTTCGAGTTCGATGGCTAATATTGGCCATGGGAAGAAGGAGAAGGGGGAGAGTAGCCATTTCCAGATGCCTTTGCATTATCCGAGGTACACGAAGTCTGATTATGAGAAGATGCCGGAGTGGAAGCTCAACTGCCTCTTCAATGAGTATGGTCTCCCTGTCTCTGGGGATCTTAACTATAAGAGGAAGTATGCAATGGGTGCCTTTCTTTGGCATTGAATGAATTGATTATACAAAAGTGCATGGATGAATTAGAAGATACAGTCTAAATAAAATTATTCCAGAGATGTATGTATGTGGTAAATAAAAATTAGCGTTTGTATTGTTTACTTACTAGCTTCATGTGAGCTATATATATATATATTTAGGGTTGTACATGTGTTGCTCTGTATTCCCGTCTTTGTAAATAAGTTATTCGTTACTCCAATAACTTTTAGGCCCAGGATTTTTCTTGAAAAAAAAGTGTTCAGGATTTTTATCAGGAGAAGGAACCTTTAGGGCCTGTTTGACAACTCCCCTTAAACCGGTTTAGCGGGGAAAAAAGGTCTAGCATCTGTCCTAGTTTAGCATAAAATTGGACCAGGACTTAAAATTGGTTTTGTTAGGCCAATTTTTTTCGGCCAAAAAAGAGGGTCAGAATCCCAATCTCCACCTCAGAGGTCGAAAAACTGAACTGTTTAGGCCAAAACTGATTTTGTTTTCTGTGCATGTGCGCCTGAGTATTGGTAGTTTCTTTCTTAATGTTTAGAACTTTCCACTTGTGGCTAATATGGTTGTGAATTTGTGATAATATATACATGATACACTTAATTGGACACTACTTAATCTCTAACTAATGACAGCTTAATTAGGTAAAGATAGTACTGACATCGATCACACGGTTATATAAGGTGAAGGGGTGTAAAATTGATGATGCGCCATTTTTGGTGCATGTTACTATTTGGCTGCATGTTTGCAAAAACCCTGCAACTACTTTATCAGCAAGCTGAGCTCAACTTCAACTGATCTTCTGACTGCTTCCAGATTCTGGACGTACGGGTCCATCACAAGTGCGTTTGGAGATCGAATATGTCATGCCTTTGTTGGATACTAGTAGGAACAGTACAAAAGATATAACAAATTCCCTCAAGCTTCTCGATGAAGGGAGAAACAAATTGACAGGTAACTAAAACAAAATTAAGAACAGTTTCCAAGCCAGTACTACAAAAAAATGGCAGATGTAATAAATTTTTTATTTAATAGAAGAGACAAAGTTATGATAAGTGTCTTACTAGGCGAATGTTTGGCCTAATAGCCCTTAGAATTGCTTGATTATAACGTTCTGTGAGTCACTCAGTTTGTTGTCCTAAGTAGGAATAGCTAGATTTTTTAGTACAGATGATTTTGTATTTATTAGCTATCTTCTTGCAATAGACCTGCAAGCCAAGTCAATTTTCTGTAGCTAAGATGGTTACAGACATTGATGTCACTGCAGCAACAGGGTTTACTTTGATGCCCTGAAATAGGATCAAAATCTATACATTAATCTAGAAAATACAGAACATTACAGGAATGTCAAGACTCTATCGGCCTCACTAGTCACCACAACTTTAGAGTTTTGATACAGTGGCGGCATCTTTGATAGAAAGAGCATGCAGCCTGATTTCTTCCCAATAGAACTAGACTATTTACTTTATGCCATCATCCAAATCCTTTATAAAAAAAAATATCGCGATCTCTTTCTCCAATCAAACAAGAACCATTCTTAGTCACAAATAGATGAACGGTGGCCAGGAGAACTGCTATACAGGGGATGGTAACAGATGCAATTATATACTAGATAACTAATTAATGATTGTTTTCGCATAATTGCAGATGTTGTCTTTAGTAATGATATTGACTCGTAGGAAAGCATTCTGATAATCTGCACACTGAAGCAGACATGAACGGATGAATATTTGTTCAGCAAGAAGCAAGAGTACTAAGGAGCCCATACCGGAGGAGGCTGGCTTGCTTTGACGGACAAATTTCAATTACACAGTTAAAATTTGAAGCATGTGATAGATTCATTTCATCTGTACTGATTGAGATGGGGATTAGAGACGATGTAGTGATGATTGATTTCCATAGCTCGAAAATTATTTGTCTTCAGCTCCTTTTGCCAAGTTTTCTTTCTGTGTGTGTATTTGGCTGGGAGGAGTTGGAACATCAAATGTTTCCATAATGTGATGTTGTTCCAACTCCTAGCTTTTCAACACTACTGATGTTTTTTTTACGTTACGATATTTTCTTCTTTGCCCTAAGCCAGCTCTTGTAATTATTGGCTGTTTTAATGAAATGAACAAGGCATCTTGCCCTGTTTTAACTTCCGGGAAAAAAAACACCTGTATTTTCTTTTTATACTTATTTTGTTGTTGCAACAACCTTTTAGTGTTGCGATAATATTTAACCAAACGACACTTTCAAATTTTTAATGTAGTTGAAACAATATGGAGTTCCACCTACACTAACTGTACAACATGGCAGACCGATATTATCCCCATGGACATGGATATGTATGAAATGTTAAGAGGGAAGTCGCATTGATGGGTAGATAGAGGGAAGTATGTGGCTGAAGTTTGCAGAGTACAATTATTGTCAAGAAATATTGACAATGCATGCACCTTCATTAATTAATCATTTTCATGGTTGCCAGCAATTCATCCTACTCTAGCTTAACTGGCTCGTCATCAATGAGACCTGGCTAGTCTCTAGGGTATCATTAGTCTTCTTTAATTAATTTGGTTGATACTACTGTTGTTAATCGTGGAGCCAATTTCAGAATCAAAGTACCCCCCCCAGAGAATTATGGCGGCTCAATACGCAAAAACTCTATTATAAAAACATGCATCTTTGGCTGTCCATTTTTAGATTGTATCTAAAAAAGAGGAAAATAGAATATCTCAAAGGGAAGACATTAGACTTCGAGAGATTGATTGTAATCTTTTTCATCATCAGTGATGTCATGATATGATTGCAATCAAAGGAGTATGAAATCATACCGGTTGCCAAACCTCATTAAATATTTATGTTTTTTCGGTTTTTCTATAGAGTGCCCATGGGCACTCTATAAGAGATGAAAGAGATAGAGAGAAATGAATTATGCACAGAAATTAATGTAAATCAGGGGGGCCCATGGGTTATTCATTTCTTTCTATCTCTCTCATCCCTTATAGAGTGCCCATGGGCATTCTATAGAAAAACCGATGTTTTTTTTCTTTTTGGGGTTTTTTTTCCTCTAGTTTTCCCTGCTCTTTCTTTTGTTGATCTGTGCATTTTATTCGGCTGTGTTGCTAACAGCTACTACTATTATTTAACCGCAAAATAAACCATGCTTTTTTTAGAAACTGTGCTGGAGGTACTAATTAATGATTTTAATTGAAGATTGATCACCACTGACTCCCAGTGCCATGTGAAGGGATCTTATCTCTAGGCACCTAATGATGATGACGTTAATTGGTGGAATCTCTTTGTTGTGTAAGGACCGTAAGGTTGCATGCTGTAAATTAGAGGGTAATTACTGTGAAGTACTCCTTGACGTTTATTATGAATCCTCTCGTCGTTATCTTTTTATTACAAAACTCCCTGCTGTTAAAATAACTGTTAAGATTAGCATGTGAGTGACAAATTTTCTCAAGTACCCCACATGAATAGTCCAGCCTTTTCTCTCTCAACTATTGAAGAATCCTCTTTTATTTTGTCCCCTACAACATTTAAGATTGTTTGTTGACATGCTAAGCTCTTGCTGCCTAATGCCAAATAGGGCACAATTTGTGGATAACATTTCCTATCTAATAATAAACAAGCATTTCCTATTTGTTACATGACAAACATTTAGAATTAACCCATCCAATATTGTTTGCATTTTATTAGAAAGAATAGTGTTTAGTACACTAAAGAGATTGGATCATGATGAAGTTGCAATTTTTGAAAACATATAAGAGAATAAAATCACTAGGGAAAGGAGGAAAAAGAGAAAATGATTATATGAAGAGATAGAAGAAAGGGAATTACATATGGGACAAAACTATGTTAAGAGCGAGAAGAAGAGGGCAATTTTGGAATGCAAAAATACATGTGACTTGCACATGTTATTTTAAATAAAACTTATCAGCTCTTTAACGGTAAGGAGTTTTGTAATAAAAATATAGTGGCGGGGTTTCATAATAAGTGGCCAAACTTGAAAAGGCGTTTCATAATAATTACCCTAAATAAAAACTAGAAAGTAGTCAGTGTGAAATCCAGAGTTGACTTTCAAAAAATTAAGGGTGGAATTGTCGTAGCTTTGGGCTCCTATACCGGTGTAAGAGAACGAAGGATCTTGTAGTTCTTTTCTTGGTTCTCAAGCACCTTATCAAGACCATGTAATTGGTTTAAAATGTTAGTAAAGCAACAAAACATGACATCAATAGACTCATTTGGAAGCATTTTAAATAATTCATATTCATGCATGAGACTACTAATTTTTGACTCATTGACTTGAGGAGTTCCTTCATGAGTTATACATAGTTTCTCCCAAATTTCATGTGTGGTTGTGGAGACTCTATTATACTCATTAGGAGTGAGTCCACAAATCAAGGCATTCATAGCCTTAACATTTATAGTAGCCAAATGTCTTTCATTCTCAGTCATGTCACCACTAGATTTTTCAACATATTTTTTTCTCAACAATATTTAGGATGTCAAGATCAATGCATCGTAAATAAATGTGCATCCTAGCTTTTCAATATGCAAAATTATTGCTGGTAAACAAAGGTGATCTAGAAGTTGATTGACCTTCAAGAACATGCACATTCATGTTTGATTCCATTTGGATCTTTACTCTAAGGTGATTAAACCTAAACAAATATAGAGACCTTGCTCTGATACCAAATGAAATTACCCTAGAGGGAGGTGAATAGGGTAATCAAACAACAATGTGCAATTAATAAAATTCAATGCAATTCAAGACACAATATAACAATATAACAATTAATAATTAAGAGAGAGAGAGAGAGAGAGTAAGAGATAGCTAGCCAAATTGACACGCCGATATGTTCATGAGGTTCGGTCCTCTCGACCTACGTCCCCGACCACCTCTCCCGATGGTAATTCACTAACACAAACCGGTTTGGAAGCCGAAACTTCTACACGACGATCTCCTCGAGATCGAAATCTCCACACAATGATCTCCTCGAGATCAAGCTCTCCACACAATACAATATTAAAGAAAAAAAATCTCTCTTACAAGTTTCCTATAGCAAGGATAAAGAGATGAACAAATGAAGCTTAGGGATTTGTGGGTTTTGAAAATGAAAACCGAAAACAATCAAGAACTTGAGAATGATTGAAAATGTAAGCTTAGAAGTTCTTGAAAACAAAACTCAAGTGTTTT
>BQKN01001071.1:373661-391818 GCA_022839385.1 Asparagus kiusianus | reverse complement strand
CCCCCCCCCCCCCCCCCCCCCCCCCCCCCCCCCCCCCCCCCCCCCACGCCCATAGTATTGAGGGTTTTGTGAAATTTACCCTTACTAAAACATACATCCTAAAAGGAGGGACATCAAAGAGAAATAGCAGTAATGCATTGGTGAAAAAATATTATGGCATCTTAAGGGAATCATTGAATCAATATATGATATATCTCATAATCTTACACAAATCTTGTGAAACTTGAACTCTAGAATCCTCGACTCGATTTCATGAAGGATGTACCCTCATAACAAGTGTGCTGCAGTACTTCACCTGCCATGAAACCATTCTTCTTTTAGAAGTGTTTATTGGTGCACTACTGCACTTTTCCTTGAAGATAACAGACACAATATTAATCCACCATAGATGAAAAGGGAGAAACAATTTACCAAAGAGATCCTCATTCATTGACAAACACAACCCTCTCCACCCATCACCCAAAAAGGAACTCCAACTAAGAAATTGGATTGATAACTCCTTGGACCTAGTATAACTCCTTACACAAGATTGGCTCCCTCTGATAAATTTGAAAAGAGCCTTTCCATAGAAAGGCGCTTTTTTTTTTTTTGGGGGGGGGGGGGGCGGGGGGGGGTGCAGATTGCTGCAACAAATATGCAGGGAAATCACATTGCATAGCTTGGGAGGGTTATGTAAGCATCAACATTTGGGGGCTTCGGGGATTCTGGATCTTATAGATGTATGAACAAGACCTTGCTTGGAAGATGGCTATGGATACACTTTGATCACTCAGCGATCCTGTGGAAGAATCTGGTTAGATGTAGACATTATAGAAGGAAAAGATTTCTTGAGGTGCAAAGATCAGCAAATGGCTGATTTGTTTCTAGAAAAAAAAGTTGGTCAATATTGACAGTTATCTTCAGAGTAAAACAGCAGATGTTGGTGATGGAGAGTACTTTTACGTGGTTGAACGCTTAGTTATTGCATCTTCATATCCTAATATTTTTTCTTTGGCAGTGTCCCTCATGAAACTGTCAACTTTCAAGCATCTTTGGGAGATGGCAAATGGGTTTAGAGAATACAATTTGTTAGACAAATTACAGGGCAAATAGTGTTTCAATTTTGGGATTTAAGGATGATCCGTTCGTCGGTTAATTTGAATGCTTCCCAGTATAGGAGAAGATGGAAGTAGAGGGCTGGAGGGGAGTTTTCTGTTAGCACATATTAGCAACTTTTTTTAGTTGGAGGGATGAGACTTCTTTTTGTAGATATTGATACTTGGAGTACTCTATATAGCTGGCAAGTTAAGGATGTTTTGAGGAGAAAGGTATGTTATACAGACAATACCTGTGCTCTTTGTAGTGAAGAGGAGGAACTAACACCCACATCTTTTAAGATTGTAAATATATGTCATCCCTATGGAGATCTCTTATTTATAAATTCAGGATGTTTTGGGAGATAGTTGATATGAGAAAATTGTGGTCTTCATGGACAATGGAGGTTATATCTTCAGATAGTAGATGTCATGGAATATATATCTTTGTACTTTAATTTAATTTGTTTAATGCCGATGCTGTATCATCTATTTGTTGTTCTGGATGGTAAATGCTTGGGTTCTGTTAGAAGAGAGTAGAAAAGAGTATTAGTTTAGTCTCACATTGCTTGTGAGACTAACTTGTAATTAGTACATCACTATAAATAGTAAAGCATAGAGTGAGGGGAGTAATCTCTCCAATAATCTCTTTTCTCTCTAAATATCAACATGGTATCAGAGCCAGGTTCCTAACCTTAATTCCTAAACCCTAACCGCCAAAACAACCTTAACCCTAAACCCTAATCCCTATTCTAAACCTAACCCTAATCCCCCATCCGACTCCTCCAGATGCGACTCCTCCCTCTATCCTCTAGATCCGACTCCTCCAAATTCGACTCCTCCCTCTATCCTCCAGACCCGACTCCTCCCTCTTCTAGCAGCCATGTTCTTTCTCCTAAACCCTAAACCCTAATTTTCGT
Organism: Asparagus kiusianus; assembly: GCA_022839385.1. Lineage (NCBI taxonomy): Eukaryota > Viridiplantae > Streptophyta > Magnoliopsida > Asparagales > Asparagaceae > Asparagus > Asparagus kiusianus. The sequence goes on along the minus strand of BQKN01001071.1, from coordinate 389,825 downwards.
CACTGCCTGCTTCGTCCGCCATCGCCGCCGCTTGCTTTGTTCGTTGCCGCTTGTTACCGCCGCTGCTTGCTTTGTTCGTCGTCACTTGCTTCCTTGACAACTTAGATATCTTACATTGCTTGGTGTTTCCTCGAGTTTAAATTTGGATTTGATCTTGAGAAGAGTGTTTATCTTACCTTCTTAAGATATTCACTTCAGTTTTTATTTCCACATCGAGACATTAACGTCAAACCTTTTTTTTACGTCCGACTCGGATCGTTGAATCGATAGTCCACGGAGGAAACTCCAGATGCAGATCCACTTCACCAATTCGATCTTCCTCGACAACTCCTGCCCGTCGTCGATGATCGCCGCCGTCATGTCCCTTTTGTTTTCGGATCTGACTTAGATCTGCGAATTGTTCTCTAAAAAAACTTATTACCCTTTGGGTTCTTGAACTTTAACTTTCGGGTTTCATGTTAACCTTCGGGTTCTTGTATTTTAACATTCGGGTTCTTTTATGTTAACCTTCGGGTTCTTGGACTTGGACTCGCTTTGATTGTGGAGTACAACTTGTGGAGGGTATCGTCTTGATCTCTACTCGTCTGTTTCATGATGGCCGGATCTGAGGAACTCAAGAATTCTGAATTAACGGTCCAGATGAAAGTTTCAGAGATATTTTTTGATAGAATCACTGATCGGAAACTTAATGGAATTAACTATTTCCAGTTGAAGCATGTTATTGAAATCTACATGGTAGGCCGAGGCAAAACTAGTCATTTATTGACGGACCCTCCTACTCTGACACCGGAGTCTTGGACATTAGATAATAGTGTCCTCTTACATCAGATTCTTAATACTATAGAACCTAAAATTCAGGATTTAGTCCATTGTATGACAGTGAAGGAACTTTGGTGTTTCTTGCAAGATTTTTATAGGGGTAGCAGTAATATTAATCGAGCATATGAAGTTATTCAAGAGCTGTTTCGTAAGAAACAAGATGGTAAACCTCATGGATGATCATTATGGTGAGTTCAAACGTCTGGCTGAGGAACTTCGTCGGATTTTTTCTATTACTAGGGATGTAAAACAGATGCAAAACTAATGGAACAAACTTATGGTACTCATACTTGGGTATCCTAGATTCCATTTACCCCTCTGCTCGATCACAAATCATGGGGAGCTCCGCCGTTGGTTCTCTGGCTGAGACTTATCACTTTTTGAAGTACGCTGTTCATGCACAATCACCAACATCAACTGCGGATCGCTTTGCACTTGTCACTCAGAGTTGGCAATCTTATGAACGAGGGAGGTCATAATGGTGGTCCTGAAAAGGGTAGAGAAAACTTTAGAGGGAGAGGAGGCTATCACACTGGTCGTTCTTGGGGCCGAGGTGGCCGAGGAGGTCCATCCCAAGACGGACATGCTCATGGCAATAACTCAATGAACACTTGTAACTACTACCACCAGTCAGGACATCTCAAATATAATTATCCTGAATTGAAAAAGAAAAAAGGCTAAGAGTGCTTAAATGATTACGCAAGACAACTTGACCTCATCTGATAATGACAATCAACTACAGTCAGTCTTTCATGATGCGGAGCTGCAGCGTTAATTTTAGCAATTTCCATTGTTCCAGCAGTACCAGAATTCACAAACATCATCTTCCTCCTTATCCACTACTCTCAAAAATGCAAGTACCCCTTTCTCTTTACTTACATCGTCTTCATCTAATACTTGGATTATAGATACATATGCCACTGATTATATGATTATGAATCAAAGTATCTTGTCATCTTTCAGCCCTACATCTAATTAAGTTATATTAGCTGATGGTTCACGTACACCTGTTCAGGGTGTCAGCAATACTAATCTTACTCCTAGTCTTCCTCTCTCCTTTGTATTCTATCTTCCTAGTTTTCCTTATAATTTATTATCTGTTAGTATGATCACCAAATCTCTAAACTGTACAGTAACATTCTTCCTTATACATTGTGTCTTTCAGGACCTGGTCACAAAGAAAACGATTGGGACGGTGCGTGAGCAGAACGTCCATTATAAACTGGAATTGGCCGCCAAACATTTGGCATGTATCGGCAACTTATCAGCCCTACAATACCACTGTCAGTTAGGACATCCCCCTCGCTGTTCTCAAGCTGTTTCATCCACAGTTTAAATCTCTTTCCTCATTAGAGTGTGAGTCGTGTCAACTTAAAAAACAGCATCGTGTGTCTTATCCTAATCGAGTCAATAAGAGGGCTGCTAAGCCATTTCATCCTGTTCATTCTGATGTATGGGGGTCATGCCCAATAACTTCTAAATTAGGGTTTCAGTATTTTGTTAATTTTGTGAATGATCACTCTCGTGTTACCTGGATTTATTTTCTCAAGTCTAGATCTGAAGTTTTTTCCACATTTAAACTCTTATTCTGAAATAGTCAATCAATTCAAGTCTTCGATAAAAAAATTTTGATCTGATAATGCAAAAGAATATTTGGGTGGCAACTTCACTAGTTTTCTTGAACAACATGGGATTCTCCATCAGTCTTCTTGTGTTTACACTCCTCAGTAAAATGGAGTTGTTGAATGCAAAAATAGACATCTCCTTGATATTGCTCGGACATTGTCGTTTCATCGCCACGGTCCCAAAGAATTTTGGGGTAAGCTATCTTAACAGCATGTTACTTGATTAATCAAATGCCTTCTTCCGTTCTGCAAAATAAAATTCCTTTTAAGATTCTATACCCTAACGATGATCTCTTTCTGCTATCTCCAAAGATTTTTGGCTCTCTATGCTTTGTTCATAATCACAATCCAAATAAACAAAAATTTGACTCTCAGTCTCTTAAAGGTGTTTTTCTTGGTTATTCTCGAAAGCATAAAGGTTACAAGTTTTTCTGTCCATCACTCAATCGTTTTGTGTTCTTTGCTGATGTAACCTTCTTCGAAGATAAACCCGATCATTCTAGTTTTCCATCTCCATTATCACCGGATGAGCATGACTATTTGATCCTACAAGAGTCACTGATTACCGGTAGTGGTTCATCCGTTGACAATACTTTTGCGCTACTGGCAAACACTCAGTACGGTATAACGACCTAATTCAATTTTATCATCGCCGCTCTGCTCCTGCTCTTGTGCCAACGTCGGCCTTAGCACCACGTCCTCCGGCTGAAGAACCTGAATCTGTAAGTGCACATTTATCCCCTTCTGTGGACGACCTTCCTATTGCACTTCAAAAAGGGAGACGAACTTGAACTTGTACTGAACATCTTATTTCTAACTTTGTCTCCTATGACGCCTATCATCTTCCTTTCGATCTTTTTTACTTCCCTCAACTCATATTTGGTTCCTAAGAATGTGTCAGAAGCACTATCTATTCCAGGTTGGCACCAAGCAATGCAAGAAGAAATGAGGGCATTGCGACAGAATGAGACTTGGGATTTGATTCCACTTCCACCAGAAAAACGGTCCATCAGCTGCAAGTGGGTGTACACTGTCAAGTTGAATCCTGATGAAACTTTGGCACAACTGAAAGCCCGACTAGTTGCTAAAGGCTATTCACGGGTGTATGATTTGGATTACATAGATACTCTCTCTAGTGACAAAAATAACATCTGTTCGGATTTTTATTTCATTAACAGCGACAAATCGCTGGCTGCTTCATTAGTTGGGCATCAAGAATGTATTTCTTAATGGTATTCTAGATGAGGAGGTTTACATGGAGCAACCACCAGGATTTGTTGCTCAGTGGGAGAATACGAAGGTGTGTAGGTTGAAGAAATCACTTTATGGTCTGAAGCAGTCTCCGAGAGCCTGATTTGGACGTTTTGCATCGTTTATTCGGGAATTTGGGCTTTGTCGTGCACAGAAAGATCACTCTATCTTATGACGATTTCAAAACGAGAAACGAATTCTGCTCATCTATGTGGATGACATTGTAATTACAGGGGATGATGCTTCTACTATTGACAGACTGAAGAAACATTTACAGACACATTTCCAAACCAAAGATCTTGGTTTCCTAAATACTTCCTAGGCATTGAAATCGCAAAGTCAACGAATGGTATTATTCTGTCACAAAGAAAGTACGTTCTGGATATGCTCTCAGAGGCTGGTATGTTAGGATGCAGAAGCAGTGATTCTCCAATGGATGTAAACTCAAAACTACTACCAGATCAGGGGGAGCTTCTTGAAGATATTGGACAGTATAGAAGATTGGTGGGAAAACTGAATTATCTGACAGTGACCAAACCTGACATAACATTCGCAGTCGGTGTTGTGAGTCAGTTCTTGTCCGCATCTAGGACTACTAACTTAGATGCAATAATGAGAATTTTGAGGTACTTGAAAAAGGCTCCAGGACGAGGAATTCTCTACTCGGATCAAGGACACACTAGAGTTATAAGCTTCTCTGATGCAAATTAGACTGGATGTCCTTTGATAGAAGATCAACTACTGGATATTGTGTTTTTCTCGGAAGAAATCTGGTGTCATGAAAAAGTAAAAAGCAAAGTATTGTATCTTGATACTATATAGAATCAGAATACAGAGCTATGATAAATATGATACCAAAGATGGTTTCGATCAGAGACCTATTGACAGAAATTGGTTACCCTCCAAAATGTCTCATGGATCTATATGACGACAATAAAGCAGCAATTCACATTGCTGAGAATCTCGTGTTTCATGAGAGAACCAAGCACATTAAAGTTGACTATCATGTAGTCCGCAAGAAGCTCGAGGATAAAATCATCATGGTAAAACATGTATCGACAGTAGATCAGTTGGCAGACATCCTTACAAAATCACTTAGTCGAACACAGTTTGATTTTATTTGTGACAAGCTGAGCATGCATGATATATATGCTCCAGCTTGAGGGGGAGTGTTAGAAAAAAATAGAAAAGAGTATTAGTTTACTCTCACATTGCTTGTGAGACTAACTTGTAACTAGTCCATCACTATAAATAGTAAAGTATAAAGTGTGGGGAGTAATCTCTCCAATAATCTCTTTTCTCTCCAAATATCAACAGGTTCATTTTGTTTGTTATAGAAGCTCTTTGTGGCTTTTAACTGGTGTTGTTTTCAGTGTTTGGAGTACTGTGTAATTTTTTGCTACCAGTTTGTTTAGTTGTGATCGATAACGGAGAAGAGGGGAAAAAACAATGGATTTCTTTGAGGGGGCTCCGGTAACAGGTTAGGGGTTTGTTTCTTTCTTTCTTGTTGTGTTTTCTCAAGGAGAACGCTCATCCTTTTATAGGGGTCAAACTCATCATCTTCACCCCCTCAAAACCGCTCCTTCGAGATTTTCTCTCAACAACCCCATTTTCCACGTTTTTCCCATTTTTCACGTTTCTTTCAACTGAGAAACGTTGATTCTCTCAACAACCTCATTTTTTACGTTTTTCTCATTTTTCATGTTTCTTTCAACTGAGAAACGTTGATTTGGTCACATAAGACCGAGTCAAGGTAACATCTCCCACTTGACCAAATTAACCAAGTGACATGCCTCCCACTATCCGTGAGATCAGATGTTTCTTCTTAATATTACCCTCACTGTTCATAGAGAGTAACTCTTATTTTATTATTCATAAAATTTTACTTGAACTTATTTATTCCTAAGTCACATCAAACTTACATGTTTGATAAATTTTTCGCTGATATTTCTTTTGTCAAAGGATCAACAATCATGTCTGTAGTAGGGATATAGGTCACTTTGACTTTTTTTTTTCTACAATATCTTAAATATAGTGATACTGGATCTTAATATGTTTTCCTTTAGAGCTATTCGCACCGCTATTGATCAAGTTAATTGTTGTTTGATTATCATAATAAATATTAATAGGTCCTTCTAACAAATTGAGATCTAGATCAATCAAAAATTGTCTTATCCAGACAGCATACGTAGTTGTCATACTGCAAGCTATAATTCAGCATCTTGCGTATATCTAGCAACACACCGTTGTTTATTATTACTCCAAGAAACAGCTCCTCCTCTAAAGATGAATAAGTGCTCCAAAGTGGACTTTCCATCATCTTTATCACCTCCAAAATCAGCATCGGAGTAACCGAGGAGATCAAGCGAATCGTCTTGATAAACTAATCTATGATAATCCTTTTAATATACTTCATAATTCTTTTAATAAATTCCCAATGTGCTGATCCTGGATTACTTTGATATTGACTGATTAGACTTATAGCATAAGTTATATCAAGTCTGATGCACAACATTATATACATCAAGCTTCCAATTGCTTGAGCATAAGGAACATCTAATGGCTTTTGTCCCTCTTCAGGACTTTGCTTTTTACATAATCTCTTTCTCATGACCAACAGAGTTGGCGCCGGATTGAAATCATTCCAAACCTTTTAAGAACTGATCTAAAATATTTTTCTTGGTTTAAACTTAGCATTCTATACTTTCTATCTCGAATTATTTGAATTCTAAGAATATATAATGCATCTCTCATGTCTTTCATCTCAAACTTTTCGCTAGAATCTGCCTTGATTTTATTTAATATTTTTATGTTATTTCCAGCAAACAATATATCATCCACATATAAGGATAATATAGTAAACTTGCTCCTAATTTTTAAGACATATACACAATTATCTAATTTATTTTAAATAAAACTAAGTTCAGTGACTGCATCATGAAATTTGAGATACCATTGTCTAGAAAACTGTTTTAAACCGTATAGAGATTTTATTAATTTGTAAACTTTATGTTCTTGTCCTTTCACCTGAAAACCTTCAGGTTATTGCATATATATCGCTTCCTTCAACTCTCCGTTAAGGAATGTAGTTTTAACATCCATTTGGAATAACTCCAAATCAAGATATGCAACAATGGCCACAATTATTCTAATTGATGCAATTTTAGCTACAGGAGAATACGTCTCCTAAAAATCTATTCCTGCCTTGTTATTATAACCCTTGGCAACTAACCGTGTTTTAAATTTATCAATAGATCCATCAACACGATATTTCTTTTTAAGCACTCATTTGCATCCTATGACTTTTTTATTTTCCGGCAGATCACATAACTCTCATACCTTATTATTTTCTATAGAATCAAGTTCTTCTCTCATGGATTCTAGCCAAAAAGTTGATTCATGCGATTTTATCGCATCAGAGAAGATTAAGGGATCTTGTTCTTCTATATTTGTATCTACCGGGAAACAGGATGGCTCACATAAATACAAATAGTAATCATCCATCCATGAAGGTTATGTTCTTAGCTTTTTGTTGCCTACAACCGGTTGATGAGTTACATTATTTTTCACAGGTATTTTATCATTTTCAAGGTTAGATTCATTCATAATATCAGGGTCATTAGTGGGAACAACATCATTATAGTTAGATGTTTTGTTTCTTCTCGAACTTGTTCCTCTTCCTCTAGATTCTCTAGAAATATAGCATCTCTACTTTTAATGACCCGTTTTTCTTTATTGTAGAACTTATAACCTTTTAACTTTTCTGAATACCCTATGAATCTACACTTTATTATTTTAAAATCTAATTTATCTCTAAGTTGATATAGAATGAGAACATGGGCTATAAATCCCTACTTTCTGAGATGACTCAGATTAGGTTTCCTCCACTTCATAATTCATTAGATACAACTGACTTGTGGGAATTCTATTTAAAATGTAGTTTGCAGTTAACAACGCTTCTCTCCAAAAAAATTTAGAGAGACCAGAATGAGATAACATACATCTAACTATATTTAGCAATATTCTGTTCTTTCTTTCAGCAACACCATTCTGCTGTGGCGTATACGACATTGTTGTATACCTTTTAATTCCATGTTAAATATAATAACTCTCAAATTCTTTAGAGTTATATTCCTCACCTCTATCAGTTCTCAAAATTTTAATTTTCATTCCAAGTTAATTTTCAACTACTTATATCTCTTAAAGCAGTCAAGAGCTTCTAATTTTCTAGATATAAGATAGACGTGTGCAAACTTAGAATAATCATCTATAAAAATAATAAAATATTCTTTATTATTATGAGTTTTGACACTTAGGGGATCACAAATATCCGAGTGTATCAACCCTGAAAGTTCATTAGCTCTTTGTCCGCCAATAAAAGATTTTCTAGTCATTTTACCAGTTAAACAATTTTCACATGGTGACAATTAAACATTAGATAGTGCAAGAAGTAAGTTTATTCTGATAATTTTTTTATTTTTAAAATACTAGCATGTTCTAATCTAGAATATCATAATTCAGACTCTGAAATATAACAGGACAAGTAGTTCAAATTCAAAATTTTATTATCAATATTATTACAAACTACTGAAAGAATGCATAATTCATGCTCGGATATATATTTTCTCATAGCATACACTTTATTATTTTTTTCTATAGAAACCCGATTATTGTAGAACCTAACTTTCAGTCCTTTCTTCATCAAGCTGAGAATAGAGATCAGATTGTGCCGGATTACTGGTGCATAAAACACATCTTTGAGGATAAGAATATTATCCCCAAGATCCAATCTATATGAACTAATACCTTCTACATCGAGATAGGTATTATTTTCCATAGAGATTCTATGTTCTCCTTTCTTCAGCTCGGTGAATTCTGTGACTTCATTCTTGTTCTTTGAGATATTTCTAATCGCACCGGAATCGATCCACCAACTGCTGATATCCGTCATCACAGCATTTCATTCCGTCACACCGACGAATTCTATTTTGCTAGAACCCCCTTATTGTGGATGCTTATAGCCTCCCTTATTCTCCTGTTTTTCACCTTGCGGGCAATTAGGCTTGAAATGCCTAAACTTTCCATAATTATAGCATGCTCCGCGGGGTACTTTCTTTCTCTTAATTGTTGTGATTTTGGTCCTCGAGGTTATGGTTTACTAGGACCAAGGTTTTTATAGCTTCCAGCATTATGCTTCTGACGGACATAATTCAGCTCTTGTTGTACCATATTCAGTTCTGGTTCTTTCTTACTGACTATTAAGTCATGTTCTGTCGCTAGGTGCATAAGAAGATCAGTGACAGATTTAACGATATGGTTCATTCTTAATGTGGTGACAGTCACAGTAAGGAAAGGAGGAAGACTATTCAAAATGGTTATCACTTATATTTTTGGGGGGATTTCGGTCCCAGCAGTGGATACTTAGTTATGGTAATCATCTTATTTATATACTCTACGTCATTGTCTCCCTCTTGCATACGATAAAAATTATACTTATGCAAGAGAAGTTGAATGTTAACTTTAGAGGCGGTGTCGTATTTTTGTTTTATAGCATTCTACATGTCCATGGAAGTCTTATAAGTTTCAAAACTTTGATTAAGTAATCTTCCATGAATATGAGCATAAGGCTTTTTGCATTTTTGTCTTTCGACTTTCACTATTCAAACTTTTTTTCTCTAGGTGTTGATTTATCAGTAAGGGTTTGAGCAGTGGTTTCGATTACATCATTGATATTGTCATAAATAAGAGCATATCATATTTTTTTATGCCACATATCATAATTATTGTCATTAAATTTATTAATTTTTTCTAGTTCTGGTTGAACGAGTTTACTAACCATTCGGTAGAGAACTAAAATTAAAAACCAATTTAAAATATGTATAAGGTTGGTATATAGACAGTTATACTAAAATAGAATAAAGAAAATAAAATAAATAAATTAAAAGAACCTGACTATTTCGAGTTGAGAAAGGGAACTTCAATTCGAGCAAGATTGTTACCTAGTGGTGCTGAATGAATAAGTACTTGTCGAAGTTTTGGCACCGTGAGGACGAGTCAACTTCCCCAGATGCAGCGATAGTGGGACCCGTCGGCCTTAACCTTGGCCTTGTAGATGTAGGCCAGACTCTTGTAGACGTAGGTCAACGGATTTTTGAGAAAAAGTAGGCTAGGCTATGAATATGTAGATGTAGACCGACAGATCTATATGACAAAGAGTAGGCTAGATGTAGGCCGATAGATCTAGGACAAAGAGTAGATGTAGGCCAGCGGATCTAGGCTATGAATAGGCTAAAAGGATTATGAACAGTAGGCTGGATGTAGGCCGGCTATGAACAGGCTAGGCCGCCTATGAACAGTAGGGTTATGAATAGATAGGTGTACTCATTAGGCTTAATGTAGGTCGGATATGAATAGGCTAGGCCGCCTATGAACAGTAGGGTTATGAATAGATAGGTGTACTCGGTAGGCTGGATGTAGGTGTAGACCAATGCAGGTTAGGCCGGCTATGAACAGTATGGTTATGAATAGGTAGATGTACTCAGTAGGCTAGGCTCGATGAAAAGTAGATGTCATAGGCTCGTTGGATGTGCTTGAATAGGAAAAAAATAAACAAGTGATAAATGAGTGGTTAGCAGATCTCAGCAGAGAGTCACCTACTTACTCAAGTAGTTGAAGTGAGAGTGTGCTTCTTCTTTGTTGGGAAAAATAGCAGTGGGATTTGAAGATGATGGAGAACCATTGCTCTGATACCAGTGATCAATAACGGAGAATAGGGAAAAGAACAACGGATTTCTTTGAGGGGACTCCGGTAACAGGTTAGGGGTTTGTTTTTTTCTTTCTTGTTGTGTTTTCTCAAGGAGAACGCTCCTCCTTTTATAGGGCCAAACCTATCATCTCCACCCCCTCATAACCGCCATTGGGACGTTTTCTCTCAACAACCATATTTTCCACGTGTTTCGTATTTTCCACATTTCTTTCAACTGAGAAACGTTGATTTGGTCACACAAGACCGAATCAAGGTAACACATAGCAGGAGAGTTTGTTTTTGTAGTTAGTAACGGATCACCAAGTTTTGGGAGGTTACACCTTCCGATTTTATTTCCCTTTTTTGTTTTGTTTTGTTTTGTTTTTTTTTGGTGGAGGGGGTGGGGGAGATCAAGCTGGGGCGCTCGAGTTTGAGGCCCCATCTTTCCCTAAAAAAAGAACTTTGATTGACCCATCGACGTTATATTCATGACTATATTGGAACATATGTCACAGTGTAAGATCCACCATTGAAAGTGAAAAAGCAATTAACCAAAGTCCTTCATAATGAACAGTAGACAAGAAATGTAATTTTCTGTTATCAAACCAATAATCTCTAGTTTTCTATCATTATAGAAAATCGGCAATCACGAACATTATTCTGTGAAAATAGTAACCATTAATGATAGTCCACTTAATGCTAAAGCCTTTGACCCAATGATTAATTTCAGTACAAAGCATAAGGCAAGCTCCCATCATCACTAGAAAAAATCACATGAAACTTCGTTCCAGCGTCTTCATGATCACTGACTCAGGGCATGCCAGTGATAATTTTTAAGATTCAAAGCCAGCACATTTAGTGCTACGATAAACCTCTTCATGCCCCAATCATCATGATACCTCCATTGTCGCTCTTCATGATAATACCACCACCCATGTCCCATAATATCCATACACCATGGCACAAAACCATCACAATCATCACCCCCTTACATCTTCGCATACCGTCATAAAACCAAGATGTTCACCGGCCATCTTACTAAATTTGGCCTCTCTAAGGCAATGACACAAACACCATATGCGCACAACTCAAAAGAGCTCTAATTGTCAATAGTGATACTCATGTGGTCAAACCAACCGAACTTCTCAAAACTAAAAGGGTTTAATTTGTGCACATAGCCCCCGCAGCTTTGGGATGTTTCACAAAACCCTCTGAAGTTCACAAAAACCCTCCTTTTTTCTCTCAACTAGCCATCTTCCAAAGTTTGGGGCTCTCTCAGGCAATAACACATACATCGTATGTGCACAACTCACAAGCACAACTAATTTGTTAGAATTTTAAGAGTTAGTAGCGACTGAGTGATGCCGAGGCTACCAAACAACTCAAGTTGCTAAAAGACCCAACAAAACCATCAAGCAAAATTAGGAGGGAGTAAAACTAAAAGCGAAGTTTAAGCTTGCCCATTATCTAACGAGCAATCGAAAGCACGAGAAGGATGAGGGAAAATACGAGACCTTTTCGACGACGCAAGCCCTGAGGGCGTCGAAGAAGCGGAGGCATTTGTCGCGTTCGAACTGAGGATCGGCGACGCAGTTGAGCAGATCAAGCACCTCCTTAGCGCACAGAGGTTCAGGGGTGACTGGACGGCCATCCATCATCCAGAGTGGTTGAGTTTCGATGCCAAAATTGGGTTCTTTTTCCTTCCCCCCTTCCCTTCGACAGGATTCTTGCTGCGCTTCTAGAGCCTACGAGGTAGGTGTTCGACCTTTTGACCGTGACAAAAACCAGTGGCGGAGGGTTCGTTTTGGTCAATTTGACTTGTTCGGTAAGTTGATTTGATTAATTCTAGGACTAATGAGGAATAGCCTCAACCCGGTATCGCCGAGATGTCAATAAATCCCTTTTATTATTTGTCAAAGCGCGGATAGCGCTCTCTAGGTGTATTTTTTGAGGATTTTTTTTGAAGGCACCCGTTTTGAAAAATATTTAGTAAAAATGACCGATTTTGTTACACATATTTAGCATAATCGATCTTTTTTTGGCCAGCTCATCAAGAATGACCGAAAAGAGGTCGCTTTTGCAAAGTATGAGATTCAAATTTCAAAACACACGGGACTAGTAGACCCGTGTGCTTAGGGCTTGCTAACCAGCGGTCTAAACACCAACGATTTCGTCTCTCTGTCTATATCCGTTAAAGCCCCACATCGTTCCTCTCTATTCCTTCTCGAACTCAAACCAATACACTCCTTTTGGAATTTCATTGAAGACCTTCTTGCGAATGAATCACGAGGAGTTGATTCTCGAAGAATAAAGAAGAAATCATGAGTTCACCCTCAAGAGAAACGCGGCCCTCGCTGTTGCTTTCGAGGTCGCCCAAATCAACGGCCATGCCAGATTCAACCCTCTCCACCTCGCCATCGCCCTCATCTTTGAACCCCCCGGACTCTTCCACCAATTGATCCTCAATGCCGAAGGCAACGGCGATTCGGAAAGTGTCCCCAAAGGATCCCTCTCTGCAGGATATTGTTATGACAAATTCGCTAGGATAAGCTAATATCAATCACACGATAGCACGAAAAATATCAAGAACACACGAACACAAAAGATATATGTGGTTCGTCTTGTAACCTACGTCCACTGGCGAAGGAGGAGAAAAGCTTTACTAATTGTGAGGAATACAAAGTGGAATCTCTCAATCACAAATAACACCCCAAAAGCTTAATACAACTCTCAACTAAAGGAACAAAAGAGAAGAATATCAAATAGGCTTCATAAAAGAACTCTCTCTTCTTAATTGGTGCTCTGAAGATTGATGCATCTAATTGGCTTAAAAGACTGTTCTTATATAGTCTTGAAGATCCCAACATTTTCTTGTCTAAGGAATAAAAGTTTTAATAGGAATAGAAGTTCACATGTCCTAAAACCCAACAAGAGTCCAAGTAGGAATAAACCTCTAATATGATTGGTTGTGCAAAGTCTAATGTAAGTAGGACTCTTGATCAAAACACAAGCAATAAAAAGGAACTCCCAAAGCAATATGGATTTGAGTATTTGAGGCAACCTATAACAAATCTCCACATTGATACAAATGCATAGAAAATTCCTCACTCCAAAATAAGCTAACTTACTCCACCTTCTCCAATAGCCCTGCAGGGCATCTAAGTGCGGCACGTGTCGATCAAGTCCAAGCCCGGCTTGAACTTGCTAACTGAAAGAGGCATCCTCAACAAATTGACTAAATTGTCCGCACGACTACCGTAAATATTAGCGAAGTCATCACATGAAGTAGCTCCTAAATAGCTGAAGGGCACAAATTTGTCAACCAACAATGCATAAGCTACTTTATCTTCATATCTTTGTAGTGGTCGGATATCTCGTCTAGACCGATCTCTAGCAATAGTATATTCCCGCTCTTCCTGCAGCTGCTGAGGTGCTTCATCTACTTGAACAGGATCTGGCTGCTGAACTCTCATAGTCTTACCCTCCCATAGTCTTATCATGCTGAAGAGCTGAATCGCGAATTTCTAACTCCACCTTATGTCCTATAGTGCGCGCCTTATCAACAACTGAATTCGATGACCGTTTCTGATGGAACATAGAAGATTCATCAAAAATAACATCACAATTAATAATAATCTTAGGAGACTTCAGATCAAGACACCACAACCTAAAACTGTTAACACCCGATGCATAACCTAGGAATATACACTTCTTCGCTCGCGGCTCAAGTTTTCCTTGACTAACATGCGCATATGCAGGACAACCAAATATTTTAAGATTAGAATAATACGCAGGCTTACCGGACCAAACAAATCCTCTGGAGTTTTACAACTAATAGCAGTGGATGACGACCGATTCACTAAGTAACAAGCTGTATTTATTGCTTCCGCTTAGTATTCCTTGCCTAAACCTGCATTGAACATCATACAACGAGCTTTCTCTAATAGGATTTTGTTCATACGTTCTTCCACTCCATTCTGTTGCGGCGTGCGAGGGACTATACGATATCTAATGATTCCCTCCTTCTTGCATAATTCATTAAATTCTCCTCCATAAAACTCAAGATCATTATCAGTTCTAAGCCTCTTAATCAGCTTCCTAGTCTGCTTCTCAATCAAAGACTTCTACTGCTTGAAAGTCACAATTACCTGGTGCATTTTTCAGAGATCGTAATAATAATTCAGTGTGGGAACTAAAAACCGATGATCTGAATAACAAAAAATTTGAAAACTATTAAAATTAGAAAAAAATTACACAAATTAAAATAACATAAATATTGGACGATACTATATTAGTTACCTGATGATTGGAATAATAATTCAGAGTTCTGTAAAAAAATGAGACAGGAAAACTAAAATGTAAAAAAAATAAACGGGAAAAGTGGCCGGAAAAATAAATTGGAATTTTAGCATAAATAGATTTTTCAATTTTTCAATAAAATCAAAAATATATATTATTTTTTTCATATGTTGAAAAGATATGCCTAAATGAGGGGATTTGCTTTATTTTTTGTGTTGATAGTTACTAAAGATATTGACAACGATATTCTGATTGATTTTATATATATATATATATATATAAAATCAATCAGAAAAAAAAAAAAATATATATATATATATAAAAATAATGGTAATTTACCGAAAGATTGTCTGCATGGGCTAAAAAGGCCATAGTTCAAACCAGCTTAGAGGTTCCAAAGCCCAGCCAAAGGCAAGTCTATCGGGCAGTCGAGCGGACGAGACATTTTTGACCAAGGATCATCATTACCGACTCGAAGTGCAGGACCAGTCGGTCCCTCGTAATCAAGACGACTCCTCTAGCATATGTCTCGACTATACACTCGACCTGAATCTCACTCAGCTATCGAGTCAGGAAATCACAAAGACAACTCACGAACCGACTCACCTCTACTAAGGGGATAATATCCAGCTAAGCTCACCTCAGATGTCAATCAACACAACAGCACTTACAGTCCCATCAAGATCTCCGCTCTGACAAATCCCTTGCACAAGCCGCTTATTCTAGTCACAAGTCACTTCTTTGGGATCGTCATGATGCTCTTCTAGGCTTGAATGACTTCCCCTCTAATCACCAACCGCCATCTGGAGAGGGAAGGACGACCGAGCAGCGGGCTTATCCTCTGCCCTGCCTCATCTGTTAAATCTAGGATACTGAGAGGACATCTCTCTCCTGTATTTGAATGACTTCCCTTCCAATCGCCAGCCGACATCTGGAAGGAGAAGGATGACTCAGCAGTCTATTTGCCCACCCTGCAACCGCCCTCCTATGCAAAAGAAAAGCCTAAATCTCAGAGGCAATGGACTATAAAAATGAGGTAAGGAGGGTAAGGGCGAAGGAGGCTGATCTTTGCTTCTTACACCTGAGCTTTACTCCCTTCGATCTTCTTTTTACATAAAGAGGAATTTTAATAACTCTTAGAGAGGAATCCCCTGCAAGGACCTCAATGGCCCAGAGACCTCTCAAAAAACCCTCCTCAAGTTTACCGGCTGACTTGACCGTCGGAGGTACCACGGGGAAAATTAGCCCTGTACTCCTGCGATTCTTACATGTGCAGGCTATCAGTCCACCCAGCGCGCTCAGAATCAGGCGTAAAGTCGGAGGAGGAGTTGACCCCATCTCTTATCCTCCCAACCTTCGTCATCAACGGAAGATCCTCTTCGACTGTGTGTTCACGGACATTAACAATATATATATATATATATA
>BQKN01001071.1:340535-373195 GCA_022839385.1 Asparagus kiusianus | reverse complement strand
GAGGGTACATGTGTGCGTGCGCACGCACATTTCCTATCATAACAACAATAAGCGCCATCATCTCAAGCTTGTAGGGGGCAATAAAATACTCAAATTGTTCACTTACACATCATCTCAACAGTTCAGAGCGCCCAGCATGGGCGTTCTGATATGGTGTGTGCTCGGAGAGAGACGGTAGAGAGGAGAATAATAGAATGGGGAGGGGGGGGGGGATGATAAACATTTATTAAGCTGAGAAAATGTTTGGAAAAGACCTAGTATATAGGTGAAAATACAAAATTATCCTCATCCTTTTGAAGGATGCCTCTCGTCCCCAAATTATTTCCTACTTTTATTTAGTTTGTTGTTAATATACATTAGATAAATTTATTTTGAAAAGTGATTTTTTTCCTCAATGCAATATCTTGAAAAAACACAAAAAAGGAAAAGGAAAAATGGCAAATATTTATAAAAATACATCGACAGGGACAGTCCAGCCCACAAGCATCCTAATGGGCTGCTTCTCACCAACAAAACAAGGCCCACAAGCACCGCATCAGAACTAACGGTCCAGATGGCTATAACTGATTCCCAAGGCTTTCCTTTCTCTCCCCAAAATAGGAAGCAAGGAATCCCCTCCATTTCTCCCCTTTTCCCTCTCTTTTCAAACCCTAAAAAGAAAAAGAAAAATCCTAACCCTAGTTCTCCCTGGAGATGAGATGGGAAATGGAGATGTACGAGATCGAATCAGTGATGGAGACGATCTGGGACCTCCACGACAAGATCAGCGACGCAATCCACTCCATCTCTCGATCCCATTTCCTCGATTCTATCAAAACCCTAACCAAGAAGAGGAGGAATCAGTTCGATTCGATGGGAGGAGGAGGAGGAGGAGGAGATGACGATGAGAAGGAAGGGTTTGTGTTCATGAAGGCTTTCAGGGTTGATGATGATGCGGCCATGGCGGAGGCCAGGAGTCTCAATGCGATTAGGACTGCGCTTGAGAATTTAGAGGACCAGCTCGAGTTCTTTCACGTGAGATCTTCTTTCCTTTTTTTTTAGTATTTGTTTAATTTGTTCGGAGAAACCTATTTAGTTTATCAAAATCTATTGAGTTGTTGTTGGGGGGGCTATCCCTTTTCAATTCCGACAATTTTAAGAATTAGGGTTAGCTTCACATAAACTCCGTTTAGTTTTGTGATGTGCCCGTTATTACCCTTTAAATTTGATATCTATCAAATTTATCAAAATCTATTAAGTTGCACAGAAACTCTATACTATCATGTTGTGCCACTTACTACCCCTTAAGTTGACCCCTTGAAAAGAACACCTGGAGAGATTTGCGGCGGATAGACCCCTGTACTATCAAACTCCGCCTATCATTCCATCGCTGCCCGTGAACAGAAAACCATTCAATGGAGAGGAGAGGAGAAGGGTGAGGACAACGGGTTCAGTTCTAGAGGGCCTATTTGCCAATATCAAATTTAACGGTAAAAAGTGGCACAGAGTGATAATAAGGGGGTTTAGGTGCAGTTAACCCTAATAATTAATAACACCTTGTTGGTAACAAGAGGCCTAGCTATTATTGTTAATGTATAGCATAATGTTCTTTTGCTACTTATGATGAAATTTCAGCTAAAACCATAACTTTAACCAGGTTCTGATAAGCTTTTATTGAAAACATGTGTGTTGAAAGAGAAGGGAATGGGAGTTTAAAATCTTTCAACTTTTTAACCATTTAATTGGTAACAATAAGTCTTAAGACCCTGTATTGTTTTGGACTATCATTTGTTCAAAATCAACATAAAGAATTAATTGCAGTTAGTTGCTAACTTTATTCCTAGCCATTATTGTTATTGGTAATATAACTCTCTTTGCTTACTTCTGACAAAATTTCATCGAAAACTATAATTCTAAGCATGTTTTAAGAAGCTTTTCAGGTTTGCATTTCACACTTAATGAGAAAATTGTGGATTGAAAGAGAAGGCAATGGGAGTTCAAAATCTATTTAACCTCTTAACCATTTACTTGATAACAATTTATAATACATCGTAACAATGTTTTAAAAAGCCTCCGAGCAGCCCATCCTAGGCCGCCTACCTAGCGCCTAGCACATAGGCGGTAGCTAGGCTGCCCACCTAGGTTTTGGGAGCGCGTAGGGGAGCATGGATTGTTTACATAAATTGCACCCTTTACGCCTTGATCTTGATTCCCTTCGTTGTAGCATCCACGTCCTCTAGCCTTTTCCATACTCATCTAGCCTCCAACCTCCTCTATCTCCTACAAGCTTTAGCAAAACCTTCTTCATCACCCTTAAACGAGGAAAGAAATCCACCTAGGTGCCAGTCTGGTGCGTAAGCTTATCATAACATTGATATCTACTATCAATTATTGTAATTAAAAAAATAAAATATAGAAAACCTCCTAGGCTCTGCCTAGGCGTCTACACAACTCCTAGACCATCTAACGCTTTTTGTGACCTTGCATGGTAATGTCTTGATCCTTGATTTGCGGAACCTGCAAGTTTCCTCTAACATGCTCTTTTCCCCCTTCCTGTTGGACATTGTAACTCTTTCTGACAAGCTATGAGTTGTCTTTGTTTTATCCTTTTTCCCTCACTTTACACAAAGATCTAACCTGGACTACCTACTATCCACCCAACCCGTTAACTACTTGTGCCAGGCTATGAGGACATTGTACTTCAATATCCATTTGTTCAGACATTACACGGAACATACTGGTTATTTATTTAATTTGGATCATGTGGTAAAATTTTAGCTTTGTGCCATCATCATGAAATAACTAGAGCAACTTCGAAGGGAAGGACTCAGATTGGTGGTTGTGAGGAATGGACCAGACACAGATGGCTCAAAACCTTGCTAAATTGCATTCTAGAAAATAATTGCAAACATGTACTTGTATAAGAATTGTTTTGTGCATGGCTCCCATCAGCCGTTCTCTTGTGCATGGCATCATTGGATTTGGGCCGTTTCCTCCAATTTGTGTGAATCAAGTGGGAAAAAACTGCTTGCAGTGAAAACTTTTCCATAGTTTCCTCCTTTATTTTTAAAGCATAAAAAACTTATCGTTAACCAGTTTGCTTAACTTTATAGATGGAGCATCTAATACATATTTGCCAGCTTAATCTCCATTCACTGAAGAGGTTGCAATTTAGTCCTATTTTATCATTTATACGGATAAATTTTGCAGCTTATGTATCCTTGAAAACTTTGGCAGATGAATATTAGTGTATAATACTTTAGAGCTTGTTTACCTACAATGGAAATTGCGAATTTTTTAATGAGAGGTCATGCAATTCTGGTGTTAGCTTTCAACTTGCTAGGCAACTATTTTATAGAATCTGCTTTACACTGTTCTAGTTTCTTAGGAAAACTGAACATCTTAACATCACAGAATCAGAAGTAATTCATGCCTGCATTTGAGGTACATTTTGCATATCTAAACTGATGGGTAGTAGCTATCTGCAGACTGTTCAATCACAGCAACGTGCTGAACGAGACGCTGCTCTAGCAAGGTTGGAGCAAAGTCGCATCATTCTTGCAATGAGATTAGCTGATCACCAGGGAAAGAAATGCAAAGTGATTGAAGAAGCCTTAGCATTTGTGGGTGATGTGCGTGATGCAAATCGCTTTGTTTCTCCGGAGAACCTCTTGGACATGCCAAGAGATCAGGCAGGTGAGACCCTGGAGGAACAGAAGGGGAAAAAAATGAGTGTCTTGATGCGGATGTTGGTGTCCAGTTTGTCGTTGGCAAAGGATTCACTAAAGATGAAGAAAATTGGAGGAGTGTTAGGCAATGCTGCTCTATTTGCTGTAAGCATGCTTGCTTTTCTGCAGCTACATCAAGTAGCTCTCAGGGCTCCACGGATTGGGGATCAGCAGAGGATTGAGCAGCGAGATGGTTCAGCTCAGACAAGGCATTTTGATGTGTTTTCAGCTCGGGGATAAACTGCGAGCGAGTTGCATGCCGAGGTAAATGAATGTAAATGTTGTTTTTTTTTTCCTTGAGTTGTTTGGTAGGCGATAGGAGAGATGTGCCTCTCTTTTGGTAGGGGTCGTCGTGTTCCTCTTCGTGTTAGTGAATGAAATGTAATCTTCTGGTTCTGTGGGTGTGTTTTTATCAGAACCAGCTTTTTTCAATACTCCGGCTTCCTGTTGAGTTGGTTTTGTTGTGGCATCGCATATTACTCTTTGAATTTGTTAAGGGACAATTGTGGATAAACCCCCTTTAGTATCGCCATTGCAGACATACCCTCGCCCATTGCGGACATACCCTCCGTAGTATCGACCAACTGTGGACAGACTCCCTATCCCTTTAGGGGGGTTAGTTACATAGAAATTTTTAGCGATCTTTTCCCCCCTCTTGTTAAAGAGGTTTTTTGGAGTAATGATTCTATGAAAACTCCCTATAATCTATACCATTTTTGAGTGGTTCGAGGTTGTTTTGGGAATTACAGTTTCTCTATTTATGGTGTAGATCACCCTACTTCTATAGGGGTGGTTTTGATAGGATCCCTATTGGTTTTATGGAGACAGACAGATTCCTTGTAGTTCTATTGGTGCAAATATAACCTAGGTTGTTTCTTTTTCTGTTCTTTTTTATTTCCCTTTATTTCTTTTTTTTATTTTTATTTTTTATTTTGACGTTTGAATGAGTCGAAAAAGTTCACCGGCGAATTATCAGCACTTGGGCTAAAGTACACAAATAGAATTTAGGGGGTCTATACGCAAAGGCGATATGCTACACGGCGCCTGTCAACAATTAACCCTTGAATTTATCAGTTACGGGCACAATACAGGGCATTATATTTGATTGTTAGGAAACACTGCTAGAGACTTGAGAGTGCATTAGGGCAACATATACGATGCGATAATATATAAGCATCCTTGTATTGTACTAAGCATTACTTTAACGGACGTACACCAAGCTAGAGTATTTGAAGCCAACAATTATTGCTTCTTCGTTGATCATGACTCGTGTCATTTACATAAATCCAGTTACAGAAGAAGAATGTGGATGGCTTAAATACGAGGGAGGGCACAATATGGCGGTCACGTGTTAATTGGTGCTGCTTCCCCAGCGGAAGGATGGTGCACAAAAGATGACGTAAGTATTACCCTACAATTAACTTTAATGCTCATGCTCATCCGTACATAAACGGCCTTTATGAGTGGAAAGAATTGTCTACATTAGATTTATAGGGCCCAAAGGCCTAAGACTTAATTTGTGGAAGTGGATGCAGCTTTGACCTACTAAAAAATAATGGTTAGCAAAGCCGATCTTCTAAATCAATGAAATGAGTAAATTTGTTTTTTTTTTTTTAATTTTCAAATGTAATATCCATGGTGAAATTCATGCTTGACCTACTAGAAGAAAGTTAATATGCAGGTCGAGGAATGAATGTGTAGAGAGAGAAGAGAAGGGGGGTGGGGGGGAATCTAAGGACGTACGGAGATAGTGACAAGTGTACGATAGATAAGACACACAATTAGGGAAAGGATCCCCCCTTCATTACTCATCAATTTCCTGTCGGCAGACAAAGATTCTTCTTTGCTCACCGACACCGTCAAAATCAATAAATGAGTGCAACAGATATGGCCGTTGCGCTGCTCATGAGCCCATTTGGTGCATCAAGCCCATGAATACGTGTAGAGTATGTTTTACAACTCACTAAAACATGGTCCAACGTTAAAATTGATTTAGTTGTGAACTAAAAATAAATAAACAAAACAAAAAAATAAACCAAACTAGTTTAAAACTAAACTAATTTAAAAGCCCAAAAATAAACAAAAATAAATCGGATCATCTGCGATCTAGTTTTTGCCCATCAACAAAACATTCTAATACTGGACCAATTTGAAACTTGGCCCAATATTAAAGACTATAAAGAGTTGCCAAAAACACACTCACAAGACATGTATTTTTTTAGATAGAAAAAGATGCATATTTTGGATCGCATAATAAATACTAAATTTCAGGGAAAAAAATCCTCTTGACTTTGGACAATTATTAGATAACCTAGTAGCTTTCATAATATGATAGACTCCCTTAAGTTTAGCGCTATTAGAAAACCCTCTTCAAATTTAGGATTTTTTTCATAAAACCCCCTCAATATTGTTATGAGTGAGTAAACTTATACAAGAGGATATTTTTGCCATTGAAAATTATGGTTCATGATTTTAAGGAGGGGAGAGGTGGTTCAAAAGTATTGACAGTTGAAGTGGGATTTCTAATAACCCCCTTAACTTAATGGGGATTTTATGATATTTTGGAAGTTATGGGGTGTGTCTAATAGTCGTCAAAGTTAAAGAGGTTTTTTCTAAAATCTAATCCCCCCCCCCCCAAAAAAAAAAAAAAAAGAAAAAAAGAAAGAAAAGAAAAGGAAGAAAGAAACTTAAGTTGCGTGTCAAGCAGCTGGTTTGTAGGAGTTATACAATGGAGGATGAAGTGGATGACATCCTACTTCCAAGAAGGGATAAGAGAATGGACCACTCTTGTAAGCTTGTGATATGTATAATAGCTTCAGAGATAAATCACCTGAGCTCACCTGACGCACAAAATCTCATCCTCAATGCTCATCATTGTTTTGATTAATTGCATGTAAGTCCTCTGCGCTATCACATTAGAGCCACTTGTTATCCTTTAAGTTTGATATTAATAAATAAATTCTCTGAAACTGAACAGATCGCCGTTGTCATCGCTCTCCCCGCATCCTCATTGGCATATAATGCGCTATTTTCAGTGACGTTATGTTAAAATTGAGCAGAAGATGAGGAAGTGAGGGCCAAAGTATGATATTGTTAGGACGTAGTCCATACAATATCTCTTGTTTGAGTAATAATAAACTCTCATTGGATATTAATATTTATTTAAGAAGATATAGTGTAAGCAAATATAGGTAAAAAGAGTATACAAGGTGAAACAACGTAAAAATCAGCTCAAAAGCTGATTCAACACTTCTACCATCAAGGTAGAATTTGACCATTATTGATGGTGAGAAGGTGCTCATCGATGGTCAACATATGTCATCGATGATTTTGACTCCATAGGCTTTCATATCATTGGCTTATCAGCCATCGATGGGCTCTCAACACCATCGATGGTTGAGAGGCACCATCGATGGTAAAGTCGGCTAATTGCATTTCAAATTAAATCGCAACATTGTTTATAGTATCTCTTATCTCTATCATGTTTAGAATATCTCTTTCCTGACCTATTGGGTTGTCTATATCATTAAAAGAGAGAGAAAAGAGGAGTTCTAGGATTTGATTTGCGAGAGATCAAGTTGAAGATTTTGACCACCGGAGCCTCGTCAAATTCTCACTCGTCACGCACAATATCTCCGGGTTGTTTCAGCCAGGAGATTTGTCCTTATATTCATTGAGCTATGTTTCTATCCTTCGGGAGCGGCGGTTTGGTTTAAAAAAAGAGTTGTAATATTTGTCTTGTATTCCAAGCTTAATTATTACTATTGAGTTTTGCTTTGAACTTCTTTGAAGGTGTATTTAAGCCGGTAAAATTGAGGGTTAGGACTAGCTAGGGGTAGGAGTTACTTATTGTGAGAATTAGGTTAGACGACCGATTCAAGGTAGATTTTAGGGTGCAGTCTTGTAAGCCTATTGAATCGGGTTTGTGATTTAGGTGATCTCTTTGCATAGTGAAGAAGCACATTCGTGAGAAGGAAGAGTGGATATAAGATTGTGATCCAAACCACTACAAAATCTCATGTGTTTCTAGTTGATTGCTTTTGGTGTTCTATTATATTGCTTTATACCGTTTATCACTTTTGTTTTATATATTCCACTACATATTCTGTATTTTTGGCAAGAAACGATAGCTATCCTATTCATCCCTCCCCTACACCCTAGGCTTGCATTTCAGAACAATAAGATTGTTAAAACATTGTTCATACAATATCTCTTATTTGAGTAATATAACAAGCTCTCATTTGTTATTGATGATTGTTTGAGATGATATATTTCATGTATGAACATGTATACAAGAGATATAAGGCGAAACGATGTAAAAAATCAACATGAATGTTGATTTTTAGTATTCACGCCATCGATGGTCACGGGGCAACCATCAATGGTTATTAGTCAATTCATGGATTGCAATGAACAATTGAAGAAAAACAGAAATAGAATTTAGCATCATCGATGGACTACATGGACCCATTGATGGTCAGCTATAACAACTCTGTGGTCCATCGATGGACTACAGGGTAACCATCGATGGTGAGCAGGGGATCAATGATAGTCGTGCTTTATCATTAATGGCGGTGACGCTGTTTAGTAGATTTAGTATTTAATCTCAACCGTTCGTCAATCTCTTTCATCTCTAACTTCTACTATGATTCTTATATCATTTTCTTTTATTATCAAGATTATGTAAGATAGAAAGAGATCACATTTTAGAGAGGTTCATGCCTTGAGAAAAAAGAGATTTATTCTAGGGTTTTGAAAGAGAAGTTAATTTTTTATTTCAATCCCCAGAGCCTCATCACTCTCTTTCTTGTTGTGCTCAGAATTTAAGGTTCATCTCAGTGAGGAGAGTTTCCCTTCGTGTTCAATATTATCACCACTTCTTCATCGATCTTTACTTATATCTTCTGAAAACGGTTTGCTTAAAAGTGTTGTAAGATTCTTTTTAATTTTCACATAAATAGTTTGGTTGGTTTGTTCTTTATTTTATTTTTATGGCGTACTCAAGCTAGTGATAATTGAGGGTTTGAACTAAATAGGGCTAGATGTTTTGTTATATGTTAAGAGTTTGGTTAGACAACTAATTTCGGGTAAATTTTAGGGTACATTCTTTATAAGCTTACTAAATCGGGTTATGATTCAGGTGAACTCTGGTCATAGTGAGGAGCGTCCTTTGTAAGAAGAAAGAGTGGACTTAGAAAACCACTATAAAAATCTTGCATATTCTCTAGTTTAGTTTTTTTTAATATTATTATTATTTTCGCTGCATATTCTATGTTTTAGCGAAAATTTATAACACATCTATTCAATTCCCACCCCCCACCCAAAAAAAACCAAGTCATACGCATATATGTACAATAAATCTCTCATAGCCTTTCAATTTAAAAATATTTTTTTGTCAATATAAAACTTAGGAGGTAATAACTGGCATAATATAATGGTATGTTCAATAAGCCTGTTTTTTATTTTTCCCTTTTTTATTGAAAAATTTATGTCAAGACCCCAATATAAAGAGTAGAATGTGACCTGGCCCTTTCACCAATTCACATTGTGGATTAGACCTAAAAAAGCCATTTAATATATCTGGGCCCCTCCACATCAGCCGTATAGAGGGTAGGTACTGCATTTCCAAATAAACCCTAAAATGCCCTTCTCCTTCCATTGATGCAGTGCTTCCATTAATAAAATCTATGTGTGAACATCAGATCCCATTAATGGCGATATGATGGAGGAATTAGAGGGAAATTTTTGTCTATTTTTCTCTATCACGAGCAATAAATCTCCATTTAATTGTATGGGGTTTTTGTCTTCAAAGCTCATGTTGTCCTAAAATTATCTCCATTACTACTTTTACCTTCCCTTCATTAATGGATGAGAAGGATATCATCTGCATGGTCCCCTCAGGTAATAAAACAGTTTTCTTAAAGATTAATTCTTCAACCACCATGATGGAACTAAAATTTGATGTGTCAAAGAGGTTAAAACTTCCATATGATTCTTTATCGTTGGCATACAAAGATGAAACAAATGACAACTTTGATATTCCTATTGAGAATAAAGATGATCTGTCATCTATAGTGGAGCATAGCCCCAATATTAGGCTTAAAGAGATTCACATGAAAGCTTTTCTAAGAACAGATGATTCTACTTTCCACAACAACCAATAAGATCCACTAGACCTGTTGTAACTTATCAGATTTTTTGATGTTAAGTTCAATATTTATGATGTTAAATCTAATGAATTGGAATAAAAGTCCGAGAACTTTTTATGTTAAGTCATTTGGGTTGAATAATAGTCTAAATGTAGAATGTTAAGTGTAACGGATTATATGCCATGTCTAATTTCTAGTATGTTAACTGCAACATGTTAAGTCCAAAGCTTTGTATGTTAAGTCTATAGTATGTTAACCGCAAGTCATTACATGTCAAGTCTAAAGCGTTGGATGTTAAATCTAATTAGTGTGTTGTTAATTCTATCTAGTTGAATGTTAAATCTATAGAGTTGAATGTTAGGCCTAATTTGAAGATGTCTTAGTTCATTGAAAAGAATGTTAATTATAATGAAAATAATGTTAAGTTTAATAAGCTCAATGTTAAGTCTAACAGGAAGGTTGTCAAGTCTAATATGTTCAGTGTTAGGTCTCGCTTGCTAACTCAAATAGTTCGATGTTAAGTCTTGTTTAGTTTTCACTAACTATTTAGTTTTTATTATTTGTTGATGATCTTGTATTTTGATTATTTTCTAAACATTTGCAGCATTTCCAACAATTTGAACTCAAAAAGTAAAGATTATGGTCCACCGACATCGACGTCAACATGTGTTTCAGATAGGATTCCCAACCCTTCTGAAGACAATGTATTGATGATAAATGACATGACTAGCAATTCAGATAGGATTCCTATTTGGTAGCACACTACTTTAATTGAAGAGGGACAACTGTTTGATAATGCGAAAGAATTAAGATTGACTTTGCTTTTCTATTCTATGGCCAAAAGGTTTGAGTGCGAATTTGAAAAGAATGAACCAAAGCGTATTCGAGTTTATTGCCGGTTTTCTTAAACCAAAACTTGCCCGTGGATGTTGTTTGCATCTCCACGTAGAAATGAAATTAAACTTGTTATAAAAAGGTTCGTGAACAATCACACTTGTGGGCAATATGGTAACAATGCCGGTCATTCAAGGGCCTCCCAAAGATGCATTGCGACCCAATTACAATCCATGTTGAAGGTTCGGCCAGACATGCGCCTTATTGATGTGCAAAAAGAGTTTCTAAGTCGGTATGGGCTAAAAGTTGAGTATAGTAAGCTACTGTAAGGTAAAAAAAAAGAGCATAAGAAGAATTATATGATGATGCTTATGAGCTCTATGATCAATTACGATGGTAAAATATAATATTTGCCTTATTGGCTTGCAAAAAACATTTAATTTTTTAAGTTGTAAATAATTAATTTTATGTGAAGTCTTTTAAGTTTTAATAGTTAAGTATTAACGTGCAAAAAGCGTTTAATTATGATTTATTTTAAGTAATTTCATGTATGGTGTATAAGTAATTACATGCTAAGTCAAAGTTATTGAATGTTAAATGCAAAACATTTGATGTTAAGTGTATACTATTTCTTGTTAAGTTACAGTTCTTTCCTATTACATACGAATGTTGTTTAGTCTAATTTGGTTAATGTTAACTTTAACACTTATTTTTTCAAATTGTACGTATGTGGATAATGTTAAGGAGACAAATCCTGATAGCTATATTCATATTGAGCAAAGTGAGGGAAGGTTTGCAAGTCTATTCATTTGCTATGCTGCTTGCATAAATGGTTTTTTGCATGGATGTCGATCACTTATATTTATGGATGGGGCCTTTCTGAAAGATTGATTCAAAGGTGTACTCCTCAATGCTGTAACATATGATGAAAATCAAGGGATATTTTTACTAGCCTGTTGCATATGCGATCAGGAAAATAACATGAACTGAAAGTGGTTCTTATAAGGGTTGTGGTCAATACTCTATGGAAAGCTATTTTTAGACTTATTTTTGATGTTATGTTTAATATTTATCATGTTAAGTGTAATGAGTTGGAAGTTAGGTCTAAGACTTGTATGTTAAGTCTATTTTGTTGAATAATAAGTCTAAAAGTAGAATGTTAAGTATAAGTTATTGTATGTTATTTGCAAGGCATTACATGTTATGTACAAAGCTCTGAATGTTAACTACAATCTATTACATGTTAAATCTGTCCAAAGCTCTGTATGTTAACTACAAACTGTTACATGTTAAGTCTAGGGTGTTGTATGTTAAGTCTTATTCGAGGGATGTTAATTCTATTCTATTGAGTCCAATTTCTTGTATGTTAAGTGTAATGAATTATATGTTAAATCTAATTTCTCGTATGTTAACTGCATTCGTTATAGGTTTGTGGTATATACTCTATGAAACACCAGATCTGTACAATCCTCCATATCAGCTAGTTATAATATCAAATACGGATAAGGGAATTAGAGAAGCCATTAGAGATTTTTTTTTTCAGATGCTCTACACTCCAGATGTGTTCTACATCTCGTGGAGAATTTCAAGTTAAACTTGGAGAATTTAGGACTAAAAGGAAAGGATACTCAGATTTTAGGGAATCTATTACAGTCAGCTTATTACATGTATACTAAATTAGAATGGAATGATTATATGTCCTATATTAAACCGATAAACGAAAGGGTGTATAATATTGTCATCAACTATGCTCCAGAGAATTGAGTAAATGCGTTCTTTCCTGAAATTAGGTAAAGTATAACTAGTCTAATGTTAATCATAGGTCATTTGCTGTTATGTTTAAGCCATTTCCTATTAAGTCTAGACCGTTCTCGTTTACTCTATATAACATCCTATTAATTATAAATGTTCAACTGCTAATTCTATTCACTTCCTGTTAATCGTAATGAATACCCTATGATGTTTCAGATATGGGCACATCACCTATGTTGCCGAGTTTTTCAACAAGTGGATACATGAGGCTAGATTGCCACGAATACTACAAATGGTAGAGCACATACGTAAGCAAATTATGATTCACATGAATGATCGACGTGACATGGCTAAAAGGTAGAATGAATTTTTTCCCCCCAAAACTGAGCTTGTCCTTAAAGAGAACATGGAAAATGGGAGCTCATTGGATGTGTGTCAAACTCATAAAGGATTATTTTAGGTACAATCCCATAAAACTTATCAAGTGGATCTGGAGCATAACACTTGCATGTGCCTTGTGTGGGATGTAACTCGTATACCTTATAAACATGCATGCATAACTATTATGTTTATGAAGAGATAAGTTTACTAATTCTACGATTGGTTTATGACAGTTGAAGCTTTTAAAAAATATTATGAGCTAATCCTTTACCCCATCCCTGATTATGAGAAGCGTAACGTACCATGAGATGAGATCCATATCTTATCATCATTAACAACAAAAAGGAAAAATAGAAATAAAACTAGACGGATCAACAACAGATTTTCTTACACATGGCCAGTTAAATGCTTTTGATGCCATATGGAAGGGCATAACCGTGTTAGATGCAATGAACCTATCGCTGATTAATTGTTTTGTAATTTGTTAAGTGTTTTGCTTGTATAGTTACATACTATATTCTTTTTTGTACGTCATTGGTTGTTAATTGTACGTTAAATATTTTGTATTATGTTAACTTATAAGTATTTTCATGTTAAATGAGATATCTTTGCAATGTAAGGATTGCATTTCGTGTTAAATATAAGTCGTTTGAAGTTAAATTAATGGCAAGCATATGTTATGTGTAAGTCATTTCATGTTAAGTCTCCATAATTTCCTGCTAACTATAACTAATTTGCTGCTAACTCTAAATCACAACCTGTTAAGTCTAAGAAGTTGAATGTTAAGTCTAATTAGAAGACTGACAAGTCTAATCCGTTCAACGTTAATTCTCGTTTGTTAACACATATTTGTTCAACTCAAAAAATAACGATTGTGGTTGTTAACTCTAATGAGAGGATTCTCAAATCTAATCTGTATATCACATCATGTTAAGTTTATATAATGTCCTGCTGCCTGTATATCACATCATGTTAAATTTTAGCGATTTCCTGTTAAACACAGCTCATCTTCGTCTAGTGTTCCTTCTTCGTGCCTTTGTTCACGTCCTTCAATGAGTATTTCTGCGACAAGTCTTTCCATACAACTTCATGTGAATCATCACCGGGAGTAGCACGCAATGTTGAGTGGCCAAGAAGTGTTGCCCTTATATAAAAGTACATGAATACACCACGGTCATAACTGCGATGTGAGAACATAAAATTACTCACATAAAATTAGTTATTAGTTATTTCAATTGAGAATGTTATCATGATACTAACCTTCCTATTTGTTGCTCGCATGGGAAGACTTGACATTGGAATATTTTGTAAACTTTTTTAGAATCAAGTCTAGCCTTCATGTGGTCCATAAAGGTTATGATTTTATTAACAGGTTCGATGTACGACAAATAGTCTGATGAACTATAATGTCTAATGACTTCTTCTGATACGAGTTGCTGTGCGAGCACATTTGATCGCAGAATTATCAAAGGTGGGTTGAGGAGAAAATAATAAGAATCACAAGAACAATTCAGTTGTGGCGAAGAAAAATACATTCTCTAGATTATGAGAATAAAATAGTTTTACAGTCTCTCACAATCTCACTAGAATTGAAGAACAATCTCTCCCAATTCTCCCTAAACCCTAATACAATGATTAAAATTTCTCTCTGATCTAAGATGATGTTTAGAAACCCTAAATAACCCTTTATATAGGTGTACAAATGTGGATGGTAATTTGGTAAATAACCAGACCAAACCCCAACAGGAATTCGTACAAACAGAAACTCAAACGAATCAATAAACTGTCAATGAGTCGACTCATGACCTCACATGAGTCGACTTATGACTCATGGGTCGACTCATAAACTGATGAGTCGACCGAGTAGAAACTTTTGACAAAGCGGTTGGGTTTCGTGAGTCGACTCATGACAGTCATGAGTCGACTCAACCTGATGAGTTGACTCATGTACATGTATGAGTCAACTCACGAGCTGAAAACTGGATTCTTCAAATCTGCTTCTCGTCGTCTCGTTCCACGCTTCCACCTACATTCCACTGTACTGTTTTACACCCCTATTCTCATGCTATCATGAGAATTATCTATCCTCAAGCTCCCATGAGGATCGCTAAGTCCCCGAAGAGAAGATACACCCGTATCATGGGTCCCCTCTTTAGGAACTTGAAGTCCCTTTCAAGTTAGAACTGGAGCTGAGAGAACTCGTGAGCCCCTCCTTCCTTTCTGCATCACCTGACCTTGCTAGGAATCCGGTCTCGACGTCCGATCGGAAATAACTCATTCGTCCCGCGTCTCATCGTAGTCACCATTCACTCTAAGTTGTAATCTTTTATCGATGGCTCTTCAAGAAGTCTAATGCACAGCGAGATAAACTTCTTGCTTGTATTCACTAGCCTCTTCGCTCGCGTCACCGTCCCCAAGCCTGTCTCTATTGGAAGAGATGCCGAATGAAATATAAACTTTTCACCACCTTTGGTGAAGGTATACTTCCGAGCCCGCCTCTCGTAGATCACATATCTATCTTATAAGTACGGATTGCCTAGTATAATCTGACAAACATCCAATGGAATGATGTCGCACGTGACCTCATTAATATATGACTCGTGGAGCATAAATCTGACAGCGCATTGATCAACTACACTCAGTTTCTCTTCCTTCTGAATCCACCCCTAATGGATAGAGCTTCGGATGCTTGGCCGTCTTCAGACCTAGCTTCTGAACTAATGCCTCGGATATCAAATTCTTCTCGCTGCTCGAATCAATAATGACATCAACCAAACTGGTCTTCACTTGCAACTTAAGAACAAAGAGTTGCTCTCTCGGGTCATCGTCCTCTTTCGTGGTCTGCTTCCCCGCTATAAGGTTGAGACTGCTGTTGGGCTCTGTTATCCCCGGGACTTCTTTCGGACCTTGAGCTATCATGTAGGCCTTTTTCTCCTCCTTCTTCTTCAACCCTCTTGGCTTGAGATGAGGATACTTCTCCCAGTACCGATCAGCTGTGTGCCCTGTCTTCTCGCAGTGACTACAAATTAGCCCTGCTTTCCCTGGATCACCCTTCTTCTTCTCCTCCTTAGATTGAGAACCACTAGACTCGCCTCCCGTATGTTTGGAGTCTCCCTTAGCCTCGTTTCCCTTCTTTTGCTTGCCCTCGAGGGCAATAGCCTTCACGCTCTCCTTTGCAATTGATTCCACCATAAATAGCTTCATCTCCTTTCGGATGTAATCGCTCAATCCCGCCATATACTTCATAAATACAAAATATTCCTCTGTCGTAATGTTGAAGACCATCACTTGCTGCTAGAACTCCGTGTTGTATTCTTGAACGGTTTGATTGACTCTTTGGCGCAAGCCATACCACTTGTACCAACGCTCTTCAAGGAATCCCACCGGATAGAACTGCTTCCTCAGTAACTCTTTGAAGTTGTTCCACAACACCGCCTTCTTCTTCTGCTTGCAGTAGAATTTCCATCACGTCAACGTGTGCCCTGAAAGCTTTAAAGTCACGAACACAATATTCTTTTTGGACGATAGCCATAAAGAGTAAAATACGTCTCCATCCGCTCGATCTAGTCATCAAGCCTCTCGACGTCAACACTCCCATCATAAACAGGAGTCTCCATCTTGAAGTTAATCTTCAGGTTCTGATAAGAATTCTTACCCCTTGATGCAATGCAGCCTTAACAGTCTCCTCCCCCTCGTTGGAATCTGAATCTACTCTCTCCACATCGGACTCAATAATTTTCTTCGAAGAAGATTCACCTTGTTTGCCACCTCCATGGATAAGACTGATGAGTTGTGTGAGAGTCAAACCTATCGTCTCGATCTGCTTCTCCAATGCATCAATCCTCACTGAATTGTCTCCTTCAGCCATCTTCTCCTTCCTTAAAACCTGGACTCCTTCCAATGAAATAAGGATCTCGCCAAGCTTCTTGTATTGCGATCGAGTCGGGACCATACACAGGATGCCTCTTCACCAGATTTGATTGCTCTGATACCAACTTGATACGAGTTGCTTTGCGAGCATCTTTGATCGCGGAATTATCAAAGGTTGGTTGAGGAGAAAATAATAAGAATCACAAGAACAATTCAGTTATGGCGAAGGAAAATACCTTCTCTAGATTATGAGAATAAAATAGTTTTACAATCTCTAACAATCTCACTAGAATTGAAGACCAATCTCTCCCAATTCTCCCTAAACCCTAATACAATGATTAGAATTTCTCTCTGATCTAAGATGATATTTAGAAACCCTAAACAACCCTTTATATAGGTATACAAACGTGGATGACAGTTTGATAAATAACCAGACCAAACCCCAACATGAATTCGTACAAACAGAAACCCAAACGAATCAGAAAACTATCGATGAGTCGACTCATGACCTCACATGAGTCGACTCATGACTCATGGTTCGACTCATAAACTGATGAGTCGACCGAGCAGAAACTTTTGACAAAATGGCTGGGTTTCGTGAGTCGACTTATGACAGTCATGAGTCGACTCAACCTGATGAGTCGACTCATGTACATGTATGAGTCGACTCACGAGCTGAAAACTAGATTCTTCGAATCTGCTGCTCGTCGTCTCGTTTCACGCTTTCACCTGCGTTCCACTGTATTGCTTTACACCCCTATTCTCATGCTATCATGAGAATCATCTATCCTCAAGCTCCCATGAGGATCGCTAAGCTCCCGAAGAGAAGATACACCCGTATCATCTTCATTTAATCAAACCTCAGCGAGATGCCAGTGATCGTTCATGACGATAGGAATCAATAGATTTGCAACGCCCACGGTGATATGTTTTTCGACAAATGACAAATATAGCAAGTAATATTCAGGCTGCTTGGCGTAGAGTGAATGCTATAATCCAAATAATATAGGATTTATAATTAATAAGAAATATAGGAATTAACAAGAAAAGTAATAGAATTAACATGAAAATAAATAGATTTACACGGTCTGAGTTAAATATCACACGAAATGGCTTACCGTTACTATGAAATAACTTAATACATAACAAAAAACGAGTTATATTTAACAAAAATCAAAGCAGACTTATCAATTAATTATTTAACTTTAAATTTTTAGAGTTAACATAAACTAGCTTAAAACTAATAGTAAAATAATTCAACTTAACATGGACTAACTTACTTCATAATAAATATATTATAACTAACAAGAACCAAGATTAAAATAACATAAATACTTACATAAAAGAACACTGACATGATGCCATATTTTTTGGTTGATGCTTCTTTCTGCAATCTATCCACCAACATTTCTTTCATCTATAAAGAATTTGAAAATTAGCATTAAGTATAAATAAGGCTCCTAAAACTATTTAATTTAGAATCTTACATTATCGTCTAGTCGACCACCATGAAGCAAGTATAAAAGCTCTTCTCTATTCATGTTGTTGTTATATATCTTAATAACAACTTATCGCATGGGATTTATCATTTATCAGTAAACATGTACATTCATATATATTGAGTTAACATATAATGCAATAAACTAAACATATAAAAAATTTATTGAAACTTACTTACGACATTTTTTATAGCAAAAATGGGATAGCCATTTATTTTTTGTTCGGGTAAGTCTCGATAATACTGTAGGTGGTATGGTATAGTTGTGTAAAAAAGTCCTCATGCTATCAAGAATGCATATGCTAAAATCTGAAGGAACTGGAATCCCTGCATTTAAATCTTTTAATAGAGCTTCCTCCTCCTTCGTCATTGAGGTCATCTTCAACACATCCCACTTGGCTTCTTAATTGTTAAAGTAAAATTTGATGGCTTCTTTCTCTTCATCCACATGATCAAGGACCTCAATTATATCTTTAGCTTTTTTAGTCTTCTTCTTTTCTTTTGTGAATGTGGTCCTAATGTGTCGTGATCTCTTTGTAACTCTTTTGCTTGGTGCCCTAATTCTCTTGGGTAGGCTCTTCTTTGTGGCTACTTTCTCTTTAACATTTTGTGCAGCATTCGTGATGTCCTTCACAATTTTATCCACTTGCTCAATCACAGTATTATGTATAATTTCCTCTACATTCTCATTCTCCTTTTTCACGACATTAATGTCCTAAATCTCTTTATGTACAATTTCTTTCTCAATCTTTTTATTAACTTTCTCCTCAATGTGTAAATCCTCTGCTCCTTTATTTTCACCATTATGAAAATCATCTCCAAAATTATTTACAAAATTTCTATGTCATCATTTTGAACTTCCAACTGAACTTCCTCTTTGTCTTCCTCCTCAACGGGGACTTCCTCCTCAACTTTCTTCTCAATTGGAGCTTCATCCTGAATGTCCTCCTCAACATGAACTTCCTCCTCAACTTCTTTCCTAATGTCATCTTCCTCCTCTTCTTTATCAGAATCAGGTACAAAGTTACTGCTGAATGATGTTCCTCCTCAACTGCTCATGGCTTAAACTTACTATTTTGCGCAATTTTATTCTTAATATTCTCCTTCAGCACCTCCAGGTCTATAACATCAACACTTCCTCCATAATTTTCAACTATTCTATTGAGTCTGCTAATCTCAATCATGAATGCTTTATAGTATATACTCTTCCTAAGTTTTGTTGCACTCAATAATCATATGCAAAGTTTAGTAGAATTTCTTCAGAACATAAGCTACTTCTCAATGAGCAGAGCCTCATCTCATCTTCCTTTTCAAAAGCATAGTAAATATGCTTTGAATTGATCTGAGTTTTTTCAGATATTAATAGAAGTTAGAATTAGACTTAATAGGAAATAACTTACAGTTAACATGAAATAGTTTAGACTTAGTAGAAACAAAAATAAACTTAAGATGAATAAAATTAGACTTAACACAAAATTAAACATAATAGAAATAACAATTAGACTTAACAGGAAATGGCTTACAATTGGCATGAAATAGTTTAGACTTAATAGAAACAAAATTAGACTTAACATTAACATAAAATTAGACTTGATAGAAATAGAATTGGACTTAATAGGAAATGGCTTACAATTAACACGAAATAATTTAGACTTAATAAAAATAAAATTGTACGTAATAGGAATTAGATTAGACTTAACATAAAATTAGACATAAAAGATATTGAAATTAGGCTTAACAAAAAATAGCTTACAGTTAACATAAAATAATTTAGACTTAATAGAAATAGAACTAGACTTAACTAGAATTAAATTAGACTTAACATGAAATTAGACTCAATAGAAATAAAATTAGACTTAACATTAATTAACTTAGACTTAACATGAAACTAGACATAATAGAAATTAGAATTAGACTTAACAGAAAATGACTTATAGTTAACATGAAATAATTTAGACTTAATAGAAATGAAATTATAATTAACAGTATTAAATTAGACTTATCATGAAATTAGACTTAATAGAAACAAAATTAGAGTTAACAGGAAATGGCTTACAGTTAATGTGAAATAATTTAGACTAGAAACAGAATTAGACTTAACAGGAATTAACTTATACTTAACATGAAATTAGACTTAACGAAAATAAAATTAGAGTTAAAAGGAAATAAGTTAGACTTAACAGGATATTAATTAGACTTAAGATGAAAGTTATTAGCAGGAATTAAATTAGAGTTACATTGAACCGATTAAACTAGAAACTGACTTAACATGATATAACCATAACTTCTTCAGAAATAAAGCTTAATTAAAGTATCAGTAATACTTACATAGCCTATTGAGCCATTCTTCTTAGCTTCCTCATTCTTTACCTTTCTCTTTAGACTCTCCCCACTAGCAAAACGTTTAGGCTTATGAGGCATAATTTCTTTCCTCAATACTAGGGTGAGAATCTATTCCTTTTAGGACTTGAGACATCATTAGTCCTCACATAAGGCTTCTTCATTGGTAGGCCTGAGCATACGGTCGGTCGGTCGGTTTTTGACCTATATAATGCCAACTGAATTTCATCGACATTCTGCTAAGAACCGAACCGCACCGAGGTGAGTCGGCTTCGGTTCGGGTCGGTGCAGTTTGTCAGTTTGCACTGGGAAATAATGACAACTTACGCAGCTTGATATATAAACTCAAATGCAACAGCAAGCACCTACTGCTTAGTACTCAGAAATCAACATAAACATAGGCATTTCCATTTGCACTCCACCATCACATTGATAAATGACAACTTACGAGCTTTAGTGCACTCACATCATGTGAAGGCTTTTCCATTGCACAAGAATTATGAAAAAATGGCAAACAATATCATAAAAAACTGAATAATTTGTACGAGATCAGCGGTCATTAGTCTAAAATTAATCATGCTATCACAGACTCACAAATTCCACCCAAGTTCATTTAGAGATCTCACAAATTCTGAGTGCAGATAGAGAGTGAGAGAGAGGAAGTGCGTCTGGTGGCTGATGACGGAGTGCCGAGTGTGGAACTGCGGAGTGCGGACAAAGAGTGTGAGAGAGGAAGTGCAGCTGACGGCGAAGTGCCGAGTGCGGAACGGTAGAGTGCAGACAGAGAGTGAGAGAGGAAGTGTGGCTGGCGGCTAGCGGCAGAGTGCCGAGCACGGAACTGCGGAGTGCAGACAAAGAGTGAGAGAGAGGAACCGAGGAAGTGCGGCTGGCGGCTGCATAGTGCGAGCTTGGATTTAGGGTGTAGGTTGAGATTTGAGGGAACAAGTTGGGTTTCTAATGGGTACGGGTAAAAGTTAAAAGGTTATTAGTTGCGGTCGGTTCGGGCAGTTCGGGTTGAAAAGTTTCCAACCCGACCCGAATTGACCTACAAACAAAACCAACCCGAACTGCTAATTTTACGTCGGTTCGGTCAGTTTTTCGGTTTGGACCGAACCATGCACAACCATACTGATTGGGTATTTTGAGAGCTAAGGACCAACTTCAACAAAAGGTTTGTCAACTAAAGTTATTGAAGTTTTTTCTGTCTGCTCAATTGTCCCCTTCCTCAAAGATCCTACTTTCTCACCCTCTAGTACCTAATTTATCATTGGAGGCTTGAATATGTCACTAATGGCATATCTCTTTATGCCAATCATCTCATAATACCAAAGCTGTACACAATCATCATTCCAACAATTAAAAATTGACAATATTCACCATTTCAACAATTAGAAATTGTCCATGTTCAAAATAACAATATTATTTTACAATTAACAAGAAATAATTTACAAATAACAGTAAATGATTTAGCATTAAAATGATTTGAATTATACTTAACATATATCTAATTAGACTTAACAAGGAAAGCCTAATACTCCACAGTAAGTAACATACATTAATAGGAAATAAAATAGACTTAACATGGAACTTACGGGTATTAGTGGCATGCATCCAGTGATATATGTAACTCCTGGCTTCTTCAAACCCTTTAAAGATATTTTAATATCTCTAATAGTTTCAATATAAATGAATTTCCACTATGCAACTTTGTTCACCCTTTCAATACTATCCATATACTTGAATAATAATCTAGGGATACCTTGCACACTTCTGGGGCACCATATCATTAAGCATTGATAAAGTATATATAGCAAAACAAAGTCTTGTATATCCTTCTTTTTCTTTGATTCCACAAGACTTTCTAGTAGATCTTTAACATATCTTCGAATGCTGCTTGGTGCTCTTATTTTTTGTCCCTTCTCCCCCTTTTCATTTTTGAACAGTTTACCAAAATATTCTAGCCATATTCTACTTTTGGGGTCCCTGTTTGTATAAATAATTTTCTCGTCAATTGGGAAACCAGTATGATTATGAACCCAATCCAAGTCAAAGTTAACAATTCTCTTTTTCTTGGTTTTAGCATCATGGATGAAAATGTTTTGTATCAACATCATAATAATTCAACACTAGCTCAATTGTTGGATAATCAAGTGTAGGAGCGCCAAATAGAATATAATGCTCAAATATGGATGCACCATATGCATCTATGTGCCACTGAAATATCTTTGGGGAAAGATGCTTTATAAATTCACAATATGCCCCAATACTGACAGTTAGCCTGATTTCTGTAGGATCACCAATCTTTTTCCTAAAAAGAAATTCAAATGTACATTTAACACGAAACTTAAATGATTTAACTTGAAAATCAGATGATTTAACTTGAAACTCAATTTCGCTAATATAACACTTTGTTTAGTTAACATGGATTTAATTAAACTCAAATTAGTTCTCATGTATAGGATTAGAATTAACATGAACCTTAGTTTAGATAACATGGAAATCCGTTCAGTTATTATGAAGTTCACTTCTAATAACATGAAACTCGGTTTAATTAACATGAAACTCAAGTTAATTCTCATGTATAGGATTAGAATTAACATGAACCTCAGTTTAGATAACATGAAAACTCAGGTTAAGTTCTTTAATTAAAAGAAACCCTAACACTTACTTCTTTCTGGGGTTGGAACCATCCCCTGCTGAACTTCTTTTATTGCCTCGACCTTGTTCTTCACCCTTTTGCATGACCAGAAGGACCTTTGACTCTTCCTCCGTGCTTCCACTCCCAGATAATTGACTATATTCACCGTTGCTACAAGAGGCACAACCATTATCACTCAACGAAGCTGTGTGATCACCACTTCGCTCACAATGTGCGACCGACGACTAAGATTTAGCTTCATTTTTTGTTTAGACCATCTTTCACGATCGCTGACAACTTGATCATGACGTCCACCGCAATGAACGACTTCGAAATCGTGAGCAGATACTTCCTTCAACGATATATTCACGGCCAAAACCCTAACCCTAAGTTGAAATGTGAGATGTGAAAATGGAGTTTGGGAATTTTTGGTGGTTCCTGGATAGTAGAAGTGAGAGGGGAGAGAGAGTACTTGAGTTGGGAATGGACGCTGTTACCAAGTTCGGTCACTTCATGACGAGGGTGGGTTTGTAATTTCAAGTGGGCTTTTTCTCTAACTGCTCACATGGCAGCATATGGGGGCCTTGACACAAATACATCATGCATTTGGGGTTGAAACCTAAGACTTAAAATACACTGAGCCTTGTCAGACGGGCTAATTATTATTGGGGTCTTGACATAATTTTTCCTTTTTCATTATAGCAAGAAAACGTTGCTCTTTAATTTCTTTGCTAACTCTAATATATAAAGAAGTGACACAAGAAGGACACATAAAGAGAGAGACAATGAATGCCCCTGTTATCCCAATGCAACAGGTGTTTGATCCCCATGCCATACAAAGATACTATCAACATCCTCTCTTCAATTCGTAACAGCTCATCAGTCATATCTGCTGACATCAATATCAGTTACAGCCCACCTCAGCCAAAGCTTCATAATTTTACTAATTTGATACCCCCCCCCCCCCCCAAAAAAAAACCAACAAAAAAAATCACGGTGTACACTTTCTGAAACAATGTGAACTGAATCATGTTACTCTTCTAGTTACTTGAGAAAAAGGGGATCGTCATAAGAAACTTAAGAGCTTGGTAACATATACATCAATGTAGAATCTCTAAGACTGTCTACCAATAAGACTAAAAATTCTATCCTCCTCCACTCCAGACCACCCATAAGATTATAGAAACACTTGTACGCACAATATCATTGTACAAAGAAGTTCTAGAAGTCTAGGATCTGATACGTGCCACCACCATTCACAAAACCATACACTATGGAAAGTGCAAACGTGGATAAGTGGGTAGTTACTTAGTGAGTGTAGTTGTGATTTCCTTATTCTTATCATTGTTGTTGCTTTTCCATCCGTTGTAAGAATATTATATAGTGGGGAATATCTGGAAGACAATCAAGAAGTTAAAAAAAGGAAATCCTTCCTTTCCCTCTCATCCTCCTCTTCTTCTTCATTTACCTAATTCAAACATATCAGGATCCTTCAAACGATTTTAGTAAAATTAGAGAAATCCTGCTTGACTTCACTATGAAATAATGTTGACACTTCAAAATTTTATAGAGTCGTATACTAGTCAACATTTCTTGTTTTCTCGCTGCTAACTTATAGCTTTCTCTTCTTCCTCACTCTGTTTTACAATCTATTAAAACCCGACTAGGATCAGTCCTGTCTTAAGATAACACTAGTTTGGACCATGGAAAAGACAGTTCAAATTAAAATGGGTTTAGCGTGCATTTTTTAGCCTACAAAAGTTGAATGTAATGGAAAAGACGTTTCACTATGGCCAGGACGTTCATGTTCTTGTTAGAGTGAAAGCGGCTGATTGCATCCCTAAAACATTTATTTGCTCATATACCTCTCAGGTAGATTCATTCACTAGAGAAGTTACTTTAGAGATTACTCCAATTGGTGTTGGCCAACTAGGTTCAGAAGCTATAGGCATGCATCTAAATGCGATGAAATCTCAAGGTGACATTGTTCTGGAATCTCAATTGGCAAAGCAAGTGACTGCACCTATTGCTATGACACTGGAAAAAATTCCAGGTCAAGAAATCAGTTCTGCGGTAGACAAAGGGAAAGCAATTATGGTATCTTCAATGCCTATTTTGAAATCACCTAGTTTTCAGGCAACTCCAGCTGGTGTCATTTTCCAAAAGGAAAGTTTTCAAATTCAAACAGCGCCAATTATGGAGGAGGATCCTAAGGCTTCAGATCCGGAGGATCCTAAGGCAATAATTCAGGGGGATCCCTTGCATGTCAATTCTGAATCAATCCCTGATTCTCTGAATAATTTTCCTCTTCAATTGGTTAAACAAACATGGAAGGGGAGAACCATATTTATTAAAAAATCTACTTGGCAAAACTATATTGGCGGGAAATCTGATTCAACTAATTCGAACTCTTCGGCTACTTCCTTCCCGCCAAAACCAGTAGCAACACCTTCTGTTCATTTTTCTAGCTCTGTCCCACCTGGTTTTTCTAAGCGATCAACATCTACAACATCCTCTCCTTCAGTTCGGAAGACTTACCTTAGCAGGAAAAATAAAAGCTTCCTCAACCTTGCTTCTTCTTCTAAAAAGATGGCCACCTTGTCGAAAAAGGTAGATCATCTTCATCTTCTCCATCTCCATCTACTGCTCTGCCCATTAATTCTTTAGATAAAAAAAACTATTGATCTTATTGCTGATAATTGTGGAGTTACTCTCTCGGAACAATCCTTGAATATGATTAAATCCAAAGAAGTGGAGAGGAATAGAGAGGCTAAATGATTGGTTGTCTGCTCTTGTCTAGTTTGCTGATAGGGTCTTCTAATTTTTTATCTAATGAAGTTTACTTCATGGAATGTTCGTGGTCTTAATGACCCTATTAAAAGACGTTTGGTTAGGAATTATTTGTCTAGTCACTTGATTGATGTTGCTGGTCTTCAAGAAGTAAACTCTCTGATCCTACACCACGAAAACTTCAGTCTATAGGTGGTAGGAGGCTTTCTGAGTGGTGTCACTTTAACTCTACAGAATCAAGAGGAGGAGCTCTTGTGGGATGATCTGATGCATTTTCTTTAGTGCAATCTTATGTGGGAATCTTCTTTGTTTCTGTCCATCTCCATCACAAACCATCTAATTGGTTCTTCATTTTTACATCAGTTTATGCACCTACAGACAGGGAAGATAGAGCAGTTTGTTGGTGAGAGTTAGACCGTATTCGCTATATTCTTCCTGGACCTTGGATTCTCTACGGAGATTTTAATGTCACCTTATCCTCTGATGAACAAAATGGTCGTAATGTCTCTCTTAGGGATATTAAGTCTTTTAGGGGCAAGGCTAGATAGATTCCTAATCAATTATGAATGGGAAAGTAAAATTCCTTCATGCATATAATTCTCTCCTCCTTCATTTGGCTCAGACCATTTCCCTATTATTCTTGATAGTGGAGGTTTGAAGAGTTTAGCTCCTATCTTCCATTTTGAGAGATGTTGACCACATAATATAGAGTTCATTCCATTTGTTCCTACAAGCTGGCATTCTTTCAAAGGTCAGGGAAATCAAGCTGACATCTTCATTTTGAAATTAAAACTTCTTAAGAGAAGACTAAAATGGTGGGGAAAAATGTTCTTGGATGTATATCTACTAGGAAGGCAGGAATTTTATCAAAAATCAATACTTTTGATTTACTGGAGGAGCAAAGATCTCTCTCAGATTTGGAATTTAATGAAAAACAAAATCTGCAGAAGTTACACATATATCATCAAAGAAGAAGAGACATACTGGCATCAAAGGTCTCGTGTACAATGGTTAAAAGAATATGATGCCAACACATCTTTTTTCCATAAAACAACTTCATATCATAGGAAAGCAAATTTCATAGCAACTATTAATTACAAGGGTAGAGATCTTATAGGAGATGATGATGTTTCAAAAGCCTTTTATCAATATTATTATGATT
Organism: Asparagus kiusianus; assembly: GCA_022839385.1. NCBI lineage: Eukaryota > Viridiplantae > Streptophyta > Magnoliopsida > Asparagales > Asparagaceae > Asparagus > Asparagus kiusianus. Next base: position 346,074 of record BQKN01001071.1, on the reverse strand, counting down.
TATTTGGAAAGAGTAATAGTAAGCAATTGCAGACTGATTAGTCTAGTTTATATCCTGAGCAAGAGAACAATCTGTTATCTTTAGAAGAGCAATTCACTGAGGCCGAAATAAAAAGTGCAGTGTTTGGAATGAATGCAAATAAAGCCCCGGGACCAGATGGTTATTCTATGGCTTTCTATCAAACTTTTGGGGAAATGATTAAAGAGGATCTTATTGCTTTAATGCATTTTTTACATGAAAACCCGTCTCATCTTCAGAGAGTCAACAAAGTTTTTATCACTTTAGTCCCTAAAATCAAGGAATGCACTATGGTGAAAGACTTCAGACCAATTAGCCTTATTAATTGCCTTTTTAAAAATTTCTTAAAATTTTTGGCAAATAGGCTATCTCATCACATGTCATCCTTAGTTGCATCTACCCAATTAGCTTTCCAAGCGGGAAAATCTATACTTGATTCTATTCTTCCAACAAATGAAATGATTCATGCCTATTCAAAAAGAAAGAAGGAAGTTGTTATGTTCAAGATTGATTTTGCTAAAGCCTTTAATTCTATAGATTGGTTTTTTTCTCATTGAGCTGTTGAAAGCTAGGGGCTTTGGTAATAGATGGTGTTCATGGATTTTTTATATTTTCTCATCTTTCAGTTGTGCAGTCCTTGTAAATGGTTCACCAACTAAGTTCTTCTCTTGTAAACGAGGCCTCAAGCAAGGTGATCATCTATCTCCAATGTTATTCAACATTGTTGTAGATGTTTTGAATAGAATGATTATGAATAATCTTGAGGAGGGATCTTTATCATCTCTTAGGCTTAGGGACCCTCTCAATCAATTAAGGATACTTTAATTTGCTGATGATACATTATTTTTTGTTAAAAGCTCTTCAAAGGATATCTCCATTCTTAGAATTATTCTTTATATTTTTTAAGACATATCTGGTTTGAGTATCAATTACTCAAAATCATCTCTCATATACTTTGGAAATATTCATCACAAAGCCTAAACTCTAGCTTCTTCTCTGGATTGTAAAGTTAAACATCTACCTATCAAGTATCTTGGTTTACCTCTTAAATATGGCAAACTCTCCAAATCAGACTCGCAACCTTTGTTGGATAGTCTTTACAGAAAGCTGGCATCCTGGAAAAAAATTACCCTATCTTATTGATTCTTCTAAATTTAGTTCTTACATCTGTCCCTTTATATTACATGTCTTTTTATAAGCTACCTAAATGGCTTATCAAAGAAATAGACAAAGTTAGAAAAAACTTCCTATAGATAGGAAAAGTAGATACAAATACTTTCAAATGTTTAGTTAACTGGAAAAAGTATGCTTAAGTAAAGAAGAGGTGGACTGGGTGTCAAAGACATTACTTTGTTCAATAATTCCTCACTATCTAAATGGTTATGGAGGTGCTTAGACAGGAATTCATCAATAAGCAACTTTATTCATAATCTGTATGTGCATGAAGGTACAAACCTTCAATCCAGACAATTCAATGCATCTAATTCATCATTCTGGAATGTTGTATTATCTCAAAATGATGTTTTTTTACATAACATAAAATGGCTAATTGGCTCTGGAGAAAATGTCAGATTTTGGGAAGATAAGTGGACTGGTTTCAACAGTTTAGCAAGTGTTTTTCCTGAATCTTATAAGTTAGCACGTTCCCCTAATATTTTTGTGAGAAGCCAAGGAAATTATTATGATAATGAGTGGCATTTTCATTTGTTGATGAGAAGAAGTATTCCTCCTGGTGCACAAGCAGAAAAAATTGCTCTTTTGGATCTTATCAGGGACTTCCATGTTTCATATAACTCTGATCAACCCCAATGGACTCTCACTTCTAATAGACTATTCTCAGTCAAGTCTTTTTACAGTTTTCCTAATTGGAGAGTGTTTGCGGAGAAAATTGACTGTTTCATTGCGGGATTCATTACAAACTTCAGACGTTTACAACGAATACAAAAATCAGTCTTTTTATAAGACCTCTACACAATGAAAACAAAACAAAAGTACAATTCTCTTCAAACAGCGCAGATATCGTTTATCGGTCTTCTGCTTGCGTGGGATCTTAGCCTGTGATGGGGATGTTGATATCCGTGGACCACCGTCGATCAGATCTGATTGCTGAAAAATTGGACAGAGCTTCGTTGATTCGCGAAAGAATCGAGAAACCGTAGCGCTTATCTCGGCAATGGCGAGATAATTGCTCTTCTTAAGATTATCGCAACGGGATAATCTTAAGGAACGGACCCAGGGAACTGCAGATCTGACGAGCTTCTCTTCTTTATGCCGACGAGCTCGATCCGATCTCTACTCCTCCTCCTCTCTGAAATTTGTATACTTTTGATCTTCAATCCGGCAGGGCTTCGCCGAGGCACGAGAATTTTAAATCTAAAAAAAGTGAAGACCCGGGGCTGTATTTATAGGCTCCAAGGGGTTTTGGGCGATTAAAACCACCTAAAAACCCATTTCTACGTTGGAGACACCCCAGGGTGTCTCAACTTGAGCCGAGACACCTAGGGGTGTCTCATTTAGGCTGAGACGCCGGGTTTCGTATATTTGTCCATTTTCTTCGTAAATTCTTCATCCGTTATCGGTTTTGAGTGATTCAAAGTGCGTTGGAAAGCCGACGAGGAGTTCTATAAGCTCCAATGATTGGATCATCTGTAGAATAAATGAGACATGATGGGTGTTGCACATTTTGTAAACGTCGCGGGGTTTCCGATCAGTCCGTATCTTCGTTATTCTGAAACTCCGTTGTTTCATGTAGTCCGTCGATTCACTTCAACCATTCGTCGACGTCGATTAAACTTTTGTGACTTGGATAGTGACATTCGTTGTCTTTTCTTAACGTTGAGCTATTCGTGGAGACCTATAGGTAATTTTCGATGCCTACAGATACCCCTTCCAAAGCGTTCCAGACTCGTTTCTTTTATAGAAGAGGCTGGAATACTTTGGATGTGATTGGTCCAGCCTTCGATCGGTATAAAAGAACTGTAGTTAGCTTCAATTCTTGACTCCTTTGATTTTCAGTCTATTCGATGTTTTGACGAATAGCTGAAGTTCTTCCGGCGCTGCGTTTATCGTTTGGCCGTCGTCGAAGTCTCGAATCTAAAACTGATGAGTTGAGTTTGGCTCGTGTCATTGAGTTGATTTTGAACTGACTATCTCCGTCACATCATGTTGAATTAGGGTTCCAGACCATCGTACATTGACTTTTATCACAACGCGTTGACCGGCGTTGACCTAGGGTTACGCGTTGACCGGCGTTGACCTAGGGTTTTGGATCGCCGTACGTTGACTTTTTATCGCAATTCGTTGACTGGCATTGACTTAGGGTTACGCGTTGACCAGAGTTGACTTTAGGGTTTTGAATCGTCGTACGTTGACTTTTTGTCGCAACGCGTTGACTGGCGTTGACCTAGGATTATGCGTTGACCGTCGTTGACCTAGGGTTTCGGATCGCCATTAACACAGTTTATACTCGTGCGTTTGCTGGAATATACACAGTTTAAGCTCTTAAGGTATTGGAGCATGGTGGTCCCAAGTGTCGGGGCTACAGGACCAACTGTTAAAGCTTATTCATCTGCATGTGTGGATCTTATCTTAATGTTATTGGATAATCGAGTCACGAGACCAACTAACGGAGCTGATGAGCCAATGACTCGCATTTATAGAATTTTTGGCAAATTCTCAGCCATCAACGGGTTTGAGTCGGGCTAGCACGCGGATTGTTTAAGTCCGTTCCGCATGTGACGTTAAGCTAAAAGAGTTAACCCTTTTAGTGCTACGATATTGAATACGTAGACTTCGTCTTTCTCCTGTGAAAAGACTAAACAGCGACGTGTATCAGACGTTGACTTAGGATTTTTGGCAAATCCTCAGCCTTCAACAGATTTGACGTGCTCTTACCGATTACCGTTTGAATCGGGCTTACATGCGGATTGTTTTAAGTCCGTTCCGCATGTGACGTTGTGCTGAAGGAATGAATTCCCTTAGATTTGATGCTACTATATTGAATACGTAGACTTTGTCTTTGTCACGGGAATAGACTACCCGGCAACGCGTGTTAGGCGCTGACTCATCCTTACTTAGGATTCAGGATAAAAGTCCCCAGACTGGAATTCTGGTGTCTTCTTCAATCGGTGAAAGACTAAACCGGCAACGCGTGTTAGGCATTGACTTATCCCTACTTAGGATTCGGGATAAAATTCCCCAGACTGGAATTCTGGTGTCTTCTTCAATAAGTGAAAGACTAAACCGGCAACGCGTGTTAGGCGTTGACTTATCCCTACTTAGGATTCGGGATAAAATTCCCCACGCGTGTAAAGCACAGATTTTGGTGTTATGAATAACAACCTGCCATAATGTCGAATATGTGGGCTTTTATCATTTTTACGGTTAAGGACTAACCGGCAACGCGTATTAGGCGTTGACTTATCCCTTCTTAGGATTCAAGATAAAATTCCCCGCGCGTGTAAGGCGCAGATTTTAGCGTTATGAATAACAACCTGCCACAATATTGAATATGTGAGCTTTTGTCCTTTTTACAGTTAAGGACTAACCGACAACGCGTGTTAGGCGTTGACTTATCCCTACTTAGGATTCGGGATAAAATTCCCCAGACTAGAATTCTGGTATCTTCTTCAATCGGTAAAAGACTAAACCGACAACGCGTGTTAGGCGTTGACTTATCCCTACTTAGGATTCGGGATAAAATTCCCCGTGCGTGTGAAGCACGGATTATGGTGTTATTAATAACAACCTGCCACAATGTCGAATATTTAGGCTTCTGTCCTTTTTTATGGTTAAGGACTAACCGGCAATACGTGTTAGGCGTTGGCTTATCCCTTCTTAGTCTTCGAGATAAAATTCCCCGTACGTGTGAAGCACAGATTCTAGGAGTTTGAAAAAGCGGAGTCTTCTCTTGGGGCAAAGACAAACCCGATGCGGGAGAGGAAGAATTTTATATTCTATCTCCCAACACTGAAGAGGAAGAATTTTATATTCTATCTCCAGTTGGAAAGGAGACTCGAGGTGGGATCTCCACCCCCAGAATCCGGAAAGGTGAAACTAAGAGTGGGATCTCCACTCCGAGAATCGAAAAGATTCGGATAACCCTAACTATCGGAAGGTTTGATTGCCGAACTAAAGATAAATTTCTCGTTTATCGAGAGTGAATTGTGGTTTTGGTCCTAACTGTAGGAATGTTTGACCAAGCGGGAGTTTGAGATGACCCTAACTGTAGGAAGGTTTGATCACTCGATTTGAAAGCGGACCTCTCGTTCATTGGAGGAATCGAGAGGGGATTTTGGTTGTGGTCCTAACTGTAGGAAGGTTTGACCAAGTGGGAGGTTTAAAACGATCCTAACTGTAAGAAGGTTTGATCGCTCGATTTGTGGGCCTCTCGTTCATTAGAGGAATCGAGAGGGGATTTTGGTTGTGGTCCTAACTGTAGGAAGGTTTGACCGGGTAAACGGCGGGTTTAGTGCTTGTTTGTGGAAAATTTTGTAACAAGAAGAATAGTAAAAGAATTGTA
>BQKN01001071.1:296046-317492 GCA_022839385.1 Asparagus kiusianus | reverse complement strand
CACCCACCCACACCCACACCCACCACAAATCCTCCCTTTTTATCTGTTAGAATATAAAACTATAACCATCAACGCTCATCAGAGCTTCAGAGTTCTGGTATAATGTAATGGTTAGAGATTTTAACATTATCTCAGAGAAACACAAGTTTAAATAGCACTACCATGAATGTAAATCGGATTTTCTAAAAAGTGGCACAACTATGTGAGTCTAGGTTTCGACCCATAAAACAAAGACATTCCACCAGTGGGGACACGTTAGATACAAAACTATAACACTCCTCTCCTCACAACTTCCGAGTTCTAGTGTAATGATTGAAGACTTTAACATAACGAAGTTAGGATTGAACCACACTTGACCAATACTAATATGTCCAAGGACTTTACCAGGTTAAGGGGAGTTTTGCCAAACACACCCTTACTTTCTTAAAGCAATTAAAATTTAAAGCTTGTTTTCTTAATAAAAATTGAAATGATATGTCTCCTATACAGAGAATGTGCAAACTGTCAGAAGCTTCTCAAGAGTAAGTTTGAACTATAGTACTTCATACTTTTTTAGCTACTCACACGCGCACTACTCTCGAACCCATCATCTTCAACTTTTTCTCCAAAAAGGCGTTTCAATGCTACAAAAGGAAGAAGAGATGCCCCTTTAAGATTTCTTTTCCTCTTTACTCTCTCTCTTTCTTGCCCGTATAGAGCCTTCTTTCCTCTTCAGAAGATCAATATCAATGTCAATGAGTGCTGATTAATAATGTCCTGTACTACGCGAACAAAGTATATAAAATGCTTTTTTTTTCACCTCTTCTCATAAATAGGGAGCTGTATCTATTAGTTAGGAAAGCTACACCCTACTTTTACTATTTTGAACAATAATTAATGCCTAATGAAACCTTTACTCCAAAAAAACCCTATATAGTTCTCTACTTAATTGTATAGATTGTACCACATCACCTCATTTTATACACCAATAAGGATGAGTATTTATACGTTAACTGTTTCTGAACAAGATATAAACTAGTAGTATTGTAAGGGGAGTGCATGAACAAAAACATGGACTATATGCCACATAATCTTATTTCATAGATTAAGAGGATGTTTGGAGGGGCTTATGTTCAGAAGTTTTTAAGCTACGTTAGTTTTTTATTACTTTTAATTTTTGTAGTAAAAATTATATGAAAATTGTGTGTATGAATGGTAATTTGTTTGGTAATTGGGATACACCAGCTTTTCAGAACAGAGCTTGTAAACTAACTTATTCGGTATTTTACCAAACAAGTAGATACGAAAAGCTACCTCCAAGAGAGCCCAAGTATCATTACTCTATACCTTTCTAGTGCCAGAGACAACGAGGGGAGCGCATGAACGAAAATATGAGAAATTTGCTTAATTATCAAATTCACACACTAAGCTCACTTGTGAAGCAGATATGGGCGAAGTTGAAGAGCAAAGAAACACACTTGTAAATTTCAAGTGTCACCTCAATAAGAATTTAAAAAAAATCTATAAATAACACACAAAATCCAGCTTTCGTCTCGGACAAAAAATCCCAAGCCAAGCAAAACATGCACAGAAAAGAAGCACTTTACTTTGAGCAACCCCCTCTTATCTTTTGTCAGACTTTTTGACCACGAAAACCTCTCATTAAACCCCCCCTCTAACCTTCACTCTGCAAAACATGAGATTAGACCCAACCCCTCGTGTGACCAGAAGGCACTCCCACGTGCCTCGCCTGAGCCGGGCACGACCAAAACAAACCATTCATTACTCGTTACTTGAAAAATTAAAAAAACAACCAATCGAATTTACCCAAAACAAATCACTCATTAGTCAAAAAGATACTCTACTTATATATTAATAATGTCTCCGTCAAAACTGCACTCTCTATAGTACACATACACGAACAAACTTCAACGGAAAAGTTGCCGGCTTTCGTCAACTCTCCTCCCCGTCACCGTCAACAACACTCCGGGGCTAAACTAAAAAACAAAATTAAACTAATAAAATAGTTAACAAAAACTTAATAGCTCAAAAAAGAAGTAGAACCACTGACAAGTTAAGCTAATGACTCAATGGGGAACAAATCCCCGATGTCCCGAAAGAAATCGTCGACCTCCCAATCCGACGACGTCGTCAAATCCCCGAAAGAGAAGGCTTCCGTCTTCTCCACCGATTCGTCGAAAATCCTCGGCTCGCAAGCCCCGAAGTCGAGAAAATCGCTGTACAGCGGCACATCCTCAAACGGCAGGAAGTCAACGAGCTCTTCGGCTGGCAGCATTTTGGGCATCAAGCCGTCGGTCTCCATGAGCAGTGGCTCAGGCTCCGGCTCCTCCTCCTCTTTCACGGGGCAGACCTCCAGCCCCCCTCGGAGAACCGAGGTGGGCGAGGAGACGTTCTGAGCCTCGTCGAACGAATCGAACGAAGCGGACGCCGACGACTGGGAGGGGCGGGCGAAGTTGGTGGTGGCGTCCGGCCCTCGGAGCTGGATCGCCGCGGTGTCGTAGACCTTGGCCGCCTCCTCGGCCGTGTTGTACGTGCCCAGCCACACGCGCACTCGGCGCCAGGGGTCGCGTATCTCCGCGGCGTATTTCCCCCACGGGCGCCTTCGCACCCCCCTGAACTTCATAGGACAGGCGACCGGCGCGGCATTTACTGCTGCTTCGGCCCTCTCCCTCTCCCTCTCCCTCTCCCTGGGCTTCCTCTTGGGGGCCGAGGGTTTCGGCTCGAGCCGGATCTCGTGGACGTGCCGCTTGACTCTCTGGCGAGGCTCGTCTTCGTCGGAGGAGGAATCGGTCGCGTCGGGGTCTTCGTAGAAAACACGAACGGTTTTCTTGGGTTTAAATTTGGAGAGGGGTTTTGAGATGACGCTGATTTCCTCCGTTCTCTTCATTTTTAGAGATGAGAAATTGGTTGCTTGTTGCATCTTGGCATTAGAGGTTGAAGGTTGAAGGTGAAGTGAAGCCTAGAATGGAGATGTTAGTGAGAAACAAAAAAAAAGAGTTAGGTTGTTGGTTCTTTTGAGATTGTAGCAGGGGAATAAAGGGTAAAGAGAGGAGGGGGGTGGTAGAAAGGAGAGATTTTTATTTGGGGGGGTTTTTTTTTCAAAAGGAAATTTCTGGGAAAGACCAAGCTCAAAACAAAAAAGGATACGGATTTCAACAGGAAGGAGAGGAACAGAGAGAATCTCTCAACGAGAGAGGAGGGGGGGAAAGGAGAGATTTTTATGCGAAAGATGAGATCTTTTTACCTTTAGGAAAGGAAATGGGCTAAAACCCTTTCTGGGTTTTGCACAGGATTTGAAAATCTCAGCTACTGTTTGATTCCGTTGTTTGAAGAAGAAGAAGAAGAATCAATGGAACAGAGATGCGATGGATTCTAGAGAGTGTGTGTGTCAAAATCTCATTCTCAAAGAGGGGGGAGCAGAGATAGAGAGAGAGAGAGAGCGCTAGAGAGAAAGAGCTAGAGAGAGAAACAAGAGCATGAGTTGTGGACACCGAGGCTTTGATTTTATAGAATCCTCAACAGCAAAAATCGTTAAACACGGCCACTGATTGCATTTTAGTTATTTCCATAATATTTTTTAGTTTTCAAACTTCCTTTTTTGCCCATGACCTCTGTTTTTCCCCAAATTACAAAGATTTGAATTATTTTCAAAATTAGTCCCTACATCTATAATATTTTGAAAATAGTACATCAAATAAAATGTATCCCAAATTATGTAAGTTGTTGACTTATTTCAAGCTAGTCTCTCTGTAAAAATTTACATTGAATGTGCTATCCCTTGGTTACCTTCTTGAATAGTTAGGGGGTGTTAGTCAATTGAGACGTTTTCATGTAAAATGAGATAATTGTTATAGTGAAATAATTTTTCGCTAGTGGGATATTTTAGTGGGATAAATAGGAACAATTTTGTGAAGCGGGATATTTTGATAAGATAACATGGGATAAATTTTTATAATTATGAAATATATATTTATGCATTTTGAAGACATAAATACTATTTATGTATTTTAAACTTACTATTATTGATTGATAATTGCTTACAAGAATGTTCTTTACTTTACTATTAAATAACTTTTGGCTAGACTATAAGATATTGATAATTATTATTATAATGATGGTCTAATGATGGTGACAACCATAATAGGAAAGAAGTAGAGAAAAAAAGAAATATAAAAATATAAAATAACAAAATAAATATGAGTTCTAGTTTTTTACCACCTAGTTCCAAGCTAAAACTTGGAACAATTTGAGAGACTAGAACTCTCATTTTTATATAGAAAAATAAAAAAAAGGGGATAATTTTATATTATTATCCCAATTCTAGTTTTGTTAGAGTTCTACTTGACTAACATTGTAAAATTTTGTTTTAGTTTTAGTTCTATATGACTAACACCTTAAAAAAATTTATCCCACTAATTATCTCAGTTCTAATTTTAAGTTCTAGGTGACTAACCCCCTCCCCCTTTAGAGATCAGCTAATTATTCGGAAAGAACGAATGGTGTTTATTATAAAGATATGAATTTAAAGCGGGTTTAGGGTGTGAAAGAGTTCCATTGAAACTGATATGTGGTTTGAATCTATATTGTACATGTTATACTCTAAAAATTACTATGCTCTTAACCTAGCCACTGTTGGACCCTAAGGTCGCTATGAAAGAACCCTAGGGGGGTGAATAGGGTTTATGCTAATCTAATCCGATTTAAATACCAATTAAAACTTACTAACAAATATCCTAGCAAATATGATATGTAACAAGATAACTATGCAAGGATATGAAACTAACACAAGGGTGAATCAAGATATAAACAATATAGTGGATGAAATAAACAATAAGAGAGTGGCAATAAAGATGTTCACAAATATAAGTGCGCCAAGCCAAACTCAAACAAGCAATATGATCACGGAGTTCGGACCTCCCGTCCTACGTCTTCGCTCCCCACTCCTAGGGAGAATCCACTACACAACCCGGTTTAAAAGTCAGAACCTCTCTACACACTCGGTTTTCTAGCTAATCGAAAACTCTACACACTCGGTTATCAAGTCAACCGACAACCCTCACAAATCCTCATAATATACATACACAAGCTACAACCTCAAGTGTTGGTCCTCACGTATCGACTCCCTCAAGTGCTCGAAATTATCACCTCTCACTAGGCCACCGACGCCACTCCTCTCGGTATCGACTTTGTCCTCACCACACACTCCTCTCGGTGTACAAGTGTAATACAATGTGATCTCACAATGAAGGCTCAATACAAATAAATCGTTCTCTACAATAGATGAGAATACAATGTAAGCTCACACTCTAAGTCACACAATCCCACAACCTAATTATACAATATATGCAAATACAATAAGCTCAATGGTTGTGTGTGTAAACAAAGAGTAAATAAAATCAACTAAACTCAATATAAACACTAGCTTAATAAAATGGTAATTAAACAATATAAATGTAAATCTAGATTGAGTTTAGGAAAAATTATCTATAGATAAAAAGAGAGAGGGAGAAGAGTGAATGCTCAAACACCAAGAATGATCTCCACTTGCTCTTGTGAAATTCTCTTCACAAACAAAACTCTTAAACACTCTTTTAAACAAACTAAAACAAACTTTAAACCCTTGTTAAACTTGTTTAAAACATTTCATTAGATTGATATGAAGGATGAGAGCAAGGGGGTATATATAGCCACCCAAAATTTTAGCAAAAAACCAACTGAAATAACAAAAAAGCCCCCAGAAAACATTGCTGGAAACTAGTCATTACTGTGCAACGGCTCTTTCACAAGTCGATTTATGAGTCGACTCATAAGTCGACTTATGAGTCGACTAATGAGTCGGCTTATGTGAGTCGACTCAGCAAAAAAAAAATCACAACTCCGCTACACTTCATGAGTCAACTTATGAGTCGACTAAACATGCACAGACCTGAAGTGCACAGAAAAACTCAACTTTAAATCTTGTTAAAAAATATCAAATAAATTTCAAAAATTATGAAACTTTGGGAGATGATTGTAGACGTGATAATAAGTATGTTACAAAAACTGGTTTTCAAAAAAGATCGCCCAAATGAGAAAAATCATCATTTTGCAAAATAGTTCAAAACATAAAAATGTGAACACATGTGTTTTGACATTTTGGCTTAACCATATTTTGAAACATTACAAAATAATTTTGTAGACTTAATAAAAGATGTATATGATTATTGTTAAGTCTATAAATCAAGAAAATAATATTTTCACAACAATACTTGTTTTGCAAACTTTCAAAACAATAAACAAGATTTCATTGAACTAAATAAAATTGATACTGATGAAATCATATGTAAGCATATAAACATGAAACAAAAATATATTTTCTAATTATATTCAATTGTTTCATATTTAAACTTGAAAAACCAAAATAATAAATATGAAAGATGTAATTTCATATTTATATAAACTTGGAAACAAAAACATGTATGTATACATATACCTATATATACCAGAGCTAAATTGTGTGTGTGTGTGTGTGTGTGTGTGTGTGTGTGTGTGTGTGTGTGTGTGTGTGTGTGTGTGTGTGTGTGTGTGTGTGTGTATATATATATATATATATATATATATATATATATATATATATATATATACAAGGAAACCAAAATAATGTGTGTGTATATATGATTGAGCTTAAAGTACTAACACACATATATAATATAAACCTAAACTAATGTTACCCAAGATTGATATTGATCTTCATTGTAGCTCAACTTGGTAAACTTGGATGAAGTTTGAACTTGGATCTTCAACTTTGAATAGCAAGGCTTCAACCACTATTCCACCAATCTTCATTTGATATGATCGTTATGGCGCAATTCATCCATCCTCTAACACTTTGTTTGTCTATAATAAATAGAAATACACAAATACTAGACAAACAATATTAGTGATAAATTGTTTGTTAAACATCATCAAAACAAAGAGGCCAACAGCCACATGACATACTTAGTAGGACGAAGCATGCAACTAACATGTCTGACTTGGGCCTAAACGGTAAGCTGGCCGGCTCACACAAGCAAGGAAATGACTAGTGGTCTCGTCAACAGTGTTCACACTTAATACAAAATAGTTCGGTGCCCATACTCCACCACCTAATCACCATCGCATTTAACGCATGGCTAGGCAGGATAATGACTACTGAGACAACATCCACATTCTCGCCATTTGTCACCATTGTATTAGATATGATGAGTACAGTTCTCCGCCTCTGACCAATCAGCTGCGGACACGTATAACATGACTGCACAATGTAAGGTCATCTAGTCAGTCAGATTACCAAGAGAACCTCACAAGATTTCTATCAATAGCATCATCTTTGTTATTTTAAGGCGCACAAATTACCCTAAAACCTATATTCCATTTTTGTCTTAAGATTATAAGGCTAGTCACCAACCTGAGTGTTGGAGGGCACCCTAGAGAAAACAACCACTGGGGCTGTATTATTCTGTATAGAGAATTATACTTCAACACCTTTAAAATAACCAGCCATCAGAGGAGATTAAGGGACCCTAAAGTTATTCTTATCTTTTCTAAACCATACACTAATTTCCCCACATAGACAATACATAATAGTATAATTGGCATATCATGTCAAAAGGTTAATTTTAAACAAATAATCTTTTCAAATAAAATGGTTGCAAACTAAAGGGTCTAATTTGAAACAACTTATAAAATATCTAGAAGACTTAATAGCAATTTCCATAATATTAGTGACTATTTTTAAAATAGGATAAATTTCACAAAACCTCCCTTAAGTTTTAGCTATGCTTCAGCCATTATCAGATACTTCTCTTTAACTTCTAAAATACCAGAAAATATAAAGTTTATGACTCTAACAAAAAACTTTCAACATTTAGCATTTCTTTGAAAAAATCACCTAAAAAGTGAACCAAAAATTTCAATGGAAAAAATCTCTCTATATATCATATCATATCATACTCTTTTTAAAAGCACGAGTTCGAAAAAATCTTTTGGTAGACAAAAATAGCATTAGAATTCAAATATTAATCCATAATCCATTAAGTAAGAGTAAGTTGATAAATTGATGAATTCTTATTGGATATACATAGTATGAAGATAATAATATAATTTAAATTGAAATGTGAACCTAAATAAAATTATTAACTACCAAAATCATAAATGTCTACAAGATGATGACATATATAAAAAAAACTAAATACATTAACGAGATAAATAATGTCTGCCCCAAAGATCGAATATAGGAACAACACAGACCTACAAATGTACATAATAAGGATATGATATTTGCAAAATACATCAAATAAATTAAAGAGACAAAAGTCATTCTCAAATTTATGAAAAAGGAAAATTAAAACAAATAGTTGAGACCTGAGAGCACAACTTGGCGATCTCTCACTGACTAAAATTCAAGTAGTTCATGATACTGTATAATTAATTTTTAAAGTTTAATTATACTATTATTATTTAAATTGAACTCTATTTATAATTGTTATCCTCTCACATGCAACATCACATACTATTAATATATATAAGTCAAGAAATTATAACAATTTTCATAGCACTTTCATCTCCTTCTATAGGTAAGCGCCTTTATTATTTTCTTCTTATTAGATTAAATTATATTATTTTAAAGTAATTATTTATATTATATTTAATATTTTTTATATTAAAAATAGCAACAATTTTCACAGCACTTTTACCTATTTTCTTCTTAATAGATTATATTAGATTATTTTAAAGTAATTAATTATATTGTTTGTTTAAATTTTTCAGACGAGAAATTGTTACACTTTTTATAGAACTTTCATCTATTTAAACATGTATATACCTTTGTTATTTTATTCTTATTAGATTAGATTAGATTAGATTAGATTGTTTAAAATTTATGAATTATGAAATTGCAATAGTTTTTATATCACTTTCATCTATTTTATTCTTATTAGATTAGATTAAATTATTTTAAAGTAATTAATTATATTATATATTTGATCTTTTTTTGGATCATAAAGTTTAATTATATTATTATTATTATTTAAATAGATACTATTTGTATAAAAATTAAAAAGAATCTCACACGTATATTAGATCTTAATGTTAATTATAATACTTACATATGTGTTGGTTAAAATAATTTTTATGTATATGCTTAATTTATATGATCCTACTTTAACCGATCAGATAATTTAAAATTTTTTTACACCCAAACTATTCCACAAAACCAAAAGGGAGTAGCAATGCTATAGCTATATATATCCACATGACCACAAATATCTTGAAAATGAATAAAAAAACTACACAAATAAAAAACATATTAATTACCCCCACACACCCAATGCTTTCAAAACCACTCTTCTCCATCTCCATCTATAACATGTCCACATATCCAAATTAAGCTTCTAGGGTTTCCCTCTCACCAACTCACCATTGATCAACTCTCTTTTTTTATTTGTACCTAAATTGTATAATATTCATTATGATGACGACTCACCTGGGTCCTCTACCTGCCTTAAACGCAAAATAAAAAAATAATATACTAGCCATTGTAGTTTGTTAGTCATTATAAATAAATTAAACAAAGATTAATAATTCTTACGAATGTACTACGTTCCCTTAGCTTCTACTGCAAACTTGTTAGTTGTTTAATCCTGGCTCCAAGAGATTTTTAAAATTAATCTTGATGGTTGCTTGCTTTTAAAAAGTTATGTTAAAGGGCTTATACAGTCTGCTTTATAGTTTAAAATTGTCAACACATTTTGACTCTGAGGCATATCAGTTATGAGTAATGATATAATTAAATTGATACAAGTATATCCTAATATATTTTTGGACTATTGCCTTGTTTTTTGCTCTTTACTATATGCCAACGTAATATCACAATTGATGTAGACAATGAAGACACTACTATAAAATTGATCGGGAAAAGATAAATGTGGAGAATGGTTGATATCAGCTCAACTAAATATGAAAAAAGAAGGTATAAAGGATAATATTTTTTTTTAATATTGTATAGTAAAACTTAAATTTTTTAAGTAAAATTAGGAATCTTTAGAAGTGATTTTCATGTAATTTTTTAATATGCTTATGTAAATGACTTTGTCATATAAAATTATAATAGAGTCACTATTAATCTTTAGTATTTATTTTTTTATTTTAAGTCTATTAATAATTAAGATGTTTTGTAGTCTTGTAAAAAGTATGTGTTCCGTGCTGAGCTTATACAACTCATCTTAATATTAATTATTTGGTTATATTTTTATTAACACATCAACAATATATCATTCCATTTTTTAACTTAACACTACATTTAATTGACCAAGATAAGCAAATTAGAGATCGATGATTTGATCCGATAAACAAATATGTTACATGAAGTTTGATAAAATTTAAAAAATAAATGTTGCGTATGCAAGTATATAAAAGTATATTGATCCCAGTTTCACAAAAAAATATATTTCATAGTTTTTTTTAAATATTTAAATAAAATTTATGGCAATTGTAATAATTCATGTTTATAAATTTTAGCTCAAAATGATACTGACTTATTTTATAGTAAGAAAATATATAAAAAATAATTTTGATATTTAACCACATGCATTGTACTCGCACAAGAACTAGTAAATTTATACATCCATATGTAAACTACGGCTAACACAATTAGTGTTTTTTCTAGAAATGGTGAAAGTCGAAGGGGGTTTCGTGAGAAATCCAAAACTTAAGGGGTTTTTCTTGAATAAAAGAACCGAATACAAAATATCTAGATTTTAAATCACCGGAGATTCCGGTGAAACTGGTACAAATATCACGAGCCGCCGCATAAAGATAGCGACGAGACTGCTTCATCTGCCAGCTGTCAAGTACAGCCAATAGGGTGGGATCTTGGGTGCTGACTCGGATCTCCCGCCCTTGGGATCTAGGATTGAGAGAGGGTGGAGGTCACGTGACCGTCCAAACGACACTGAAGTTTAAATTATGTCGGTCAAATTCTCGGGTTAAGCGAATTGGTCAGAGTTATTGAGTTGTTTTTATAGGGTTGATTAACTCAAAGTAGTATGCTAATCTTTGTAATTAATGTGCTGATAATTTAATTGTTTCTCAAATTAAATTTAGGAATAATTTGGAAGGCTAAATAGTACGAATTACATCCACGAACCTCCATTAGACTAAGGGGCTGTTTGGTTGCACACTTTTTGAGAAAATTTTTCTCAAAACATCTGACAATGGCAAATTTGTAATTAAAAATTTTCCAGAGATTTCTGTAAATTGTGTTTGGTTCAACAAAAACTTTACCGAAATATTTTCTATAAAATATCAAAACCTACCAAATTTTACAAAAAACAATTTCCTCTCAAAATGAGAGGAAATCACCAGAAATCTGACACATACCATATTTAATTAAAAACCTACCAAATCTTGTTATTTCTATAAAGTTATGAGCCATTTTTTTGTTTTGAACCAAACAAGCAAAGTACAAAAAACAAGAAAATTAGTACCTTTTGATTTCTCAAAACTTTTCCTATAATTTTTTTAAGAAATACATGGAAATCATATTTTAGGTGGAAAACATTTCCTATAATTTCTAGAAATTGAACCAAACACCCCCTAAAAGGAAAATTAAATTTAAAAATAATTCTTTAATTGATTCTCGTACAAGTCATTTAATACTTTCACTTCAATGATTCTGATTCTGGTCATTAGGTATTTGAATAGTGTTACTAAAGATAATTTGGAAAACATATGCACATGATTCATTTTTATAGTAGGTTTTTAATGAAAACGTTTGATTTCACTTGTCAAGGGTGGAGAGTGCATTATTAGGTTGCCAAAAATTCAAAAATGTTGACGCTCATGCCTATTGAAACAAAATGTGTTATCTTATTATTGTCAGTATTGGGACAATGATAGTATACGACTTATAATATTTCAGTAAAAAATAACTTTGATGGGTATTTTCTTTCCCTTTAAAATAAAGACAATTATAACTCTTATGCATTTAATTTTAAATTATTTAGAATATAGCAACCTTACTTACTTTAAAGTAACACAACCTTTTATTTTCATTTTGTTTCTTGAAATAGCAAAATGAAAATAGCAAGTATAGTGTTTAGTTTAAATTTTGACAATCAATAGTCTAAATATTTTTCATCAAAGCAAAGTTTTATCATCAATTACGGAGACAAAATATATCACAAAAGAGTAAGTAAGACAGTAGGCTACTTACTTTTTTTTATACAGCTGTAGCCTGTTGAGGGCCAGTTAGACGTTTGCTCTTTTTTACTGCTACTAAAATTTGTACGGCCGCAATATTTTTTAACCTCATCATGTGCCGCCTGACATCGGTACGCATCAGAATCAAAACTTTAACTGTCACCGTTTTGTATTTTTTTAAAATCATCTTTTTACCAAGTTTTAATATTTGTCATATCTTTCTAATTTGGTCAATGAGCACCTAAATACTTTTATGTTTCATCTTCTTTTCATTAATAATTATATACTCTTTATTTTAACGAATCATCATCAGGCTTTTTTAATAGAAACCACATAAAAAATAAGGCAACTATATGAAAATCACATTTTAATTTTAATTTTATACAGAAACCACATTTAAAATAGGTCTTTATTACGATCAATCACCTCCCAGCTGAAATTTCACTTTAACCTAAAAAATAAGCTTAAAATTTTTCAGGTTCAAGGTACATGAGTTTTATTCTAAGAAGGATTGAGCACTGAAAAATGAATTATCTGTCGTGAATGTGAGCTTTTAAAGATAATTTTGGATATTAGTGAAAATTTTGACTTGGGTTTGGTTGATTGCAACAAAACTCACTTTAAATGGTTTGTGTATAATTGAAATTAAAATGTGGTTTTCGTATAATTACATTATTTTTAAAGGTAATTTTAGGGGAAATGCATCAATGTATACTTTTAGTTGCATTCTGTCACACTTTCATACCTGGATTTTCCTTTATTAACTTAGGCTAAATGGCACTTAAATACGGTAAAGTTTTGAAGTTTCGGCTTTTGTATACCATGAGTTATTTTTTAGGCGAAAAAATTACTATAAGTTGTTCAAACTTGATACATTAGTACCATCGATCATGCAAACACAAATTTTTTCATACGAATATTTCTCTACGATACTCACATAATAATTTTAGAGCTTTTCAACTATAATCATATTTTTTAATTTTGCTATTAAATCAATTAAAATTCTTTTTCAAACTTATCTTAATTCTATTTTAAATAAAGTTGGGATATGTTTGATGATAAATTTAACAAATATCAATAATTAGAAAGTTATAAAATTAACATGTTGTTTCATATGAGAACATTTAGGTGAAAAATTTCATGTTTGCATGATTGATGATACTAATGTGTCAATTTAAATGACTTATAGTGTTTATTTTCTAAATTGTAAATGTCAAAATAAGGAATTTTGTGGCATTTTGATACCACTTAGCCATTTTTGGGCGACAATCATGAGTATGAATGTCCTAAATTTGTCACGCGATAGTGAGCACACGGGAAATCTTTGGTAGGAATACTCAACTATTGTCTAATGGAAAGTAGTAACTTGTTATTTTAAAAACTTTAAGTACCGTTTGGCAAAGGGCTAAGGAGATCGACTTAACCCATTTTTAACCCCCCAAACACAAAAAATTATACAAAGGTTAAAGTGAGTTAACTCTCCATAATTTACCAAACATAAAAAATATAGAAGGGTTAAGCTAACCCCTCTAGAGTGATTAAAATGAGTTAACCCCTCAAAATGAGGGGTTTATTAATACTCCTATGTAGAAGGAATAAGAGTTAACCCCTCTAATTATAAAGAAAATAGTCAAAATCTTTGTTATTCCCAAACACTAAAACTGATCATAATAGCTAAAATAAAACTTATTTAACAGGTTAATAATTTAGTCCTTCAGATTATCGAATAGACTAAGTACATTAATCCTTCTCTTTAACCCTTCTTCCTTAACCCTTTGCCAAAAGGAGCCATAGGGTATAAAAGTGTTAACAAAATAGAACTTGGGGTGTATAAGTGAAAAAAGGGTGAAACATTAACGTATTTATGTGTTTTTTACGTACCTTCCTAATTTTGAAGGACAGCCTGTAAATTTAACGAGAAAAAGATTTCAATAAAGGAAAAGCAAAATTGAAAATTAAAGTCAAATGAGCAACTAACTTAATTTTGTAAGATAATTATCTAAAATCTTGAGCTTATATTTTCTCTAGAATTATCTTTAACTATCATTTTGGCATGTCTCCGATAAGTTATTTAACTGTTGGTAATTATTGGTGAAATCCGATTTAAGTGCAAAAATATCCTATTGAATGTAAATGTTAGCATGATGTTTGACCCAAGTCTTCGAAGGTTTAGTAGGAGTTCATTTCACAAATTTTGTAGGTTGTTCCAAATTAACTCTCCTATCAAGTAGCCATAGAAATATATAAGAATTATGGGATAGCAATTTAGATGATTTGAGGGATTAATTTCAAAATATAAAAATCTAAGGACAAATATGGGAAAACCCCATATTTTCTATGGATTTTTATTTTTCTTACTTTGCTCGTTCATCCTTTTTTTTCGTCGCAAACTATTTTAATTTATGGAGTTTCTAAATAATATCTCTATTCTTTTAAAAGAAAGCTCATGAATGCCCAATTAGCTCAAGAAAAACCTTGTGATAAGAAGGGATTCAGATCCTCTCCACTACAAAAAAATAGTGGAGGGACCACTACATAATCATAACCATTGATTATCTAGTTGATGGTTATGATTTTTTCTTTTAGTGCAAATTAGGAATGAGTGTAATACACGGGGGTATGGTAAGTGTTAGATTTAAATTGTATCATAACCGCATACTAAATAATCAACGTTTGAGATTAAAAGTAGTGGTCTCTCCACTATTTTTTTGTAGTGGAGATGATCCAAAATCCGATAGGAAGAAGACTGTATAGTAAGATAAAACAGGAGATTAAAGAATGGTAAGCCAGAACAAAATTATTATGCAGATCGTACATGAATATTGATTGAAGATATTTGGAAACCAATACATAGTACAATTCCGGTATTTTTGTCCGCTAGTTGTCTATCCCTGATAATAACAATACTCGGATTTTCTTCTTCTTCTAGATACCACTTGTAAAATAGGATTATCCTCCAAAAATCATCTTTGATTATCAATCTATAAATAAAATGCTTTAAAGATTTTCTTTATTGTAATCAACCACATAGAATCACTTATAAGTCAAGTTTCTTTAATTTTGACGTAATAAAATAGTTTTCAAATACTAAATATATTAGAGGGATTCAGATCCTGTCCAATTTGGTGGTAATTGGAGAGGGCCTAATTCTCTTAAGTCTTATTGTCTATCACAATTTTAATGGATGAGATCATGCTGCCTAAGATTTTCTCTATCACAAATAGTGGTTTTGACTATAGTGGCTTTCAAGAGTTTATTAGAAGTAACAATAGGAATATTAATTTATATGGCATGATCTCATCTGTTGGAAAATGACATAGATAATAGTATTAAAAGAATTGTACCCTCTGCAATTACCACCTAATATCAGAATCCATATTAGAGAGATGGTCCTTAATAGTTATGTGGGATCAATTACCAAAAAATCAACTGAAAAATGGATCCAGTGGGACTGGATAGAATATTAATTTACTCCAATGGAGTATCTTAGATAGATGAGTATCTATTGATTCTCACTAAATTTCTTAAATTGACATAGTTTGACTTGTTTTAAAGAGTTGTTACCAAATTATTGACTTATCAGATACACCTTTTGAAAAGGGTGGGGGGAAAAGTAGTAAAACTTTTGAGAATGAAGGCCTCGACATTGGTTTGGTTGCGTGAGGTTAAAGCCAAGAGCACAAAAACATTCTTGAATATTTCTTTGAGACATGCAGTGATTGTGATTGAGGGAGCGAGCGATGTATTGCTTAAGAACGACGCACCAAACAAATACAAACAAAGGAGAGAGCCACCACATTTGATTTCTCTCTTTTCTCCATGCATCTACAACATTAGACCTATGTAATAATTCTAGCCTTTCTTCTCCTTTCTCAATGTCATTTAACTGATTACTTTATTAGGGGAAACTAACTCCTCTTGCCTCTCTAATTAATGATCATTGACTAGGTTGTCCTTTTGATACCTTCAATTATCTTGAATGTAAAAAATAAACATCTTGTCCTTGTTTAAAAAAAAAAGACATGGACTTAAAGTTATCTTGTCCTAATGAAGAAAAAGCATTGGAAGTTGACTACAATGAGGGAGATAGAATTTATTAATAATTTAATATATATTTTCAGTACAACTATTAATGGCATGTTAAATGTTCATTATTTTGCCTTTGTCAAATCTTTATTGACATGTAATGAATAGAATATTTACCCTATTCCTATTTCATAGAGGTGGTGACAAAAAGGTGGAGACACACTAAGGATGCGTGTAGCTTGAGGCATTTCACTCATCATATGTGTATATTCGAATTTGAATAAGCAATGAAAGAATTAGTTTCCTTGAATTATCTTGGTACATTTTTATTACCACAAATTATGAATTTGATGGTTTATCATATAATAATTGACATTAGATGCATCACACTAGTCATCCCCTTCCCTTTCAATTGAACCCCCAACATGTGTGAATCAACTAACGCTTAGCTCATTCCTTCCATGAGTTGTATGTATGCAAGCATATTTTAGTGCTTAATGATTGGGTTATTAAGAAAACAACAAAATACACCTTTCCATCTCAAACATTAGATTATGTGACAGGACTAATATCTTTTCCATTATGCTCAGCCTCTAGTCACGCCATTACTAGAAGAAATGTAATTCCAAAACATATATATTCCTCTACTTTTAGGCTTATTGGCACTTTACTTAGTTTACTACGCCCAACATTTCATCCTAATAGTTTACTACGCCCAACATTTCATCCTAATTTTAATATCGTGAAATTCTATTTTGACAATTTGATATTCCAAAGTACAAAAAGTTGATGTTAATTATACTCAAGCATATCGCATAGCTAAGTAAATGAAAACCAATTTTCTTATCATATTTCAGGCTTTCAAGTCAAGAGTAAGTGAAGATTTTTGGGAATGAGATTGTCAAATTGGCGTCAACTAAAAAATTTGGTGTATTGTATTATCAACACAGATTATATATATGAATATATTTAGTAAGTGATCACAAGTACAGTAAATGGCTTTATTTTGCATTTTTCACATCTAAATTAGACGAGATAGGTGTAGTAAGGATTAGGGAAAGACCAATGCTTAAACAACTAGACATCCTCGAGTCCATATTAATAATAAAAATAAATGATTTAGAATAACATTAAGCGGCGATGCCGAGAAATAACAACATGCACAACAAGACACGGCTGAAAATTTCATCACTCTCGACAAAAAGGGTGGCTCATCAATTAATTTGGGTCCATGTTTTGTGTAATTGTGAATTTAGCTAATTAAACCACTTGTTGGGTCCATTGTCCTTTTGTTATTTTAATCAATCTTCATACTATAGTCCCCATAAGAGTGATGTGGCCTCATTAATAAGTTCAATTTAAGTCAAGAGAGCATCAACCCCTAAACGTTCCCACTTCCACTATCGTACAAAAATTACAGCTTCAAACTCATCTTTTGCTCTCTTTAATGTTTGAATATGCTTAAACTGCATCAACTAGAGCATCATTTGTAAATTTAATTAATTGCTATAGATTATGGAAGAATAGAGTATCAACCAACTTCACTTCCCTAGTTTAAATAGCGTGACGAGAATTTTGTGTCTGAAGAGTATAATCTATGCCTCTCATGCTTATATACTTCTTAGAATATCTATAAATTTTTTAAAGAAGCCTCTAATAAAAAAAAACGAGAACATACAATAAAAGAAAGTCTTAAACAAAAA
This sequence comes from Asparagus kiusianus, assembly GCA_022839385.1. Taxonomy (NCBI): domain Eukaryota; kingdom Viridiplantae; phylum Streptophyta; class Magnoliopsida; order Asparagales; family Asparagaceae; genus Asparagus; species Asparagus kiusianus. The sequence continues at coordinate 299,544 of BQKN01001071.1, read as the reverse complement.
GATATCATATGCTTCATTTATATATTAATCTGTTCACTTCTATTAAAGACAACAAATCATATCATCAATGGGTGATCCAGATGATTCAAGCGTATCAATTTGAATTCAGAGTGACTGATTTCGATTTCTAGGCCCGTATTTTCCTAATGTTGTTTGGAATTAAAGGTAAGCCTCAGCACTATAAGTGCTATGTCCATGAGGGGGTCCTCTGAAATTCGAACTCGGGCTGTAGCTTTCTTAGCAATGATTCATTTGTCAACAAAAATAAATAAATAAATAAATAAAAGACAAGAAATGGTATTACATCTTTAATACTTTATAGTATAAGACATCATAACATAACAACTGAATTCCTCAGCAGTAGATCCCCTTACATGTCAACTCTAGAGTGAAAAGTATTCCTCAAGTGCTTACAAGGATCATAAGAAAGAGACCTGAGGACGTGACTCATCTCCTCCTTCATTTGCTATTGGATCCGGATGAAAGGAAAGAATGCATTATTAAATTTATCCCATCATCTTGTAATTATAACTCAATAAACATTGCGATCTTTGTTCTGAATGGTGTGTTTATGATTAGAGAACTTAATTTGATTGCCTAATGAAGAAAAAGCATTGGAATAAAAATCCTCTAGCCGACACTTTATGAAGATTGCGTTTCCTTTAGAGTAGACCCATGCCCACACATTTAACCTATCACGATAAAAGCTAGTGCTAAGGTTGATAATCTTTGTGGACATGTAGATGTTAAATATGTAAGATAAGTCGTAAAGATATCTTAAAATTTTGTAAAAAGAGAATTCAGGGTGTACTTAGACGCCACCTCATAAAGGGGTTCATAAAGCTTTGAGATACCATAATGTTTTCTTTCCTACACAAATGATTCTTAGTACAATTTACAGGTCATTGTTGTTGTAAGTAAGTCCATGTTCTCAAAAATATAAATTATCATGTAATTATACTTCCTAATTGTTGGATCAATCAACGACAAAGCAAATAGAAGTATAATATGTATGGGGAGAGATTTAGTTGGAGAAGCAAATAAAAAAATATTCCTTTTTAACTCTCTGTTACTGTAGCTACAGTACTCAGATTTTTTATCTATGTTTTCCCCTCTTTTTCCTCTTAGGTAGAAGGATGCATGAATGCATATTTAAAAGGCTTTACAAAGTGTTTCATAATAGAATTCTAGTATGATTATAATTCCTAGAGATAACTAACTCAAATTCTTTTAGAATTTTAGGATTACTTTCAACATCCCCCATTAATTCTAATTCTGTAAAGTCTTCATTCTCATCTTGTGCTTCAACTTGACAAACGCTTCAAACTTCAAAGGTTTCATGAGGATGTCCACAACTTGATCTTCAGACTTGCAATAAATCAACACGATCTCGTTCTTCTCAATATTGTCTCGTAAGAAGTGATAACGAGTATGAATATATTTGCTCCTTCCATGAGTGACTAGATTCTTCATCAAATCAATTGCAGACTTGTTGTCAACATAAATCTTTGTAGGACCTTCAACTTGAATATGAATTTGACTTAGCACATTACACAATCATATTGCTTGACAAGTACTCGACACAACTGCTACATACTCCACTTCACAAGTTGAGAATGCAATAATAGACTGCTTCTTCGATGACCATGAAAATGCAGTTGAGCGAAAATTAAAATCATAGCCAGAAGTACTTTTATGACCATCATGATCCCACTCTAATCACTATCAGAATAGCCTACAACATCACAATTATTAGATGAAGAATAAAACAAACCATGATCATAAGTCCCCTTTAGGTACCACATAATTCTCTTTGCAACTTGTAGATGAGATTGGTGAGAGGTCTCTAAATATCTGTTGATTAGACCAGCTCTATATCTGACCTTGTACATGTGAGATATCTCAAACTCCCAACAATTTGCTTCAAAGAGGTAGGATCAACTTCTGCACCATCACCTTCTCGAGATAATTTAGTACCAACCTCCACAAGAATTCTAATAGGATTGCAATCAAACATCTGTAACCTCTTCAACAACTCTGCACAGTACCTCTTTTGACATATAAAAATCTCATCATCGCTTTGAACCACTTCAATACCGAGAAAATAAGACATCAAGATAAGATTTGTCATCTCAAATTCATGCATCATTGACTTCTTAAACTCTTCAATCATACTAATTTTATTACCCGTAAAAATCAAGTCATCAATATAAACGCATAATAGTAGTATATCACCAGAGTTGTTTATCTTCACATATAAGACATGCTTGGAAGGGGCACTTCTAAAATCCACTTTCTTGAAAGAAAGAATTAATTCTTTTGTTCCATGCTCGTGACGTCTGCTTCACTCTATACAAGGCTTTCTTCAACTTGTATACTTTATGTTCGCACCCTTTCTTCACAAATCCAAGTGGTTGCTTCACAAAAACTTCTTCTTCAAGTTGTTGGGGATGCACAACCCCCCTGATGAGATTTGGAAATAGAGATTTGGGAGAGAGTAGAGAAAAAATCACAATCACAAACACACAAGATTTACGTGGTTCGCTTCTCAATGTGAGAAACTACGTCTACGATCGCCGCAGGAGAAATTTTTACTATTTTCGTCTTTTTTACATCATGCCATATTCAATCCTTTTATAGATATAAGGTATTACAAACAAGAATAGGAAACGGATCAAAAAACGAACTGGGCCAAAACCCGACTCCCGGTCGACCGCGCAGCTGCTCGAAATCCAGAAAAGTCTCTGGACTTTTGGCGGTCGACCGTCACGCCATTCGCGGTCGACCATGACGATGACTAAAATCTGGGTTGTTCTCGGGATTTTTTTTGGTGATCGACCATCGCGCCATGCGCGGTCGACCGCGATGAGCTCCTGGCTAAAGTGTCTGCCTGTGCACGTTTGTGATCGACCGTCGCGCCATGCGCGATCGACCGCGATCCAGTCAAAAAGTGTTCTTCGTCATTTTGCTTGAACTTCATCGTCGTCGATCTTGTTTCTCCTGTTTCTTCTTCGATCTGAAGTATATGGCAAGTCTGATAGTTAGGCTTCACATATCCTAACAATCTCCCACTTGGAGACTAACTATCAATCTCTATCACCTCTCTCTGCGGCGACGGCCTTCATATCATTAAGTACTGAGGCCAACTGAAGTTGAACACAACTTTAGTTTCTTCATGGTGACAACCTTAGTAAACATATCAGCTGGGTTCTTACTTCCTTGAATCTTCACAAGTTCCAACATGTCCTCGTCCAACGCTGATCTTATGAAGTGGTAACGGACCTGTATGTGTTTGGTCCTTGCATGAAAAGCTGGGTTCTTTGCTAAATAAATTACGCTCTGGCTATCAAAGTGTAAGACACTCTTCTCACTTTTCTATCCTAACTCCTCCAAGAAACCCTGCAACCATATCATCTCCTTGCTTGCCTCTGTCACAGCAACATATTCAGCCTCTGTTGTTGATAAAGCAACGATCTTTTGTAATTGAGAAACCCAACT
>BQKN01001071.1:271957-291046 GCA_022839385.1 Asparagus kiusianus | reverse complement strand
CCAACTAATAGTTGTAGAGCCCAAAGTGAACACGTAGCTTGTAGTGCTCCTTCTCTGGTCTATCTCACCAGCATAGTCTGCATCAACAAAACCCTGCAGAACTAACTTGTCTCTCTTGAAGCATAAACAATCTTCTATTGTACCTCGTAGGTACCTCAGAATCCACTTTACTGCTTCCCAGTGCTGCTCTCCTGGATCTGACATGAATCTGCTCACAACACCCACTACATGGGTAATATCAGGTCTCGTGCATACCATGGCGTACATGAGGCTTCCAATGGCTGAAGCATATAGAACCTTAGCCATGTAGTCTTTCTCTTCATTAGTCTTAGGGCACTGCTCCTTAGTCAATTTGAAATGACTAGCTAACGGTCTTAGCACCACTCATCCTGAATCTCTCAAGCACCCACCTAATGTACTCGGCCTGAGATAACCGCGATGTGCCCAAGAGCTTGTCTCTACTGATCTTCATCCCCAATATCTGCTTTGCTGCGCCTAAATCCTTCATGTCGAACTCACTCGACAACTGCTTCTTCAGCTTCTTGATCTCTCTCATGTCTGAACCGGCTACTAGCATGCCGTCGACATATAAAAGTAGGATTATATAACTGTTGTCAAACTCCTTGACGAAGCAACAATGATCATCATTACACCTGGAGTACTCGTTCCTGTGCATGAATCCATCGAACTTTTTGTACCATTGCCTTGGAGCTTGTTTCAGGCCATACAAGCTCTTCTTCAATCTGCACACCATCTTCTCTTTGCCCTTCTGAGTGAACCCCTCTGGCTGCTGCATATATATCTCTTTCTCTAGGTCACCGTGGAGGAAAGCTGTCTTTACATCTAGCTACTCGAGATATAGATCTTCAGCCGCAACAATACTCAGGACTGTTCTGATTGTAGTCAGTTTGACTACAGGAGAGAAGATCTCTGTGTAGTCAACTCCTTCTCTCTGCTGAAATCCTTTCACCACCAATCTAGCCTTGTATCTATTGGAACCATCATGTTCCTCCTTGATTCTGTACATCCATTTGTTGCTCAAGGCCTTCTTCCCTGCTGGTAGCTTTGCAAGTTCCCATGTCTTGTTGGTGTTCAAGGATTTTATTTCATCTTTCATAGCAAGCTCCCACTTGCTCGCATCATCCACTCAAAGTGCCTCATCATAAACTTTGTATACTCCAGGAACCTACCATGAATTTTATTGAGCACCCAAGTTTGCTTGATGATTAACATGTAAACCTAAACCCTTTACAAGTGAATAAAAAATCAGCTACTGAGATCATCAATTTATAGTTATGTTTGAGTGGATCCATCATATTCTGATTAATTTTCAAGCAATACCCTAAAATTTACAGGTTTGCCTCTCATGCCTCTCCGGGATAATTTTTTACAGTGTTAGTCAATTAACAAAATATCAATACACGTAATTTAGCTCGCTCTATGCCAACTTAAGGACGTGCTGAAACTGTACATTATTCCCCCAACACAAATGCTAAACACAGATTCATGAATTTATAAGGAAAAACAAAAAAAAAAATCAAACTACCATATTGTATGTTTTCTACATTCACTTACAATTATTGTTATTTAAGTGTACTAATGATCAATCTCATGGTCAAATTTCCCAAACCAAAAAAAACTTGTAAACACCCGCTTACTAAATGTTCTTTTCTACAAGAGGTCGAAACGCAAACTAACGTTTATAAATAGCTCAACTTTAGACTGTCAAGCAGCAATCTTTAACACTCTGGTTAATTTTTCTACTTAAATAAGCAACAGTAACAACTTCAACTTAGGGTATTGCGACCACTTACTAAATCCGGAAACTCTTAGAGATCCAAAATAACTTGAGCCTCAATATGCCAATATAACGCTCGCTGCAATCCTCTTTGCTCTAGCCAAATCCTCCCTTGATGAGGACAAGGAATTCTCCCACTGCCCCCAAATCAGAAATTATAAATAAACAGAGATTTAAATGAAAAAAGAATCAAAATTTTTACCTGTAAACGAGATTAGGGATGAAATCAGTGAGCCTCTCATAATCAGTGAGCACTCTCCACACCTCGTCAACATCCGCATCCACCAAGATTTGAGCCCTAATCCTCCGTTCCCGCCACAAAATCACGTCCACCTTGCAATGCACGTGCCTCGCCCTCGCTTCGTCTTCATCCTCGTGCCTACTCTTTGCTTGCGGCGCCCCTGCTCTCGGTCGACCGACGCCAGCAGCCGTTGGTCGGCTGGTCGGCGGCGTCGGGTAGCCGAGAGAGAAGAAGAGCGAGAGAGATGTAGGGGGCGGAGAGAGAAAGTGGCAGATGAGGAGAGGGAGCTGGCAATAGTTTATTTTTTAGCAGTGAGCTTCTCTTCTTTAGGAGTTCTGCCAACCCTTTTGAAGCTTATTCTCTTTTGTTTCCCAAGATTACAGCTTTTACATAAGTCAATGTCAGCCGACCTCAAACCTGGTAAATTCCCATTCGACTGCATAACCTTTAGACCTTTGCTACTCATGTGACCAAGCCTATGGTGCCACAAATTTGGGTCTTCCTTACTTTCAGCCACTACAATGGAACCATGTGCATCTATCATCATGTAGAGGGACCCAGTCTTCGTATCACGGGCAACAACCATGGACCCATTTGTAACCTTCCACGTATCACATGCGAAGGTTGATACATATCCCTCTTTCGCCAATTGTCCTATGGAAATCAGATTCTTTCTCAAACTAGGAACATGTCTCACATCACTCAGCTTCCATATAGACCATTTGAGTTTGATCTGCACGACTCTTTTGCTAATAATATCATAGGGCTGATCATCACCAAGATAGACTTTTCCTAGATTTCCTGAAACATAGTTCTCAAATAAATCTCTATTTGAGGTAGCATGAAACGAAGCTCCTGAATCCAGCACCCACGACTCAGCCTTGCTCTCCAACGAGCAGATTAGGGCATCATCTGATTCTCCTGAGGCCACGTTCACTTCAATCTTGTTCTCCTTGTCTTTCTTAGGTTCTCGGTACTGATTCTCATAGTGGCCAACCTTGCCACAATTCTAGCAGTCAATCTCCTTCTTGCTCTTATGATTTTTGGACTTTGACCTTCCGTTCTCGAGTTAGGTCTTCCTCGGCTATTCTCTCTATTTCCGTTTCTGTTTCTATCTCTGCTCTCAAAATTCAACGCTGATCCTGAATTAGAAATTCCTTCCTCTTGTCTTCTAATCTCCTCAGTCATAATCATGTCCACCGCCTCTGAAAACTTCAGTTTTGATTTACCACATGATCCGCTAATTAAAATAACAGTACCCTTCCAACTGTCGGGTAATTGACCAAGTATCAAGAAGGCTTGGATTTCATCATCAAATTAAATATTGACCGAGTTTAATTGATCAGTGATCTCATTGAACTCGTTCAGGTGTTCCTTGAATTTTTGGCTCTCGAACATCCTCAAATTAAACAACTTTTTAATGAGATATACATTATTCGCCACAGAGGGCTGCTCATACATACTGGACAACGTCGCTATGAGATCCGCCATCGTATTCTGATTCTTGATGTTGAACGATACTGATTTTGATAAGGTCAACCTGATCGCTCAAAGGGCCTTTGATCCAATAGCTTTCACTTCGCATCCTTCATATCCACTGGCTTCTCTCCCAATGGTAGGTATAAATCCTTCTGATAGAGGTAATCTTCCATCTGCATCTTCCAAAACCCGAAGTTTGTTCCATCAAACTTCTTAATCTTGGATGTTTCATTCTCAGATCCCATGTCTCTGACCTCAAATCGCCCGCGCTGAACCTGGTCGCTCTGATACCACTTGTTGGGGATGCACAACCCCCCTGATGCGATTTGAAATAGAGATTTGGGAGAGAGTAGAGAAAAAATCACAATCACAAACACACAAGATTTACGTGGTTCGCTTCTTAATGTGAGAAACTACTTCCATGGCCGTCGCAGGAGAAAATTTCACTATTTTCATCTTTTTTACATCATTCCCTAATCAACCCTTTTATAGATATAAGGGTATTACAAACAGGAATAGGAAACGGATCAAAAAATAAACTGGGCCAAAACCTGACTCGCGGTCGACCGTCGTGCCACGTGCGGTCGACCGCGTAGCTGCTCGAAATCCAGAAAAGTCTTTAGACTTTTGGTGGTCGACCGCCACGCCACTCGTGGTCGACCGCGACGATGACTGAAATCTGGGTTGCTCTCGGGATTTTTGGCGGTCGACCACCGTGTCATGCGCGGTCGACCACGATGAGTTCCTAGCCAAAGTGTCTGCCTGTGCACGTTTGTGGTCGACCGCCGCACCATGCGCGGTCGACCGCGATCCAGTCAAAAAGTGTTCTTCATCGTTTTGCTTAAACTTCGTCGTCGTCGATCCTGTTTCTCCTGTTTCTTCTTCGATCTGAAGTATAGAGCAAGTCTGATAGTTAGGCTTCACATATCCTAACATAAGTGACCCATTAAGAAAAATTGACTTCACGTCCATCTGATGAATATTCTAATGCTTCTGTACAGCCAAGGTAATTATTAGTCTAACAGTTTTAATTCTAGCAATAGGGAAAAATACTTCTTGGTAATCATAACCAGGTCTTTGCTCATAGAATTTCTCCATAAATATTGCTTTATGCCGCTCAACCTCGCTATTCGCCTTAATCTTTATCTTGAAACTCACTTCACATCGATTGCTTTATGTCCTTGCAAGATATTAGTAAGCTCCCATGTGTCGTTCTTTTCGATCACCTTTATCTTTTCTTTCATTGCATTTATCCATTTAGGATCTTGAATAGCCTCTTCAAACATGACTGGCTCACAATCTGCAAGCATTGCAAAGTGCACTATATCTCTATCTGCATCAATATCATCATCTGGAGTTACTTTGTAATCTCTCAAGAGAATTGATCGTTGGCGATTTCTTCTTGGTCTTTCAACTTCTAATGAAATTTACGAGGTTGGAGCTTCAGGAGCATTGGCCGTAGGTGCTACTTCAGTTGCAATAGGGACACCGTCTTCAAGAATACCGAGGAGAGTATGTCGTGAATTATTTTGTGCATCTAGATCCTAATTCTAAGCTTCTTCTTCAGCAAACATAACATCTCTGCTTTCAACCACCTTCTTTGTAACAGGGTTGTAGAGTTTGTAACCTCCAGACTTGTAGCGAATAAAAACTATCTTCTCGTCTCTATCATCAAGTTTCTTTTTTTTTGCTGGAATATAAGCATAAGCAATGGAGCCAAACACTTTGAGATGTCTTACACTTGACTTATAACCAGTCCACGCCTCTTCAGGAGTAAGATTATCAATGTGCTTTGTTGGTGACCTATTCAACAAGTATACAGTGCATGAGACAACTTCACCCCAAAAACAATTTGGCATACCTTTGGCCTTTAGCATTCTTCTCGCCATGTTAAGTATCATCCGGTTTTTCCATTCAGCGATGCTGTTATGTTGAGGAGTGTAGGGAAAAGTAACATCAAGCTTTATTCCTCCTTCTGCACAATACTTATTGAATTCATTAAAAGTATATTCACGTACTCCATCTGTTCGTAGCATATTGATAGAGTAACTACTTTCCTTCTCAACTAGGGCTTTAAAGCTCTTACAATAATCAAAGACTTTAGATTTTTACTGCAAAAAATAGACCCATATTTTCCTTGTAAAATCATCAATAAAATTAAGGAAGTATCGATTATTGCCATTAGATATAGTGTTCATAGTACCGCACACATCTGAATGAACGAGCTCAAGTGGCTTCTTTGCACGCAAAGTATTTTCAACACCAAAAGATGATATATGTTGCTTTCTAAGAATATAATATTCATACAACTGCTCAGGTTGATCTACAACGGGCAAGCCTCTCACCAAATTTCTTTGTACAAGCAACTTCAGACTGTAAAAATTTAGATGTCCAAACCGAAGATGCCATAACCAAGACTCATCTTGCATAATAGCATTGAAGCAATGATAAACATTATTCTGGATGTCAACTCAAAACATACGATTATTTATCATAGGGGCTTTAAGGATAAATACACCTCTTTTATTAAAGATTAGGAGTTTATTACCAGAGAAGCGCATATTATACCCCTTTTTAAGAAGTTGGCACATAATGAGTAATTTTTTCTTCATATTTGACACATAAAATACATCGAAAATAAACTTGTGGTCTCTATTCTTCTGCTTGATGAGAACTCGCCCTTTTTCCATCACTAGTATAGTGTTGTCATCGACAAACTTGACATTGGACTACATCGACTCATCCAGGTCTATGAACAACTCCTTCTTTTCGCACATATAATTAGAACATCTAGTGTCAAGAAACCATGTGTTATAGTTTGATTCTTCACCGCTACCAAGGCCATAAATAAAGTATGGTTGTCTTCATCACCTTTTTCTTGTGTAAATCGAACTTCTTCTCTGGATTGGGAATTATCCTGGTACTTGCACTTCTTTGCATAGTGGCTATATCTGTGACATATGTAATATTCACTATTTGATTTATTAAAATTTCCTCTATCACGTTCAAAGCCTCAACCTTGACCTCGACCTCGATGATTTGAATTTGATTGATAATTGCTTCTCTGATTGTCAACGTCTCTTTGATTTTTGTTATAACTGCCACGTCCTTGACCATTGTAGTATCTGGGTGCTTGGTTGTTATAGTTCCCATACCCTCGTCCTCTACCACAGGAATTTCCTCCTCACTGGTCTCTTTCGTATTGGTCTCCTTTGTTAATTTTTATAAAAGCTTGACTTTGAAAAGCTTTCTCAAGGGGCTTCTCGGTTGACCTCTTATTCATGCGTTGATCGTGAACTTGTAAGGTACCCATCAACTCATCAACTGTCATCTTTGACAAATCCTTTGATTCTTCAATTGCCACCACAATATGATTAAATTTTACTATAAGAGATGGCAATATCTTCTCCACAATTGCTAAATCTACAACCTTCTCCCTATTTATTTTTATTTGATTTATCAAAGTAAGTACTTGAGTCATATAATCTGCAACACTTTTAGCGGGTTCTATCTACAAAATTTTAAATTGACACTTTAATGTTTGCAGCCTAACTTTTCACCTTCTCAACTCATTGGTACGATGTCTCTAAAATATCCCACGCTTGCTTTACTATATAGTTGCTCCGTTGATCTTCTCAAAAACTGAATCATTCACTTCTTGATGGATATAGAATAACATCTTATGATCATTCTTCTTGATCTCACCATGGACTTTCTTCTCGGTTTTACTTGCGGTATCTACGAGATCGGTAACTCCGTTCTCTATGACACCTAATATATCTTGATATTCAAAAATTACCTTTATCTGCACTCTCCACTGGTGATAATTCCTCCCATCCTATATAGGAATTGAAGGTGACGTTGTCTCGTTTAGATTGTTCATGGCTCTGATACCGCTGTTAGAGTAGTCAACAACAAAGCAAATAGAAGTATAATATGTATGATGAGAGATTAAGTAGGAGAAGCAAATAAAAAAAATTCTATTTTAACTCTATGTTACTGTAGCTATAGTACTCGAATTTTTTATCTCTATTTTTCTCTCTTTTTCTCTTATTCCTCTTAGGTAGAAGGATGCATAAATGCCTATTTAAAGGCTTTACAAAGTGTTCCATAATAAAATTCTAGTATGACTATAATTCCTAGAGATAACTAACTCAAATCCTTTTAGAATTAGCTAGGATCAACTTCAACACTAAAGAAGGTTTGATCAAACTAATTGAAGAATATGAGTGAGCTTTTGAGTCATCTGTCAAATCCTTTAAGAAATTTTAGAATGTTTAAGCTAAGAATTTACCTTATTAGTAAGAGAAATGATACGGTTTTTTTTTTTGGGGGGGGGGGGGGGTACTCGTGTTATATAATACAAGCATGTATCATATGCTATAACACTCTTATAATTCAGGATAAAGATGTTATATATGTACTCAACATATATAACGTATCTTTGTGTTGGCTATGTTGTTCATGAAAAGGCAATTTTACCTTTGTGAATAGTCCCACATTGAAAAATGAGATGAATAGTAAGGGGTTTATATTGGTTCACCCCTTATTAGACTCTGAATAGTGTTTTGGGTTTTGTGAGCTTTACATAACGCACGCGCGCGCACGTGCACGCAGTGCCTCACCGCGACGCCCACCTCGCCCCACGCGTGCCACGCTATGCCGCACGCGCACGCATTCATTTTCCTTCTTCAAATTGCATATTTTATATGTTTTGACTCGTTCGTAGCGGATGCGGAGATGACGCGGGGAGTTACACGGATCCTGTGTAACGTGTGCGGATTTGGACCAACTGCTCTTTGGCCTCCAGCTCCTATATATATAGGGGTTCTCCTCCTTGGAAAATACACAGCAACTCTTCTATCCTCTTTTCCTCTGTTAATATTTTTGCAAACTTTTACTTTTCTCTTTGGGCAACGTTTTTCATCTGAGCCTAAGCTCTGCTACTCTCGCCCGAGTACGGAGGCCGACCGGACCGTGCGTTTTTACCGCTAGGGGAGAGAGAATTGATTACGTCAGGATGATAAGCGGGTCCTCAATCTTCTAGGACAGTGAAATATCGACTGCTCCCATTCAGGCCTGATTTTTTGACCTTTTATTTTCGTATTTTATACTAATATTCTCTTCTTTGACAGCAATCTAGAATATTAAGTTTTAATTGCTGTTAATTGTTAATTCGAAAAAAATTATTACTATTCATCTGAAACTCTCTGTTACTGTTCATATTTTTTTTGTTTGCTGCTTTTGTTTTAATTTCTTGTTTGTTTGTTAACTAATAATTTAAATTAGTTGCTACTGTTTATTTAAAAAATAGTTTTGGTTACTGTTCATCTAGAAAAACATCTTTCTGTTACTGTTCATTTATTATTTCTATTCGTTCAAATAACTACTACAAATACTTATTTGTTTATTTATTAGTTTCTACAAAAAAAGGTTACTATTCTCAAAATAAAATTTATTTAACTGATCTTTTAATTTTTTAAAACTTTACTGTTCACATAAAAAGAAATATATAATATTGCTTTAGTTAGTTAATTACTTTTGTTTGTTAGTTGCCTTTTCACTAGAAATTGATTAAAAATCATTTATTATCAAATTTGTTTATTGCATTAGAATTTTAATATTCTTTTCATTTGTTAATCAAAGTCATACTCCTTAGTATCTAGTAGTATTGACAAAACCATTCTTTCTATCAGATTCTAAATACCTAGATTAGTAAACTCAAATTGGACTTATTGCTAACTCTTATCATTCCAAAAGTGTCAAATCTGAGAAGTTTACCGGTGTTAACTATAAATGGTGGGCTAATTAGATGAGATACTGGCTCACCATCTTAGGTCTTCTATCTGTTATAAAAACTCCTGAGTCTTCATCCAGTGGATCTCAACCCTCCAACTCTCCTGTTTATGGTCCTCAACTTGAACCCTCTTCTTCCACTTCAGGTTCTAGTGCAAGCTCCTTTTCTATATCAACTATCATTGTTGTCATAGGATTCTTAGTGTACTTGCAGACAATCTTCATGACATATATTATGAGTTCAAAAGTGCTAAAGACCTATGGAATACTCTTGAAGTAGAATATGGCTATGATGATGCCGGAATTCTGCGTTTCACTTTCTCCTCCTTTAATAAGTTCATAATGGTTGATGACAAACCCATTAATGAACAAATTTATGAATTCCAAGATTTTCTCCATCACCTCCAATCAAAGGGAAACACTTTTACTGATGACTATAAAGTTTTCTATCTGATTGATAAACTCCCTCCATCCTAGTCTACATTTGCTAGAAATCTCCGGCACAAGCAAGGAGATCTAACCTTAACTATAGCCCTCAAGACTATTCGTATTGAAGACCAACATAGGCAAAATTCTAAAACCAAGACCGAATAAAAAGATAAAGTGAACTTGGTAGAGGATACAAGTCGTCGGGTGAGCACCTTTGATCGCGGAATTATCAAAGGTGAATTGAGAAGAAGATGACAGAAATACAAGAATAATTTAGTATGTGGTGAAGGAAAATACCCTCTCTAGATTATAATATAAAAAGATTACAATTTCTCTCTCACAATCTCACTAGAATCGAGAACAAACTCTCAATTCTCTCTAAAACCTAATCTCTCTTTATTAGAATCTCTCTTTGATTACATCTAATTGATTAGAAATCCTAAAAAACCTATTTTATAGGTGTAACAATATGGATGGCAAAGTGGTAAATAACCAAACCCAAATCCTACAGGAATTCGTGCAAATAGAAACCCAAACGAACCAGAAAACCTTCGATGAGTCGACTCATGTGCATATATGAGTCGACTCATAACACATGGGTCGACTCATGACAGCCATGATTCGACTGGTTAGGAACTTCTGACAAAATGGTTGGGTTTCGTGAGTCGACTCATGACAGACATGAGTCAACTCAACCCGATGAGTCGACTCATGTGCATGTATGAGTCGACTCACGGGCTGAAAACTGGATGTTTCGATTCTTTGATTCGCCATCTCGTTCCACGCTTCGACCTGCATTCCACTATATTGTTTTACACCTCTATTATCAAGTTACCATAAGAATCATCTATCCTCAAGCTCCCATGAGGATCGCTTAGTTCCAAAGAGAAGATACACCCGTATCAGAGGATGAGCCTAAATTTAAGAGTTTCAAACCCAAAGGGAAGAAATTCAAGAAAAACTAGCAATCCTTCAACAAATCTTCTTCCAAATCCAATCTCAACTCTTCCAGCTATAAGTCTGATGGAAAGTTCTGCTATGTTTATGGTAGAACCAACCACCTGACTCCCAACTGTTTCTTTCGGAAGAAGGAACCGACCAAACCTGCTCCTAAAGGAAATGGATCCAGCAAAGTTAATATGATTGAAGAGAATCCAACTTTCTTCAGGTTAGCCTCTTCATCTTATCTTGTTAATTCCCTTACTTCTTCCACTGACAGGTACTTGGATTTTGGAGCTAATATTCATGTTTGTAATGATTGCTCTTAGTTTTTAGCTTATCAGGAATCATTTGGATGAAGCATAAGCTTAGAAGATGACTCAACCAAACAAATAATGGGAAGAGGATGTATAGAACTCACCATGACCTCTAGGAAAGCTCAAAATCTGCAAGGTATTCATCATGTTCCTTCTCTTCGTCGCAACTTGATCAGTGAATCTCTTCTTCTTAGAGATGGACTTAGGATTGTAAAGGAATCAAATAAGTTTGTGATTACTAAGAATAATGTATTCATAGGAAAAGGTTTTATCTGTAATGGTCTTTTCAAACTCAATGTAATCAATTCCAATTCTAATAAAATTCCTTAGTCTTCAGTTACACAAATTGTTGAGTCTTATGATGTTTGACATGGACGACTTGGACATGTCACTTTCCAAACCTTGCAGAGAATGGTTAAATTGAACCTTATTCCCAAATCTTCTCTTGATCCCTCATCTAAGTGTGAAATTTGTGTTCAAGAGAAACACACTAAAAAACCCTTCAAGTCTATAACTAGAAACTCTGAACCTCTCGAATTAATTCATAGTGATGTGTGTGACTCGAACCGAGTTCTCACCCGAGGGGGTAGGAGATATTTTGTGATATTTATAGACGATCACTCAAGATATTGTTACACCTATCTTCTCAGAACTAAAGATGAAGTCTTAGATAGGTTTAAGGTGTACAAAGCTGAATCTGAGAACTAACTTAAAACAAAAATCAAGATTCTAAGATCTGATCGTGGGGTGCAGTATACCTCAAATGATATGACTGAATATTGCTAAGAACACAATATTATTCATGAGGTTACTAATATACACCACAGTCTAACGGGGTAGCTGAACAAAAGAGCAGAACCCTAATAGACATGGTAAACTGTAGGTTACTCAGTTAAGAAGTACCTAAAAATCTCTGGGGTGAAGCTCTTCTTTCTGCTTGCTTCATTCTCAATGGGATTCCTCACAAAACTTCTGATACAACTCCTTATGAATATTAGAAGGGGAGATCTCCTAGGTTAAACTTCTTTCAGTTTTGGGGTTTCTTGGCTAAGGTAGCTATTCCCGAACCTAAGAAAAGGAAATTTGGTTTCAAGACAGTTGATGCTGGTTTTATTGGATATGCACTAGATAACAATGTTAACATATTTTAATCATTAACTCTAAAATTAGTGACATATCCAACAACACAATTATTGAAGCCAGAGATGCAGTCTATTTTGAAAACATCTTTCCTTTCAAATCCAAAATCTTAGAAAATCCTAGTTCATGTATTCCTTTTGATCTACCATCTTCTAGTTCTTCTCAGCCTCTTAATATTGAACATCGAAGAAGTAAAAGAGGTAGAATTCAAAAGGACTTTGGAGTAGACTTCTTTACCTTTCTTGTTGAAGGTGATCCAAGCTCATTCAAAGAAGCAATGGATTCACCTAAATCTCCTTTCTGGAAAGAAGCTATTGATAATGAGATTAAATCTATCATGAAAAATCATACTTGGATACTCATCGACTTACTTTCAGGTTGTAAACCAGTTGGTTGTAAGTAGATATTCAAGAAGAAACTTAGAGCTGATAGTTCTATAGATAAATTTAAAGCTATATTAGTAGCTAAAGGTTATACTCAACAAAAAAACATTGATTATTTTAATACCTATTCTCTTGTAGCCTGGATATTAACTATCCAAGTATTATTAGTCTTTGCTGCTATCCATAAGCTGATCATACATCAGATGGATGTCTGTAGGCGTCTAAAAATACCTATAGGTATGAATGTCACTATCTAAGTCAGAGGAGATCATCCAAAGCCAAAAGAAGCAAAGAGAGTGTCTTGCTGATGGGAAGTTCTAGAGCTCTTCGCTAGCTTTCCAACATATCTTGGATAACCTCATTCCGAGATCGGACGAGGGAGTGAGAGCCAAAATACTCGAGATAATACAAACTGCCTCGGAGGTGCACAACAAGGTACACTGACGCGCATAGGTGCGGCAGTGGAAATTGACGCGCAAACAAACAAAGTGACACGACAGTGGGAAGTTATGGATCTCTTTGTTAGCTTTCCAATGCATCTTGGATCACCTCATTCTGAGATCGGACGAGGGAGTTAGAGCCAAAATACTCGAGACAACGCAAACTGCCCCAGAGGTGCGCGACAGTGTACACTGACGCGCATAGGCGTGGTAGTGGAGAGTGACGCGTAAGTAAACAGAATTACATGCCTATGGGAGATTGTAGATCTCTTCGTTAGATTTCTAATGCATCTTGGATCACCTCATTCCAACATCGGACGAGAAAGTTAGAGCCAAAATACCCGAGACAGCGCAAACTACCTCGGAGGTGCGCGTCAGCGGCGACTGTCACGGAAATAGCATGGCAGTACAAGATGACACGCAAGTAAAGAGAGTGACCCGCCTATAGAAAGTTGTAGATCTCTTCGCTAGCTTTCCAATGCATCTTGGATCACCTTATTCCGACATCGAACGAGGAAGTTAGAGCCAAAATACCCGAGACAGCGCGAACGGTCTCGGAGGTGCGCGTCAGTGGCGACTGCCGCGACAATGTATTGCACATTAAAGCTATGATATGATCCAAATCTGAAGAAGCTTAAAAGACAAAAGTTGTATATTTCTTCGTCAGATTTCCAACGTATCTTGGATCACCTTATTCTGATATCGTATGAAGAAGTTAGAGTTAAAATACCCGGGAGATGCGCGGCAATAGTAACTGCCGCGGTAATGCGCGTCACCACCCACTGCTGCGCCTACTGAGAAGCTAAAAATATTATTTTTAATAGTTTTCTTGAGTTTTGTGCAGCCCACATGACTTATTAACTGCTGTGGGTCATTTATGAAAGTGGGGGAAGCAGTTACGAGCGAAAACCATGCCCACTACCCACGAAAATCGTAGCATTTAAGGAGTTAAAAGTCGTGGGATGGCGGTTACAAAAATGGAGTGGTAACCACTCCTTTAGCTGCGTCACCCCCGGCTGCCACGCAAGAGATTTTTCTTCAGCCGCGCCACCTATGGCTGCTGCGCCAAAGGCACTTCTTCAACCGCGCCACCTCTGACTGACGCGTCCAAAGGGAATATGGCTGGTTGGTTATTTCACCCCTATTTCAGCAGTTATGCACCTTTATCAATATAAATACCTCCATATACACAAAAAAAATGAGAGAGGACAAATCCAGGCAGAGAGAGCAGATTGAAGCATAAAGACTTGAGCTTTTAGTGATTTTGTGGAGGAAAGAGAGAGTCTTCATCTTTCATAAAAAGTGTTTGGTGATTCCTAGAGATCTAAGCTCAGACTTGGTCTTTGGAAGAGTGAATAACTTACATCGATAAGATATTCACTTCAAATTCCTACTTTGATAAATGAAGGAAGAATCTCTAAACCCCCTCACAATCTGTGAATCGGTGGTCCACGAGCCAAAGCTCTCCCGGCACATGCAAAGTCCTACAAAACAAAATTCGATAAACGATTTTTGTGTTATTTTCTCGAAAGTTGTAATTTTCTCAATTTTTCATTGTAATTCATTGTAAATGATTGAAGTTTAATAAAATCATCAATGGAAACGACTTTCACTGAAAACAAACTGGTGACCACAGTGGGAGCCAACGGTCTCGCTGCCGAGACCGTCGTGTCGCAGCCGATCAAGATCCTAGTTGAATCCACGGTCGAGTACGAGTTCGACCAGGCCAAATTTGAGGAATATATTTTATCATCCTCTTCAAGATCTTCTTTGTCTCATAAGTACAAGAGGATCTCACGATTGAAGAAGGCTTACACGCCAAAGAAGGCTAAAGGTGAAGACTCTCACCCAATTGTTGCCGATGCCTCCCCTCGCAACATTATCCCGGCGACCCCCAAAGCCGAAAGCTCTGCTCATAATGATTCCCCATAAATAAGGAATCGTTCGATCGAAGTTCACCAATACTGACGAAGAGGGCTCGTCATACCAATGTCACGCTCATCAATTGGCTAAGGCCTTAGAACAAACCGATGGAGCTTGTTACTATGCGGACTTAGAATCGAGGAAACATCAAGTGGTTCAGTCGTCTCAACATCAAACCACTCATATCTCTGCACAACTCACGATGGAGGAATGGACTCTCGTCAAAAAGGCTCGTTCAACTCTCAAAGAACGTATAAAAAAGCATCGTGCAAACGCCGCTCATGCCCGTGTTTTTTTGCAACAAAGACAAGAAGAGAAGGAGGAAATAGTGTCTAAAAAATTACAAAGAATCAGCCGAGTGTGGATCCCCAAATCTAAACTTACACAAAAATTAGATCAGCAAGATCAATCCTTCAACCGCGGCAGTCTTCACTACCGCGGCATATTCTTCAACCGCGACAGTCTCCACTGTTGTGGTACATCTTTCAACCGCGGCAGTCCCTACTATCACGACACCTCTTTCAACCGTGGAAATCCCTACTGCCGTGGCACATTCTTCAACCGCGACAGTTTCCACTGTCACTGTACATCTTTCAACCGCGGTAGTTCCTACTGTCGCGGCACCTCTTTCAACCGCGGCAGTCCCCACTGCCGCGGCACCTTCTTCAACCGCGACAGTCTCCATTGTCGCGGCCAAAAGGAAATTTCCAATGCCTCTCTTTTGACTCCGTCGACATCCATTCCTGGTTCATCTACTGCAATCACTTTTGATGTGTTACCAGTGAAGTCATGGGTCAGTCCTAAGTTGTCAAAATTTAAGATCGCAATGGCGGATCGCCTTGGTCCTTTACCTGATGATCGAGGTAGAATTCAAGTTAAAAAACACTTGAGTCCGGTGAATGAACCCTAAATAGAATCTTACACTGAGCGTCGTAAGTATCCTCCTATCAAGTTAAAACAACTCCAGGATGGGAAAACCCTAATTTCTACTTGTTTGGGATCTCATAACGAAACTCAGGAGCCCGTTAAGACTTGCACCCGCAAGGGGGTGGTTCTAAACGTGTGACTCCTGACATAACTTTGGATCACTCGAAGGTAACAATAAACTGTCCTGAGAATGCCAACAAGGCTTTACACCTCAAGAAGAAAACATGTTCGTCAAAATACATCGTTATACCTGGGGGGTCATACCAACAGACGATAGGATTCTTCGGTAATCATACCGATGAGTTGTACTATCAAGCTGGGGGTGTGAACAAAACTCGAAAGATGATTGTCCGAGAAATGAGCTCTCATTGTTTCTGCATGCGACTCATTAGAGCAGTACTATCGGAATGTGACTACTCCAAACGAGAAGTCATCCCACAAAGAGTCTCGGTGTTCCAGAGGCTTTTCACCGAAATGTCGAAGCCTAAGTTGAGACATTTCCACAATAGAAGATCAACTGTTCAAGATGACGAATTCCCTAAAGTCACCATCAATATGGTTGATAAAAGAAAGTTTAAGCGGCATTCAAGTGACTCAAATCCTGACTTTTCTCCGGGAGGAAAAGTCAATTCAAAAATTGCTCAACGGATGTCTCGACTCCAATTAAGAGCCATCAGACGTAGGGACTACAAGAGAATGCATGAAGGAATATCCTCGGAGAATGAACTCTCAGACACTTGTTCTGCGATCGCTTCGGATGATACAATATCTAGCACAGGGCAAGCCAGAGAAGTGTTCACAATCACTACTGATCAGTTTACTCAAATGCTTCAAGAAGCTCTAACTAAGCAACGTGAAGAAATTAGAACTGAGATGAAGATGGAGATGGAGTTGGCTATTCAACAAATGAGAGAATTGCTAGCTCAACGACCTCAACCTCCTGAGTCCAGTCAACGAGCTGAACCCAGCCACCACACTCGGAATATTGTAGATGACAGCGATCCAGAAGTGGACGAAGTTATTATGACTGATACACCTCCTAATAACAATAACGCTGGGAATGGTTCAACAGATCCTCCCAACAATGATATTAGGGGTAGTTCAATTGCACTTCTCAATAACACTGGGGGTGACCCAATTATTCCTGCTCAACATCACTTAAAGAGAGATGAAGATGAGGACAATAAAATGCGAGACCTTGAAAACAAAGTCAATGCTTTGATGTCCGCTCAGGAAGTAAAGAAGACGGGTATTCCGTGTCCCTATCCAAGAGAATGGGATTCAATACAGTACCCGGTAAAATTCAATCTGATTAACTTTACACCATTTGACGGGAAGGGCTCGCCTACTCAGTACTTGATTTATTTCAAGTCTCATTTGGGAGTGATCTCTGGAAACGAGGATTTGATGGTCCGGTCATTCGTTGGCATCCTTCGTGGGCCCACCTTTGATTGGTACCGACGTCTCAAGCCAGGGAGCATCAATTGCTGGGATGACATGGAAAGTTTATTCCTCAGCAATTTCTTCGATGATGACACCGAAGTGTTAATCGGAACCCTTTTGGATGAGAAGAAAAAGGACGGAGAGTCAGTTGATAATTTTATCAAGCGCTTCCGCAACAAGGCAATGAATTGCAGAGATCCTATTACAGAGGAGTTCATCCTGCAAACATGCCACAATATCTCTCCATCGATGTCCTGGAAGCCCTGGGGGTCGTACCATCCAAAACTTGGAAAGATTTAAAAATACGCGGTAAACAAGCTGAACACTTTCTTAAAAGAAAGAAAGTTGAGAGAAGCCAACCGACGATATCTACAATCGCTGTGAATGCGACTCTCGATCCGAAGTTCCAAAAGGAGTATTCTTTTGAAGATGATAAAGCTCCAGTCATCTTAAAATACCTCCTCGCCAATGATAAAATCGAGCTGCCACCTATTAAAGATCAAGAGGGAGCTAAAAGGACTTCGGATCCAAACTACTGTGCATACCACAGAAGGGTTCTTCAACCTACCAAGGTTTGCTTTGGACTCAAAAACAAAATCCAAACCTTACTTGATTCTGGCGTCATAACGGCGAAACAAGCCAAATAAAGACGATAGAAAACTCCAAAGAGTATACGAGTATAAACTGCTTCTCTATGTACTCCATTGGGTACACGAGTATAAACCGTCTTTCCTAACTCCGAAGAGTATACGAGTATAAACTGCTTCTCCATGTAACTCCAACGAGTATAAGAGTATACACTATTTCTCCTTTTCCTCCGACAGATATACGAGGTTAAACTACTTCCTTTATTTTCAATAACGGGAAGTTCCTAGAGAATATTACTCTTAATATTCTTAAGGATAACCCAACAATGTGGCTGAATATAATTAGATTTAGATTCACCAAAAAGCTGGGGGTGGAATACCTTAAATCATTCCAATGGGAAGTTCCTAGAAAATATTACACATGGTATTTTTAAGGATAACCCAAATCATGATTAGGAACCTCCCACTATGTCTTTTTTAATCATTTTTAAGATGATTAAAAACTCCTATTGTGCCTAAGCCTTTAATACTCCTACTATTGAAGTCCTGACACGACATCCAAAATTTTAATTTGCTGATCCATAGCGATTATCAAACCCCTTCGAGTCAAATCCTAGCCACTTGACACCGAAAATCACCACCGAATGATTTGTATAAGGTAACATTCTCATTGTTATTTGTACCTTATTCAAACTCTCATTTGGTCAAACCTTTAAACAGTTAGGACCAAAGCCAGAATCATCTCTCGATTCCTTTCATGAACAAGAGGTCCACAAATTGAACGATCAAACCTTTAAACAATTAGGATCGTCTCAAACTCCCATTTGGTCAAACCTTTAAACAGTTAGGACCAAAGCCAAAATCATCTCTCGATTCCTTCCATGAACGAGAGGTCTACAAATTGAACGATCAAATATTTAAACAGTTAGGATCGTCTCAAGTTCTCATTTGGTCAAACCTTTAAACAGTTAGGACCAAAGCCAAAATCATCTCTCGATTCCTTCCATCAACGAGAGGTCCACAAATTGAACGATCAAACCTTTAAACAGTTAGGATCGTTTCAAGTTCTCATTTGGTCAAACCTTTAAACAGTTAGGACCAAAGCCAGAATCATCTCTTGATTCCTTCTATGAATGAGAGGTCCACTCAAATTGAACGATCAAACCTTTAAACAGTTAGGATCGTCTCAAACTCCCACTCGGTCAAACCTTTAAACAGTTAGGACCAAAGCCAAAATCATCTCTCGA
>BQKN01001071.1:250294-261251 GCA_022839385.1 Asparagus kiusianus | reverse complement strand
AATCCAAAACGAAACAGGAAACCCAGAAATCGCGATCCGGTCGACCGTCAGGCTTGGTCCGGTCGACCGGCTAGAGAATTTTCTCAAACCCTGCAGCGTGCAGGTTTTCCGGTCGACCGGCATGTGTGCTGCGGTCGACCGGACAGAGAACTGTCAGCCACCCTGTTCTTTTGCACGTTTCGCTTCTGCTGACTTCTTCCACTGTCTTCTTTGGCTCCAACCACGCTCCTATCCTCAAGATACCATGAGAATCATCTATCCTCAAGCTCCCATGAGGATCACTAAGCCCCCGAGGCGGGGAAGAAGATACACCTGTATCAATTTTGAACATTTGTCCAGGGGTCTGCCTCTATAAATAGGGGGGGTTTACTTATTTTTCTCATCCAAAACTTATATACTTCTCTCTAATACTCTCTTATACTCTCTAATAACCACTTTAGCTCTCTAATTATTCAATCAAATGGCTTCCTTATCTTATTATGAAGGGCAAAACCCAACTCCCGAAATGAGTCCTTCTACTACAGGAGGTACAACTACTCCTACTCCTACCGATGTTAATTCTGAATCCGGAGGCGACAATTCTACTACACCAAGAGCTCCTAAAAGGTTGAGATTCGATGTGTGGATTTTTTTAAGAAGATAGACGTCACTAGGGATGAACACGGTAGGCTTCTCACCCAGAAGGCTAAGTGTACGTTGTGCGGTTATATTTTTCAAGATTATCATAAGAGCGTCACCAACCACCTCAAACGCCATTTAGATAAACACAACAAAGGTAATACTCCTCAAGATGATATCCAACAATCTATGCTCTCACAATCCTCAACTTTTGGAAGTCTCAGTAGTTGGAATTATGATGCAGCCCAAGCTAGAAAATGCGTCATTAGGTTTATCATTCTTAAAAATCTTCCTTTTAAATTAGTAGAAGATTATGAATTGGAATATTTATTTATAGATAATTTTTACCCTGCATTTAAAAAATCTTATCGTCAAACTTGTCAACGTGATATTTTAAAATATTATCAGCAGGAACAAGAAAAAATAATTTCTTATTTTTAAAGTTTAAGCTGTAAATTTTCTTTAACTTCTGATATTTTGACATCTAAAGCATAAACTAGTTATTTATGTATCATAGCACACTAGATTGATGAAAATTGGTAAATATTTAAAAGAGTTATTTTTTTATTGCATTTGAAGAGTCACATATTGGTATTAATGTTGTAAATTTAATAATTAAAGAACTTTTGAAATTAGAAAAATTAGAAAGAATATTTTCGCTTTCACTAGATAATGCAAGTAATAATAATGTACCTGTTGATTTTATTAAAACATCTCTGTCATTATCATGTCATGGTGATCTCTTTCATCTTAGATGTATCTGTCATATTTTAAATTTAATTGTTCAAAGCGTATTTGGTGAAATTAAACCCATGATAGAAAATGTTAGGTCAGTAACTTATGCTCATAATGCTTTTGAACAAAGAATTAGAAGATAGAAACAATTCTGTAAAAAAAAAATATAAAACCCAGACTAATTTTAAAAGATGTTGACCATATGTGGAGTTCCACCTATGTAATGTTAAGTGTGGCAATAGAATATAAAAAAATTATAAATAATTTTATTATTTTTTATACTTCTAGTTCTTGCTCTCGTAGCATGTATAGAATAACTGAAGATGAATGAACAATTATAAGTAATTTAAAAGAAATGTTATAAATTTTTTATGATGCTACAATGTTATTATCTGACTGTATCCAACCATTACTTTAGTTGCTTTATAAATTTTAAATATTCAAATTTTTTAATAAATATTATGTGAATGATTATTTAAAATATAATTTTTTAAATGGAAAGTAAATTTAATAAATATTTTATGTCTATTCCTGTTATTTTTGGTTTAGAGGTTCTTATTGATCCGTGTTTGAAGGATATTGGCCTTCGAAGTTTGTTAAATTCCTTGTATGGTAATATGATTATAGACATTGATGGATGGTCAAACTATTTCTATCACTACTCATCATAATACTATTAGAAATTATTTTCAAAGATTATATGATGAGTATGCAGCTAAATATGATGTAGCTACACATCAGTCTACAGTTTCTGCTTCTACGAGCTCAAGTCGGGATAAAAATATAAGTTTTGATAGGTATGCAATGGTAGCTAAGCTAACTGGTGGATCTGGACTTGGATCATCAGCGGAGGTTTCTGAAATTGATCAATATTTAACTGCATCTTTAGTTAAATATCAAAATAATAGTTTAGATATTTTACAATGGTGGAAAGTATATGGAACAGTTTCATATCCTATACTTTCCATCATGGTTCGTGACTTACTAATAGTACAGGTTTTTACGGTAGCTTCGGAATCCGCCTTCAGCACAGCCGGATGTTTGATCGACCACCACAGGATATCGTTAGCTTCGTATGCTATACATGCGATGATGTGCTTACAAGATTGGTGGAGGTACGAGAAGAGAACACAAAAAATCGATCGGATGGCAGGTATTGAAGATAAATTTGAAGAGTTGGGACTAGCAGATAGATATACAGAGTAAATAATATTCTTCAAATTGTAATTTTTATTTCTTAGCTAAAATTTTATAGTAAATTATTTTAAAAATAGTTACAAATGATAGTGATATAGGTGAGTAGGTACCAACTTAGTTGGGATGTACTCATCTATTGTGATGCGATGAATTCTAAAATAAATTTATACTTGTAAATGATTTACTGATTATTAATAAAGAAGTTATTTTTATAATTTTTAATATTTTTTGTATTTGTAATTTATGTAATTTCAACTGATTAATAATATTATTGTTTTTTATTAAAATTTTGTGTAATTTTGTGTTGAAAATTTAAAGGAAAAGTAAATTTAAAAAAAAATAAAAAAGAACCGGCCCGTCCCGGCCCGTTTGGACACTCTATATATACATATATATACATACACACACATTCATATATCTTGATTTGCACTCATCATAATCTATATGTAGAAAAATTATATTTTTTAGAAAATTTTAATCATTGTTTTAGCTATGTACGACTGTTAAACCGCCTGAAAAATTAACATATATCAAACTAGTTTAATTTATATTCTATAAGATTCCAAATTATGTAAAAATTTTATCATATACATTTCGTGACGTATTTGAACAAGGTGTACGGTGCCGAGTAGTCTAGTTCACGATAAGATTTGAGCTCACCCTCTCATAATATTACTACTCATTCACTATTGTCGTCACTAACTATCATGAAAAAAAACATCATTGAATCTCGGTGTTTCAGTGGTTGTCCTCTATGATTTTCGTTCTTTCTTTCGTCAATCTGTAGTTAGATTTTCTGCCAATATTCCTAACAATATATAAAAAAGATCTTTCGGTGAGCCAAGCACAACTTCAGATGGGCCCTAGCTCCTCCATGCCTTGGAGAGGACAATGGCTGCACCATCCACTCACTGAGATCCTTCGTGGAGGTTTAGAACTTAGCTTTGTAACTTGTCTTGTATTGAGGACAAGCTCCGTCCCCAAGTACAAAAAGAAAACAAAACCTTAGTTAATTAATTCCAAGTCTAAGTGGCTAATCAGTAGTTAACCTTGTTTTCAGGCTTCAAGTTCCCCACTCGTGTACACGAACTCCATCCCCTCACCAGATCTCACATGCAAATCATTCTTTAAAGTTAAACTTTATTCAGTATTTTGTGATGTAAAGGATCTTGGTGCCTCTCTTTGTTACAGACATACATTAGTATTTAATACATAGGGAATTTGTCTTGATTATGTAGAGCAATTAATGCAAGGACGATAATAATCAATTTCTTGGCTTTTGAAGCCCACGTTTTACTTTCAGAGATTCCTCCATCGGTTGGATACAGTGCAACGTCTCCTTTAAATGTTTCTTCATAGAAACAACACAAAAAAAAAAAAAAAACGTTATATGATATATGTTTAGGTGTAAAATTTCATTATATGAATATAATGGGGAATAACAAGATCACATGACACCTAATCCCGGAATTGGAAGTACGGGAGACAACCCATAGCACTGAAAATATTTGTTTCTAAAGTTTAGTCGTGTTCTATGATTAGTTTCCATGTTAGCTTAATCTCTCCAGCGTGTAATTGAGTCACCAATGACTTGTTTAATTGAGACAAATGACATATATTTGAGAGAACTAGGTTTTATACACGTGCAATGCACGTGGTCAAATATCATGATTAAGTATATTTGGTTTATTTCCTTACTAAAACTTGTTCATCGGTTCCACTTTGATTGTTTTTGCTTATATTTCTAAACTTTAGCATTTTGATTATTTATTTATTTTTAATATTCGTTTAAATGAACTACACCTAATTTAAATTTTATATTGATAATTAAATTGATAGGAAATAAATGTAATCCGAAATTAATTTGAATTATCATGTCATTGAGACCAACATGAAACCAAGCTTGACCTGAGAAAATATAGCATTGTAAAAGTAAAAAACACTTTAAAAAATAGCATTCTAAAAGGAAAATGAATAATTAAAGCTCATAAGATAAGATGATTGGTTAAAATTGGGCTAAAATGACACAAAAGATAATATAGAGTTTGTTTCTAATTCTTGATAGACTTTAAAAAAATTATAAAATAAAGATTAAAACTAAATCTAGTATACCTTTATACAATAAAAACATCCACATAAACATATAAAAGTACTAAAAAAGTTTATAAAAATCCCTTCCAAAAATTCCTAATTTACTCCAAAAAATTCTATTCTATAAAATATTCAGAAAATAGTGCCTTTCATTCCTTCTGTTTTATTTTTTATTGAGATACCTTAGTTCTAGTAGGTAGGACCGGTCGGAGAATCGTCTGCTCACTCTAGGCCCTTTTCTTTTCCCCTCGTAAAACTGAAGACGATCTGTTTCGGAGAATCACCTGATTTTGTCGGAGAATCGTCCCACCTATTTCTTTTTTGATAAAATTAGACTACTTTTAGATGCTAAATAAAGATAGTAAAACCTTAAAATAAAAGTTAAATTACATATCTTAATGAAAGAATATCAAACAACTACTCTTTTTTTTGCTATGTTTTGAAATTCTAGTCGTTTTTTGTGATTTTGAATTGTTAAGGGTGTGTTTTGCAAATTTTAAAACTTTGATAGTGTTTTTTAAAAATTTTAAATTTTAAGTTGAGTGATTTTAATTTTTATGTTTTATGTGTTGGTAGTAAGTTTTTTAATGTCAGAATATTTCTTACAACTCTAAATTTTGAGGGTATTTTTTACAATTATAAAAACTTTAGATTGTTTGTTGTAAAATTTAAATTTTTAGCTGTTTGCTGATAATTTTAAGATTTGAAATGTATTGGTTATAAGTTATTAAATTTTAGGGTGTTGTGTGTTTTTTAATTTTCGAAGAAGTTTTTCAAAAATTTTATAACTTTGAGGTTATTTTTAAAAAAATTTAGTTTTTTAGTGTTTGATAGTAATTCCTTGAATTCGTCTTTGTTGTTCATAAGTTGTGAAATTTCAGAACTTCATAGTGCTTTTTTATTATTTGAACTTTTGATGGTATTTTATAGCTTTTAAAATATTGAGGGTTTCATATTTGTTATTTTAAGTTTTAAAATGTCTGGATGTTTTGTATAATTTTATACTTTTAAGGGTGTTTTGTCCAATTTTTAAATTTTTAGGGTTTTTTTTGCAATCTTGATATATTATAGCTTATTAATTTCTAAATTGTTGACATGTAAATAGTTTACATAGGATTAGGATAGGATAAAATTATGATTATAATAAATTAAATTTAAATAAAATATTTAAATAGGTAAGGGTAATATTGACCATGAAAAGATTTTCCCGATCTCGTATAATTTTGAGATTTGATATTTATTGGTTATAAGTTATTAAATTTTAGGGTTTTCTATGTTTTTTAAATTTCGAAGGAATTTTTTAGAATATTTATAACTTTGAGGTTAGTTTTTACAAATTTTAGTTTTTTAGTGTCTGATAGTAATTCCTTGAATTCGTCTTTGTGTTCGTAAGTTTTGAAATTTCAGAATTTCATGTTGCTTTGTTATTATTTGAACTTTTAAGGGTGTTTTTATATATTTTTTAAAATATTGAGGGTTTCATGTTTGTTGTTTTAAGTTTTGAAATGTCTGGATGTTTTGTGTAATTTTATACTTTTAAGGGTGTTTTGTGCAATTTTTGAAATTTTTTGGGGTTTTTTGCAATCTTCATATATTATAGCTTATTAATCTTTAAATTATTGACATGTAAGTAGTTCATATAGGATTAGGATAAGATATAATTATGATTATAATAAATTAAAATTTAAATAAAATATTCAAATAGTCAAGGGTAATATTGACTATAGAAAGATTTTTTCGAACTCGTACTTTTAAAGAGAGTATGATTTAAATTATTGACCTGTAAGTAGTTAACATAGGATTAGGATAGGATATAATTACGATTATAATAAATTAAAATTTAAATAAAATATCAAATAGTCAATGATAATATTAACATAGAAAGATTTTTTCCGAACTCGTACTTTTAAAAGGAATATATATATATATAAGGGTTTTATCCCAATTTATTAAGGAGAGGAAATAGAGAGGAAGTGCAAATGTCCGTAAGAAGATAGAGTTTACAGTCATATAAGAGTCTCAAAATTCAAAACAAAACACCTCATTTTCTGCTTTTATAATCATGACTCATGAGGCTCGTAGTCTTGCCCTCATAATAGAAGTTTTTGGATCTGCTCCTGTTTATGCCTACACAGATAATCATTTACTGCTGTTACATAGGGGTGCACTCAGTCCGGATACGGCTCGGATATGATGCATACCATATCCATATCTATTTACACATCTCGGATACGGAGACAGATACATATATACCTCGGTAAGAAAAATTCATAATCATATCCGCTAAAATCGGATACGGTTACGGATATACATGCGGATATGCATACAGATACAAAATGGATATAAGAAAACTAGATAGTATAGAGAAAAACACAGTTCATGCGATACAAAAAAGTTCGTTAATATGTTTATTATAATTGAAAAGTTAAGATTAGACATCTTGATCATCAAAATTATTCACAAATCCATAATCTAAGTATTGAAACTATCATAAGAGTATGACTAATATGTATTCAGATATTTCGGATACGGATACAGATATTTTACTACAAAATCATATCAGTAACCATATCCTATCGGTTATAGATTTGAGTAACCATATATGTATCCTAACGGATACGGTTTGTAATAAAGTAGGCAGAGTAATATGCAGTAAAATCAAAATTTTTTATCCACCTACATCCTAAGATCCATACGTAGAAGAAGATCTAAGATAGAAAATTACCTGAAGCGTGTAGATTAACAACGAAAAACTACGTACTCGTTGAAATGTTGCGCGGCAATTGTGGTGACGCCTTTACTAGTATCCACACGAACTTGTTGGAACTCCGCACGCCAGTGTGCTAGCACTTTGAAGACGGCGGCCTTTGGAGTCTCTCTCTCTTTTTTCCTCACGATTTCAGAAGCTCGATTGGATGATCAAAAGGTCCATTCCATGCCCCTTTTTATAGGGCTGTGAGGTAGTTTCTCAAACCGTAAAGAGATCGGATTCTAATCATACGGTTTCTCAAAATATAATTTGTTCAAATCAAATCATATCTTTAAACCGTGATTGATCATATCAATTTGATTGTTAGGAGATAGGTTCATTGAACTTGGTCAGTATTTCTTTCAAACGTGATTGATCGAATCAATTCTGATCAATTAATCGAGATTGATCAAATCAATCCTTATCCAATTACCCGATAGCCTCACAACTAATCATATCTCTATATGACTTAATTTATGCGGGCTTTCTTAATAACGTTCCAACATGTTCTTGTGTGCGACCCAATAGGTTTACACGATGTTAGCAGTGAGCCAAAATACTTTTTCGGCCCACAAGTCATAAGCGGACCCTAGCAGGACATTATGACTATCCAAATCATGTAAAGGTCATTTCAGACGAAACCTAGTTCATAATGAACATATGTCGGTCTCTTCATCACTAGATATCTTGATTGAACTCAAGACAGGAAGTGTGTCAACCTTATACAGTTCAACCTTTAATTTCTCGCACCTGAAGTTAGACTGACTTTTCAATAGTTGACTCTCAACTAATTAGGCATGGCCATGCACTTTCTCAGTCTATCTTCTTCTAAGGGGCCAGAGATATCATACTCTCATTTATATAAAAGGGATAAATTCCATCTTGACCATTCACATCCCTCTGTATGATTCATAGCATACCCGATTGATACCTTTATTATTATCCGTTTAGGGAAACGTTTGGTAACATCAAAGTACACAATCCTCATGTAGGAAACCGTGATAATCTCAGGTCAAAAGACCGAACATAATCATTGTATGAAACCTACTGATGACACATATAATCCATGTAGTGTTTCATAGCGGGTCAGTCCAGTATCATGTTCACCAACATATACCCATGTGATTGACTTGATATCTCATATCCATGATCCGTGAAACATGATCATCAATCAATCCGCATACAACCTATAAAATCATTAGTGTCCCAACCAATGATAAAAGACAATGACTATTTAGAATAACATCATAATCTAATTACAGAGTTTCACGTTCAAGTCACATACTTAATGATCCATAATAAGTGATTTATTCAAGGGACCGAATAACAGATTATACGTTGCATAAACATAAATTAAACACAATCATCTCTGTGATTGGTCTCTAGGGCATATCATACTAACACGGTTATGGATATTTTTTTGGATACGGATACCGTTTAGCATCCCTACCGCTGTATCTTTCTCACTCTACCAAATATTGCCGCGTATCAAGTTGACCAACCTGAAGAAATCGACGTGGCCTCAATCAGTCTAACAGAAGAAGAGTCCAGTGCGTTAGTGATCATTTAGGGGGTGTTTGTTTACCCGAAAGTAGGAAGTGAAAGTGTGAAAGTGACTTACTTTTATCACTTTTGATGTTTGTTTTATTGGAAGTGTATGTGAAAGTAAAATACCAAACTTTTGCCACGTAATCTATAATACAATTTTAACTTACCCTAAAAAAGTGCGGATGTCACATGTAAGTGAAAGAAATGAGGACCACTCTTAATAAAAAAAATATTTTCTTAATTAAATCTTCCCTTTCTTAGGTTTGTTAACCAATTTTTTTATGCATTCGGTTCACAACATCTAAAGTTTGGGAATATCATTTTTTCTTGAGTTATCTATATTAGCCCCTTAATCTTTGCTATTTTATCTAGTCTCTCAAATTATTGAAATTGCTATCAAGTGCATCAATATTTATGAGTTGTTGCACAATTAATCCCTTGATTCCTGAAATTACTATTACATTCTTCAATTTTTGTAAGTTCTTTCAAATTAATCCCCTTAGTCAAAGTCAATAGCTAAAAGCAAGATATAAGAATCGAGGGACACAATTGCAATTTCAGTGAATTGAGAGATTAGTTCCCAAGCATTAAGGATGCAAATGACTATGATAAAAAATCCTTATTTTCTAATTTAAGGATACAATCTGTAGCTGTTGATTAAATCTGATAAGGGGTCTTTACATGATTTTTTTTCAAGTTGTTATGCTATGAATTAAATTTCCTATTTTTGTGTTTAATCGTGCTACTTATGTATTTTTAAATGCTGACTACTTTTTGCAATTACCAAAACCATTTAGAATATGATATGGTTTTTAATAAATAAATAAATATATGAAATGCCACATCATCTCCACTATCTTCACTTTTCTACTTTCTAACGATAACTTACTTGTTAAATTAATGTTTATGACTACATGATGTCGGTCCTGGATATTGTTCAAAATGATAAATAGAGATGGGAAGCAATTTATATAAAAACATGATTTTTAATATATAATTAAATTAAAATAATGTTGCCACATCATCCTCACTTTTCTACTTTCAACAATAACTAGTTTTTGTAAACAAACAATGTATGTCACTTGTATGCTGACTTGGATGCGTTAACCCACTTACAAAAAAAAAGTCACTTTCATACTTTCAACTCACTTACAACTAAACAAACACCCCCTTAGTGAGATTTCCCCCCCTCTCTTAAGCTAACTGCAGTTTCCAGATAAAAAAGATATGGGCAATGATCCCTCATGGAATTTGGTGAGGGGGCCTACTGCGGTTGCAGACATTGATGGGCCTGAAACACACTTGGGCTCTGGTTCAGATGCTTATGGTTCGAGGACCCCCCCACAGCTTAACTTGATGTTACCCACATGCACACCATTTACTTGCTTGTCCTCAAATTCAATTTGGAGCCTCACCGTAATTTCTGACAATTATACACTGACCCAATCTTGGCTTTCTTTATATTATTTTTTATGTATTTTTCTCATTAATTAGGTTCTCAATGAGTGGATGATACTCATGTCGCATGCCTGCCTGCATGCTTCTGCAGAGCCAAACAGACATATATAGTTTTGATTTATTTTCAGTGGTTGAGTATAGCAAATTTTGTTTTGATTTAGCTCAGAGTTCACTCGATTCGTAATCTGTTTTGACTTAATATTAGACATTATTTATTACTATTTTGATTTACGAGTATCTCTTAGCGAGATTGCCGTAGGAAGTCTAAGGTATTGTTGTGACTAGTGTGAAGATAGGAAACGCATCTTTTGTACCGTTGTATTGAAAATACAGTGACTTTTTGATGAATTTATACACAAACTTCAAATTTTATTGGTAATAAAACTAAGAGTGAATATCAGAAAAAACTCTCCTTAATTTTCAAAATATTAGAAAAACCCACCCCTAAGTATAGGGACATCACAAAAACCCCTTTAACTTTTTAGTTTTATCAGAAACCTCATTCACTTTGAGATTTTATTAGAAAACCAACTTAAGTTTTTTTTGGGGGTTGGGTGGGTT
>BQKN01001071.1:211102-245041 GCA_022839385.1 Asparagus kiusianus | reverse complement strand
ACCCACCCCCCACCACCAGCACGAAAGCGCACAGGCGAGACATGACATTAGCAAAACATGACTAACATGTTAAATAAGAGAAGGGAATAATCTACCTTAAGGGGTAGACATGCCCATACATCGCAGATCTTTATTTATATATAGCTGGAAATTGTTCCTTGAGAACCAATAGAGCTGATAACATGCATTTAGGCATGGAAACAGAAGAGTTGTTGTTGTTTACATTAACATGCACAATAATTTGATTAAGGAATGCATCTTACAGCAAGAAACCAAAAGAACCATTATACTGATTATGAATCATGTTCCTTCTCTGTTGTTAAATAAAAAAGATAATAAATTAGCAATGCAGGGCTAGCTGCTAACATAAAGTACAAGAACTGAAATAAGCTTTGCTGAGGAAAATACCAGTTTCTTTTGCAGAGGTGTCAAAGGTATACCTTCTCACAATGTGTACATTGCTTTTCGAAGCTCATGTTTCCAGCAGCTGCTTGCGTACTTAACCTTGCACTCTTGGCAATAGAAACCCAATCTCTGATGAAACTTCTAGCATATGCAGATAAATCGAAATAAGCAATAAACACATATGTATAAAGGCTAACTTCAGAATGAAAAAAGAAACTAATGCAGGGCAATTGTGGACCCTCCATGTAATGTGATTATGATTTATTAGAATCTTTCTTTTTTGGTAGGATTTTATTTTATTCTATGTAATCTTCTTTTTAGTTGAGATTTCTTTAGAATTTGATTTTGAAATCTCTTTCTATTTTTAGCTAGGATATTATTTGATTGTATCTTTTAGTTTTGTTAGGTTTTGATTTGATTAGGGTTTTTATTTACTTCCTTAAGTGTTTAGTTGCTTTCTTATCCTTTAAATAAGAGATGTAATCATCCATGAGGAATAGACATTGATGACTAAAAAAAATTGAGTTTGAGAATTCTCTTTTGAACATGTGAGGTGTTCTTTAGCAAGTGATTTGCCTTTTATTGGGGTGTGAAGCCTCTAGGTGTGAGGCCTAGATATTTAGCTAAAATTTCTCCACTTTCAATCCTGGCCATCTGATCTCAGTCACAAGTCAAAAAAAGTTAATGTTCACGGATGAACAGTGTCCACCGCAGCCTCAAAATCTGACACCATTCATCTCCAATGATGCCACAATCATTCGAATCCGATTGCGTACCCCAATGACGTCCCCTACTTAAGTATCACCATCGCCAGCTCTCCTCCGATCGTCCCTTAATGAGTTATGATCCCTCGCCGCCAAGGTCTTACAACACGGCTCTGAAAATTTATCGATGACTGAAAAATCTACCATCTCCCCTTTTTAGATCACGTTCAGATTCGGGCACCCACCAAAATTCACAGTATCGAGAATCTCGTTCCTTCCCATCAGATCCGGATTGGCACCGAATGCAACATATTCGGAAGCCATCTACTTTCAGATCGGAGCTCCGACCCCGACCCCCATCATGTGGTATCAGAGTCGAAGGATCCACAGCTATAAAGGGGAAAATACCGCTACCTCCTTCACAAGGGTATCATTTTAATCCACTTATATTTGGTACCCTAGCCTACTTTTATGAATTTGATGGATATGAGGAGCCTTATGAATATAACGTCTGTATTTTCAATATAAAATATATATTTTCTATCTATGATATGTCAGAACTGGAAATGTATTTATATCCTGAATGTAGGCTAAAGAGAGGCAAAATATTGATAGTATAGAAACTATTATCATTCAAACATCCGTTCGTGGCCAACTATGGAAGCTCTTTTGGAGAGGAAGTACTCTAGTCTACCATCTAGAAAATATTGGTTCTCTTCAAATTCTGAAGCAAAGACAACATAAATTCCTCAACCCCAGTCAGATATGGATCTTCAATCAAAATTTAATTTCAATCCAGATCCGAAACCTTAACTTGAGTCAGACGAGTAAGCAGAGCAAGATCAAAAATTTAATCAAGTACCAAAGCCCGAGTCAAGAGCGAGCCTAAAGTACAGCCGCAAGAAGCAAATCAAGAGATAGATCCAGAGCCCAAGCTTAAACAAAAGTTGGAACAAAAAACAAGGCAACAGGTCGATCTAATGCTCGAGCTTGAATCAAACCCAGAGCTCAAGTCAAGCCTAGAATCCGAACTTAAATTCGATATGCGGTGCAAATCTCAAGATAATCTAGTTATTGAGTTCGTTATTCTAGACCCTCCATCACTAACTCAATATCGGATTTTACAGCTCATCTTAAAAATCTTCCAATCTATGAAAGAACTCTTCTCATCAATTAAGTCAAACATTACGCTCTTTCATTACAAAATTCGAGGTCGAGTTTTCTCAAACAAGGGAATATTTGTTGCAGGACAATCATAGACCCTCCATGTAATGCGATTAGGATTTATTATAATCTTTCCTTTTTGGTAGAATTTAATTTTATTCTATGTAATCTTCTTTTTAGTTAGGATTTCTTTAGGATTTGATTTTAAAATCTCTTTCTATTTTAGCTAGGATTTTATTTGATTGCGTCTTTTAGTTTTGTTAGGTTTTGATTTGATTAGGATTTTTGTTTACTCCATTAAGTGTTTAATTGCTTTCTTATCCTTTAAATAAAAAATGTAATCTTCCATAAGGAATAGACATTGATGAATAAAAATTTGAGTTTGAGAATTCTCTCTTAAATATGTGAGGTGTTTTTTGGCATGTGATTTGTCTTTTATTAGGGTGTGAAGCCCTTAGGTGTGAGACCTAACTATTTATCTAAAATTTCTCCACTTTTAATCCTAGCAATCTGATCTCAACCATAAGTCAAATAAAGTTACTGTTTACGGATGAATATTGTCCGCCGCAGCCTCGAGATCTGACACCATTCACCTCTGATGATGCCACAATCCTTCGAATCCAATTGCGTACCCTAACAACATTCCCCGCTTGAGTATCGTCATTGCCGACTCTCCTTTGATCGTCCCTTAATGAGCTATGATCCCTCGCCACCAAAGTATTACAACATGGCTCTGGAAAGTTATCGACGACTGAAAAATCTACAGTCTCCTCCTTCCAGACCATATTCAGATTCGAGCACCCGCCTAAATTCACAGTATCGAGAATCTCGTGCTTTCCCATCAGATCCAAGTTGGCGCTGAAGGCAACACATTCGATAGCCATCTACTTTCGGATCAGAGCCCGCTGCCCAACCTCCATCAGAAACTCCATTGCACAGAAGGCAGTTGTAGGTCTATATGGGAAACCTATTCCATTTTGGCTATGGAGTATTAATTCCTTCAGAGATAAATATAATTCCTCTCTTAATAAATTATATCATTTTGCTTCTTTGTCCAGTTACTAGGTAACATAGGGGGCCCCGGTTGCATGGGATTCAACGGCATGATCAAAAAAGTATGTCAAGCAATTGCCAGTAGCTTACGGAGTTTTAATGTACTGACCATTTCTTTTTAGTTGCATACACCAAGAATTACAAACCAATTTTTAGAGGCTAATTCCAGGGCACAGTCATCATTAAAACTAGCTCAATCCTTTCTTTTTTGAACCTTCCTTGAGTTTGAGCCAGGCTCAATACTTAGTCCCATTTTGATGAAAATTGTTTAGAAAGTAATAATAAAGATAACGAGTAATGTTTACCTGGAATCACCCTCATCATCCATGCTCATAAGCGCTCGAATACCCCCACAGCGGCTATGGCCAACCACTAACACATTAGCAACCTAAAAAGGCAACACATTCATCTTTCTCAGAAGACAAAAATGTATTTTGCCAAGTACCTAAAACAAAGAAGTTAAAGAAGTATGAAGGCATAGTCTCCAAAATCCATACCTCAAGAGAATTAACAGCAAATTCAAGCGCTGCACTAGTTTCTGACGCCCCATGCTGCAAGTAGACATAAAGCAATATAAAAAGCCTCTTTCAAATGCAGGCAAGTTGATCAAAACTACAAGGACCAGTTAAGAAAATTACCTGAAATTTTGGAACTAAATTCGCTATGTTTCGAACAGTAAAGGCTTCTCCTGGCTGAAACCCTAGGACTCTCGAAGGACAAACCCTAGAGTCTGCACAAGAAATCACCATGAACTGCATTTAAAAACTGCAAGTTAGCAAACTATCGCCTGCTTCTTCATAGGACCATAAATGCAGATGAATATTTATTTATTGTCTACAAGGCATGGTGCATAGTCATGGAGTAAAATGAGAGAAGTAGGAAAAGGCTAACAAAAACAAAAAATAAAAGAAAGAAAGAAAGAATGAATGAGAGTCAAAATCCAAACTTTTTTTTGTCACCTTTGGTGCCTGGGCTTCAGCAAGGTTTTCATAGTGAACCCTGTTTTCCCTGCTCATACCATAGCTTTAATCAGCTGATAAA
Organism: Asparagus kiusianus; assembly: GCA_022839385.1. Lineage (NCBI taxonomy): Eukaryota > Viridiplantae > Streptophyta > Magnoliopsida > Asparagales > Asparagaceae > Asparagus > Asparagus kiusianus. Next base: position 240,674 of record BQKN01001071.1, on the reverse strand, counting down.
CCAACCAAGTATCTATCAAGTAATATTATGGAAGAAACTGTTTTTACTTACACAAAGTTTTTCTTTTTGAAATTCAGGAACCTGCATTTCAGCTCCTCAAAAGGATCCTGACCACATTCGTTTTCATGTAACCTGTGTTTTTCATTATCTTCGAGCTTTCGAATTAGACCATAGGATTCTTTTGAAGACGCACTCACTGTAGAAGTTTCTTTCCTGCAAATAGATGTACAATTGCAATTTTCAAATACTCTCATCTAAAACCAGAAGGTATATAGGTTAGCAGTAAATTACATGGAACCATAATAAAAAGTACAACTGGAGATACAGCTCTTCTTAATCAACTAAGAACGAGATATGTGAAATGGCACATTAATCAAGTGACAAATACATTCTACATGCAGGTGCAGACTTACTGAAATCATACTGTATGGACCAAGTATGATCTTTTAGAGGCATGTGCATTCTTTTAGGTATTTAAGAAGTTAACATGGCTCCACATCCCATGAACAAAATGTAGAGTTCGGTGGTCACAGGTAGGAGCTTCCAGCTGCTATTATGGTGAAGCCAACTTAATCTTAATTGCTCTATCATCAGGTCAAGTCAGCTGAAGGACGTGTAGAATAGACAATGCTATGGCTCATATAATAAGAGATAAATGGCATCAAATCATGTCGAGTATATTAGGCAGTGTCCTAAATTATTAAAAAGTTGGATTGTTACCTAGATGCTAGAAAAGCTAGAGATACTATCGTAGGTTGCAGCACCAGTTAATCACAAAACACAATGATGTTTCTTCCTTTCGCCTCTTAAAGAAGCCTAATGGTACTCTGATGGTTTCAAGAAAACCAAGGCAACTGTTTCCTAAGACAACAAAAGTTTCGATGATACATACGTTAAGCATGCTTGTATATTTTCAACATAAAGTCTCATTAACCACAAAGTATTAGAACTTCTTCAGGCAGCATGCACACTTCTATTTTGAAGGTACATGCTTTCAGAAAAATGTATTTGGCATGATACTGCTGCTCATGTGTGCTTCTAAGAATTTGTTGCATATTAGTATGTCATATCTGTATTGGTATGTATGTGTATGTTTGTGCCCATGCAACATAGATGAAAATGAAAAGGTTGGTGTTGGACACATAGTCCACTTGAGTGAGGAAGGAAAGACCATTACAACCTAAATAGCAGACATGGGTACGACATGGACATGGGACATGGCAATTCTTCAAAACATAAGACATAGCCAAAACATGATATTTAGAATATATATTATGATTCTATGATAATAATTATGATATCAAAAAAGAGATTTGATATACATGCATATATACACACATGTACATTAGAATCCAAACAATTACTGCTAATAATATAAAACGTATAATGATTACATATATGCTAATTCTTTGACCTATCATATGCTTTTATAAATTTTGCAAAAGGAATATGACCAGGCTCTTCAATTTTACACAAAAATTAGACATATTTAAACTATCTATAGCACTTTCCACTATGGTCTATGGTGCACAAATGAAAATACATAGATATCTCAAACATTTTATAAGAATAAAGAAGTGTATGTGAACAGTTGGAAGTATAGGGTATATGTCCAAAAATTGCATGATGACTGTTTTAAATTAAATCATCTATTAATTATATAATTGAGGACATGTTTGGCTAAGTGTATGCACATAAGCAAGGAGGTGTCGCTGTCCGGTAAAGTTGTCGAAGTGTCAGACACAGATGTGGCTTCATAATAGAAGTATCTATGTTACATTAATCCCAAATTCCCAATATGATTTTCCCATGAAGATGCAAAATAAGAATATTAGCAGTGTATACCTTTTGTTTAGCTAAAGCGCAAAATCTGTGTCTAATTGCTTTACTTACCCGGTTACCCCCCTGCCATAACCAAACTTTCTTAACTACCGACGATGAGTGGGATGGACTTATAAGTTATAACAATAGTTCATGCAAGATTTGTTTAAGTTGTAGCTTCACCATTAGCAAATGATACTCTTATCTTAGCGTTAGCAAATGATACTCTTATCTTAGCGCTAATAGATACAAGATCATTGATCAATTCTAATTGCCAGGCTGGTTCAATTCCATTGTTGTTCCTCTGGTTACCTATCAAATTGAGGGTTTTTCCATTGTTGTTCCTCTGGTTACCTATCAAATCGAGGGTTTTTCCATTGCTGTTCCTCTGGTTACCTATCAAATCGAGGGTTTTTCCATTGCTGTTCCTCTGATTACCTATCAAATCGAGGCTTTTAATTCGTTTGAGTCGCAACCTTTCCTATACTGAATTGATAGTAGCAAGGCTTTTTGTAAAAGATCATCTCTCCAGAGGAGGTTGGTTGGCAGTCATGAATTCAGCACTTTCTGCTCTCCCTGTTTAGATAAATCATCCCAACACTCATTTTTAGAGTTTCTTAAGTGGGCAAGTACATAGACCAGTTTCCATTCGATTTCAAGTCTCCTCCTAGCCTAAACGATTTCAGATTTTTGGCGTGATTGAGGATATCCAATATCAATTGTGACCAGCCAAAAGATTGGGATGATGGCGAAACCAATGAATCTTTAATGGAAGATTCATGTTCCAACAGAAATCAACCACAACTCATCCAGACCTGCAAAATTTTGGTCCACTCATTTTGATATGTTATGTAACTTCGCAACGCTCGTGTACCTCTTAGTATCACAAGCCATGTCCGCAACAATTTTCAAATTAAAGTTACTAAACCACCATAACCTATATGTTGTTGTCAAATAACAACCATGATCTTTCAGATATTATCATAAAACAATCAAATACTTTTGTGATAGTATGACTTTTAGTTTCTCCTGATTTGGAAGTTTGTCGTAGTGTACTTCAATAAAAATAGTTTATGATAGTTTTAAGAAAAACCACCAATAGGTCTGCTAGCTTTGTGAAATTTACCCATTTAACAACAATGGTTTTTATCTAGAGCCCCAAGCAACTGAGTACTAACGTGATGCCTTCTATAATAAAACTTTTGAAAACCATAATCAATCAATCTTTTGAAAGAACACCTTTTCGAAAATCGTAAACAGATAATTTTACCGCGCACACATATGTTAAATTTCCAGGTTTAATAGGTTCAGCCAGTTCTTGTTTCTTGCAATTGATATCTTTTCATCGTGCAAGCGCAAACATATAACAATAACATTACAGCATACGACTCTTGAAATGTTTATAATCTCGCCATAAATTTAGAAATCCAATTCTTGGACCCAAAAAATATTCATAAAAATAAAATTAAATAAAAAAACCCAAAAATAAAGAAAAAAGTTTAGAAATTGGAGAAGAATCTTACTTGCGCAACCCAAACTTTATGAAATGAGGTTCAAGCCTCCTTGCCAAATTAAGCTGGGAACTTCCTATCTGATAAAAGAAAGCGAGGAGAAATAAATTGAAAAACAGGGGGCAAAAAAGAAAAATAAAAAGAAAAAGGAAATTAGATCCTAGATTAAAGGAATCAAACCTTGAGAGATCCGAGTTGCCGCTGCTTTCCGAATTTGTCAACAGAGGCGGCAGATGCATTGAACGAATTCGATGGGGAGAGAGAAAAAGCCATTGGATCGAATTAGGGTTTGAGATTGGGATCGCACTCATTTAATAGAGAACAAGAATGAGAACAAGAACGGGGACGAAGAAAACTAAAGAAAAACAGGGTTAAAAAAAAACAAAGAAGACGAGATATAGTTGAGGGATTAATGGTGCACCTCCTTTCCGACTCCATAAAGGGACCCGTAGTACGAAACGTGCCACGTTAGCAATTGTAAAGCGAGGTCTCTTTCTTGGTCTCAGTAGATGGGGTTCAATAATTAATGGCGGATCTAACGAGAAAGCAAGAACTTTTTTTTTTGCGGTTAAGTAATGGATTTCGTTACTAGTCGATTCTTTTCCCACAAACATGGACCGCTACAGATATATCGCCTTTAATTATTGCTGTTCTTAGACTTCGTCATGTTACCTGTTTCCATCAATTCTCAGCTACTTTTGACGACTCAAATCCCCGTCCAATTTATTTGCCGCACCAATTATAACTCTAGTATTCTCACTTATATTGCTTTGATAACTTATACTGAGAAAACTAAGAAAAAGAATATAAATAAATATAAAACATGGCTTGTTTTCAGAATCGATGGTTGCGAATGAAATCATCTAAAAGTATATAAAAAAATCACGGTACATATCTTATCAGCAAAATAATAGAAGCAGTGAGACATAAATTCCATTGTGACTAGTGGAACATGCTCTCTTACTAGCCCGCTAAATTATCAGATTGGTTTATTCTATTGATCCTAGACGGCGACTTGGTATATTTTCTTATTCCGGTGACGACAAGGTATATAAATTGGAACATGACAATAAGGCCTATTTTTTGGGCGGAGTAAAATTTTCAACGAGATCACCTCTCATGACGATAATGAACAAGATATTAGCCATGCAAGAGCAAATATACCAATTTGGTAATTAAGCCATCGCTAGCCTATCTTTTGAAAGGGTGTTTAGCAAAATGAGCAGTTACATCATATCTATTTTTTCCGTGCAAATAAAACATTAACCAACATCGTGATTTCATGTCTTTTTTGTCCATCTTGCATCAGTAACCGGGAAACCAAATGATCGATGAGACACACACCATGGGAGAGAAATCAAAGAGCTGCCTAGAGGTAGGGCTGAGCATGGTTCGATCCAAACCGAAAAAAACCGACCGAACCGATCCGAACCGACCCGAAAAAATCGGTTTTATGAGTGGGGTGGTTCGGGTCGGTTTGAAAACCTTTCAACCCGAACCGATCCGAACCGACCGAATATAGTGCAATATTACCCATTCTGATCTCAAACCCTACCCGACTCGTCCCAAAAGAGTCAAAGACTCAAACCCTAAACTCATTTTCTGAATCATTATGGGTTGAAAACAATATCATTATATCAGTGTTTAATGCTTCATAATCTCCTACTTTGTTGATATCTATTTTTCTTTAACACAGTTGATGAGGACAAGAACAACAATATCTTTATTTATTATTTTCAGTTTAGTAGTTAATTCAGTTTAGATTTGAATTTCAATTCAGGTTGAGATTAGGTAGTTAGTTGATATTTGATTTTTTTGAGAGATTTGAAAATCTGTAATTTCTCCTCTATTTAAGGCATTGATGTAATCAGAATGATTCAAGAATGAATTGAATGAAATAAAATTGTATTAGCTAAATCTTTAGTGTGAAACCAATGGGTGTGAAACCCTAGCTGATAATTTTGTTTCTCTCCTCTTCTATTTTCCAGTTGCTAGAAAAGTGAAAAAAAAAGAAGAAAATAAAAAGAATCAAATAAACACTGTTCATCATCTTCAACCCCATCTCTCATATCCACTCACAAAACACCAGAGTCCTCCCTCCCTGCCTCCTCCTCCTAACGCGTCCGCACTCCTTGCTCCCCGTTCACAATCAACAAGATCGTCGTCCACTCGACTACTCCCCTCGCTAGATCTCCTTCCCCAGACTTCCATAAATCCGGATCCCCGCCATCTACGAGCGCCTCTTGACGAGCCGCCAGTCCGTCCGCCTAGTCCTGTTGTCCGCCCGTATCTTTCCACCCTCGTCACCATCCAGTCCCGCTAGTCGTCGCATCCAAATAGTCGCAGTCCTCGGCCACCGGAGGCAACCGTCATTCTTCGCCCTCAAGCAGCCGACGACCTCTTTTCTTTGATCGCAGACAACGCAGAGACGCGAATTCTGGATCGGCTTTGTGTGAACAGACCCGAGTTGACTCAATTGGATCTGAATTTCAACTCAGATCCAACCCGCATTGGACCGACCCACATAGGCTTGTTGATTGATGGGCTTTGGGCTTCATTTCACTGTAGATGCTAATGGGCCTTGGATTTCTCTCAATATTTTGGGTAGTAAACTCTCAACTCAATATTTTTCTGTTGATTTTAAATTATTAGTTAATTGCATGGGTAGTACATCTCTAAATTCTTATCATATATTCACTGCATAAATTATTTTTATGCGTCGAGAGAACTGAATATGTGACTGTTGGAAAATTGATATTGATCTTAGAACTTACGAAAATTATAATTGATATTGCGAATAAATTATTCAAGATTGGAATTATTTATGAATATCGTTGCAAATCTTGTTAAAACCCATCTGTCGCATTAACTGTTTTATTTAATTTCTTACCAAATATTATGAATTTTGACGAAACGTTGTATTATTCAAATTAAATCGCTGATTCTGCTAGACCCCCTGTTTCGTTTCGCATCAACAGTTTGTTGTTTGATAAGAAGTTTGATGATGTTAGAACCGAACAAACCGAACCGAACCACACCGAACCGACTTGCAACATTTCGGTTCGGTTTTGATTTATAAGCGGTTCGGTTCGGTTGTTCAAAATTTGGTAAAAACCAAACCGAACCGACCGTTGCACGCCCCTACCTAGAGGGAGGAGTCACTCAGACAAAGTACTCAAAAGAGCCATGACCGATAATGTTCTATTTGGTCATCTAACCTGCACAAACAGAGAGCAACATCTACTGTCAGATATAGCCATTAGCTTGACCGGAAACATCTGAACGATGAAACTGAAAATGTAAACCAGTTGGAAGATGAATCCACTATCAGATCAACCAAGGAATCATATCGAAGTTCAACGTTTTTGCCACTTACATCAGAAAAATACCTCAACACAAAAATGATGATTTTTCGGTTCAGATAAGTTGATGAAGGTTATAGCACAGCACAACTGACTAATATGAGCACAAATAAAGACCATTATGGAATAATATGACTAAAGAAGTGGCCAAAAAGTAAACAGAAGATTTGTACGTTTAAAACACACAAATTGTTTGTTCAAAATCTATTCCAGATTTGAGTGATTAGCTACCAGAGTTGTGGATGTATCAATAGGCGCTGAAAAGTTTTAGGCTTAGAACCACACAAAGTTCAATGGAATTAGCAATTTTCAAGGATACATAATAACAGGCCTTTTCCAATTCTTGACAGGCCTAATACAAGGAAAAGCACAAATAACCGGGATACAACACCAAACTTGAAACTAAGATAGGGAGGAAAGCAACCTCAAACTATCTTTTTCCCGCCCACTGCGTTGTTGCGGCTTTAGCCCATTGCATACTTCTGGGTCCAGCTCCTCGCTGTAGTCTCATACTTGTTCCTATCAGTCTTATACATGTGAGCAATCTCAGGAACCAAAGGATCATCTGGGTTTGGATCCGTCAAGAGAGAACAGATAGAGAGCAATACCTGAGCACGATGCAAAGAAAAACATTACACTATGAGAAGATATTTGTAAAAAGAAATACATTGCCGGAACTGGTGGGAAACAAAATGGGTAAATTTCATGTAACCCCCCTATCCCCTATCTTTTGGCCCATTTTGAGATAACCCCTTGAATTGAAAACATAACACCCCCACCCCCCCCCCCACGGGGAGGGGGGGGGGGGGGGGGGGGGTGTGCACCCAAACACCCAAAAAAAAGCTACGCAGAACAACTCAAACAGTCACAGTTTATTTTTTATTTTTCAACATACCCACCTAACAGCGTAATAGGGGTTTTCTTAAACTTTATCAAAATCTCATGTCCAGGTGGGGTGGTGTTATTTATTTATTTTTATTTGGTGGTGGTGGTGGTGGTGGTGGTGTGTGTGTGTGTGTGTGTGGGGGGGGGGGGGGGGGATGTTGAAATATTGCACATGTCTGTGAGATGCCCAAAAGTTAGGGGAAGTTTAGTGACATTTCCGAAGTTATCTCCAAATGGGCTTTAAAGATAAAAGGGGTTTTTGTGAAATTTGCCCAAACAAAATATAGTAAGCTGGAGCAGCATGATAAAATGAACATCAGTATTGCATGAAGATAAATGATAACCTTTGAAATGGTCAAGGCAGGACTCCATTGCTCCTTTAAAATGTCAAGACAAATGCTCCCGTTGCTATTGATATTAGGATGGAAGACCTTCGTCCTGAAGGCTACCTGCAACAGTCCGCCGATACACAAGCATGAGGTGAATACATTACAAGGAGAATCAATTTGGTGCATCACAACAGTTTTTCACTAATCGCATTGTACTCTATCAAAACCCCAGCACATATACTATATGCTAACTTCTGACCGAAATCCACCCAACAGAATTAGAAACCCACAATAAGCCAGATCTGAAATAAGAACAATTTAGTTTTCTAAATCAAAATACTTTGTCAACAATAGTAAAATCACAAAAACAACAATGATTCATTTAACTAAAAACTAGTTCCCATGCACAGAATTATCTCCCTCCATCCTCTGACACAAAGAGAAACGAGCATGTCTTTTGTAACACTGAGGGAGAACTAGGATAAGAACATCATTTCATTTTGCATAGATGAGGTTGAAGAGAGAAAGTATGGATTGGCACTTTACCATTTAGCAGTTGAGCGTCATCTTAGTCAACTGTCAGACACAAATTTAGTTAATCTTTTAAGTTTGGGGACTACTTGGAGCTATGAAAAATATTCACTAAAGATCCGATGAAACACTGTAATGACCACTGTAGAAATCAGTCTCTACTCTCCCACTTCATTTTGGAGTCCGTAACTTCTCGGTTTGGGGAATTGGCTAGAGTTTTTGTTGCTAGTTATGGTTTACCTTAATTAGGCCTACTTGATATTCTTTTTCTTTAGTTATTAATCTTTATCATGGTTCCCAAACTAAACCTCCGTCGATCGGCGCCCTCTCCATCCTCCAACATTTCACCTGCTCATAAATAGAAAACATCATCAAATGCATCTAACTCCCTATTTTTGGGTTGTTGAATGCATTACTGAGCTCTAACTTTAAAAAACTATATTATGAAAATGGAACTGTTATTACATGACCTATTTCCCTCATGTCACCTAGGTATTTATACTTGTTTCTACTATATCCATGTTGGATTTGGCAGTTATAAATGAGTTCCTTATCGAACCATACCAGTATCAGTGATTAGAAAACATATATGGATATGATAAATGTCATATATAATCCTTGTTCGCTCCATTCTCTTCCCTATTTTAAAATGATGCGTAAAGTCCTATGAAAAGTGAGAGGAAACAACACAATTTAATGAAAATGCAGAAATGGATGAACAAATCTTTCTTTAATTTAATGTAGTGTCTATTTCATCATCTATTTTCTACTAAGTGCTAACAATTCAAACTGTTATGGACACAGCAACAACAATAAAGATAACCGATATACATACATGGTGATCTTTGGCAAAAACCATGACCCCTGAGAGAGTGGCCTTTTACCTATTGGGTCTCCATTGTGGCTGAGCTGAATCCTAACCTAAGTATGTTGAAACAAGACACCTTACGACCTTTCTTACTAAATCATAAGGGATTTCAAAGCAATAACAGATCTCTGGACTGCAAGCGTGAATCCAACACATCTTTGCTTTAGACAATTAAACCTAAAAACCTAAGAGATACATAGATAGAAGCACCAGTTAATAATTCTTTAAAAAGAAATGGGAGGAGCAATACATGACATAGAATATAGATAAATAAACAGTCTGTGCAGAGATACACCTAACAACATGATAAGAAATGATTGATGAGGTTTCATGAAGAAAAATGCTTATTAATATTGATAACTGTTCAGTGGGCATGATCTACTCAACTAGGCAGCAAGTGGCAAAGCTAGAATTAAGACAAGGGAATACCTAACCAATCAGCTCCTTATCTCCTTATTGTTTTTCATCATGAATGGAGTTTGTAGTCCTCTAACAGTACAGTAGAGGATACTTTGCTGCAAAGAGATCTAAAAGAAGAAGAAAACCATGTGGCACATATATCTTTGCTAGAAGATTCCTATCTTCAGCGGTGCATCCAGAAAATTTTTCTCCGTCTTTTTTTTGTTTTTGTTTTTGTTTTTGTTTTTGTTTTTGTTTTTTTTTTTGGGGGGGGGGGGGGGGGCCCCTATTTATCTAAATATAATATTATAATGCTATTGATACACCTTTTTTTATAAGACCATCAGCCTATCATAAACCATAAGAATCAAAATACATCAAAAGCCCCTCTTGGCGTGTATGACTCATACAAGACCAAGAGTGCGACAAAAGAAGTGAGACATATCTCAACTTTACGAAAAGAAAATCAATAGATGAGCCACACAAGCTCCTAAATAGGGCATAATTAGATACGAAAATCCAAAATTAGTGACAACGAGAGTAGTATGGTACGCCTTATAAGCTCCTGAGCCTATTTGACTTTGATTGTTGATAAGTCAAATGGACTTTTAATTTCCAATGGGCTAATTTAATTTTCAATTAATTTATTTAGCATTTCTTAGATAGCTTGGATGCAATTTTAACACTTTACTTTGTTGGGTTTTAACTTTCTCCTTTGGGGGGCGGGGGGGCGGGGGGGGTGGGGGGGTGTTACAAAGGCTCATATGCAATTTACAAAATTTTAGGGGTGCAACTACAACCCCATAACCTATTTAAATCCGCTATATGTTAAGATATTTTTTTGATAGTCTGATTTGTATTGAGTGTATAACAAGTGTTTGTATCCATTTTCATGAGGATTTTGTTAAAAGCTTGCCAATGAACGGTGGGCCACTATGTCCTCATCATTTTCTTAGAAAGGATTTTGAAAAAAAAGAAACATGTAGAGATCTATGTCTAAATTGTTAAATAAGAGTAAAACAAGGACAACCTAAAAGATGTTTAGTACTCCATGAAAAGTAACAGATTTAGGAGCTTGTAAGAATGTTTAGAAGGGTCATAAAACTAGGGATTTTCGCTTATAAACCCTTCAAAGTTGACATTTTACTATATCGCTCATAAAAAATGAAGTGCATATACATATCCTTCAAATTTTAATTTGCATCTATACCTTTACTCTTATTACTATGGTTCTCTGCTGAATGCGAACACCATTGGTCAGAGCCATTTCATGACTGCCGGCCAACCATGAGTATCATATGCTAAAGTCAAAATATGGTTACATGTTGGTCATGAAGGTTGTTGATAAGAGTTGTTTCATGACAGCATGCCAGTCATGAGGATTATAGGTCAAAGCCGTTAAATAATAGGTCTATTTTTTATCTGTATCTTTTATTTCTGGCTTCTTGTTTAGGTTAGAGACTCAGAGCAATTCATGACTTCAGGCCAAACATGAGTATCATTTACCAAAGTCAAAATATGGTTGCATGTTTGTCACAAAGGTTGTAAATAAGAGTTGTTTCATAACAGTATGCTGATCACGAGGACTATAGGTCAAAACCGTTATTATTATAGGTCTAATGTTTATATCTATGTTCTATTTCTGGCTTCTCATTTGAGGTTAGAAACTCCAAAGTCCACCATCTCTTAAAAAGGAATAAGAGAAGCTCGCTTTTTCCAGTTAGAGATTCAAGAGGGAGACACCAACAGAGAGGGGGAGAAAGAGAAGGAGAAAGGGAAGACCGAAAGAGATAGCATAGGTTTGTGTTGGCGCATGCGCCACACTTTTGTTGGTGGCTCTCAGGTGATCCTGCTCTTCTTTTTCTTTTCCTTTAGTTGGTGAAGCTCGTGTGCTTTTCCCCCTTCTCATGAAAATTTTCTCTCGATTGGGTCCTCTCTTGTTTTCTTTGTTGATTCATTTTATATTAGAAAGGTGGTTGAAAAATCAAATTGTAGAGATAGAATCCACCTTGGAATAAAAGAGGAATGAATTTTTAAATTCAATCCATCATCTCAGTACAAGTATGATTTTTACGAAACAATCGCAAATAAAATTGCTCAGTTTCAAATGAGTGCTTACAAATTCATTGAATTTGGATATGTATTAGATGGTTTCTTCGACATGATGAGATTGCTCGAGTCATTAAAATATCTACCTTATCCCATCATGATAAACTCAATTTAAATCTTTATTTTAAAAAAAAAATTCAACAACGCTACAACCTTCATGTTTCTAAATTATTCCAAAATAAGCCAGCAATATCCAGAACAAAGTAACTTAGCTTATTAGACCAATCAACAACACATTAACTACGGACAGTACTGAAGATGTTTCCAAAATAGTGTAATATATGGAAGCATCATAGAAAAGCATAACGACATGTACAGAGAGTATAAAATATAAACATCAAAATGCACAAAGTTTTTATATGTTAAGGCAAACAAATCTATCATAAATGCAACGTTTTTCTACAAACTTCATTGTCATCAGCAACTGATTCCCATGGCAAAAGTTCTGAGTGTTATTCTTTGTTTTCTCTTTTCTTATCTTACGAGGAAATTTTAACTTGAGAATCAAATTTACAACTTTACATTTGGTTATTAATTATTTGCAAAATTGAAGCTACACGTGTAAATTAAGTTGGAAGAAGAAAAAAGAACACTGATTATCACATGAATCAGTAAATGATAATACCTTAGGTGGTTTGAATGGATAGTCTGGAGGGAAATGGATAGTAACTAGAAAAACTCCTCCTGCATAAGGACTGTCTGGGGGACCCATTATAGTTGCTTGCCAGTGAAACATGTCTTCAGCCACAGGACCTAAAGAAAGACAAATTGTACAGAGTTTAACTGATTGAACTTTTAATATGGATGACAATCTATTGAATTTGAGCAAGAAATATTTGGGGGAAGGTTTTCATTAGAAATCTTTATTAAAGTAACCAAATATATATCTACTAATGTATCCTTAAACCATGAAGGAAAATTAATTATTAATTCTAGTGCTGGAGAAATTAAATGATATAAGATCTCATATTCGTCTTCTCGATGAACCATTCAGGTAGCTCAGCAGGGCAGAGCAAAGGACAACAGGGAAGAGCAGAAAATCCTTGTCTCAGTGATTTGATCCCCTTAGCAGGCTTTTAGTCCAAAGGACATGTAGTGAAGAGCGAGCTGAATGAAAGATAGAAACATGACCATATAATGAAATTTGGGGAGGATCCCGAATCTCTAGGGCAGGAAAGGGGAAGAAATTTAAATTATCTTATGGATAAGAATCAATTTTATATAGTTAACTTTGACATCAGTTAATTAGATAAGTAATAGAAGGATCAGGATAAACAACCAATGGTGATATAAATAAGAGACCGTAGAACAGAAATATGAAGGAAAAGTAGAACTTCTCATCTTCTATTCTCTCCTCTTGCTATAAAGGCTAGTCTCTAGTTTATAAGAAGTGAAGGCTTCAACTCTATTAGAACGGAGGGGATATCATCTTGCCCAGATCGAATCAATGTGACTGAATTATTATGTTGGTGACAAATGTAAGCAATCTTATTGTTATCATGTGATGAAAATCAAAAGAACTTTTTGATTTATAAGATTGGTAAATTATCACCTTCCGCTGCCAAAACATTTAGCAAAGAAACATCAACATATTTAAATAAACGTAAGAATAAATTAACCTCACAAAATAACTAGTCAAAATGCAGAATGTTGACATCTAGACACCAGCAATGCTACATTTGCAGACAATCAAAATCTCATACATAAGATTAGTTCGTACATTTCATATATCATAAAGTTAAATCCCGTAAACTCTATCCAACAAATTATCATCATTTATCCTAAATCTGTGCCTCCCGTAAAATCTTAGACCTCACACACCCTTCTGATTTTTCATGTCCGCTAAAAATAACTTCAACAAAACATAATAACAATCATAAGAACAGCATGCGCATCCAGAACAAGAGCACAATAAGCACCCGTAAAAAAGATCCATCATTTAAATGTTAAAAGTATAAAATACTCTCGATTATACCCTCTTCTTATCCATCCGATTAGTGATTGAGCAATACTCACAAATGAAGGGGATATTGTTGGGCTAGTTTGGTTCATAACCGGCCCATTAACTCCCAATCGTGCCATACATTCTAAAAACTTGTATATAAAATTAATTCATACAATTCACAGGTCACAATCTACCCCAACAGTTGTACTCAATAATCCAAATACTGTACCTCCAACAAGATCTCAGATCTCACAAATCCTTCTAAAATTTCATGAAATTAGACCAAATTAAATAATAACGGGCATCTATATCATTAAAAAAACTACCACAGTCGCAGCAAAAGATCTTTAAAAGGGACAAAAGACAAATACGGATCCAGATCTAACAATTACAACAAGGCGTCGAGAAAAGATCGGATCGGAGACAGAAGTACCTGCGCTGCAAGAAGTGGGAGGATCCTTCTGCAGATCCTTCAGCTCCTTCAAGATGCGCTTCGAAGCCATGGCCGAGGACCCTGAAGAGGTGGAAACCCTAGATCGATCAGCGACGATCGAAGGACAGAGAGAAAAAATGAGAGAGAGGAGAGAGAGAAGGGAAGATTTTTGTACCTGTGAAATTATTGGATCCTGCTCTTCCTCTCTTAGAACGCGGTGAGGCGAGAAAACGGAGAAAGAGGAAAGCAGGCCGGACGAGGACTTTTATATTATCGGTGGGTCACGTAATGTTACTCTAATTAGGCTAATTATAGCACTTATGTACCTCGTGTTCATCTCACTTTGCACTTATATACCTTCTTTTGTTTTTAAAATTTTGCATTTTAGGACAAATGAGAGGTGGGTGAAAGACGTCATGCATTGTTTCTCAATTTTTATCTTTTGTTGATGGTGTGAAAGAAAAAAAAACCATCTTCTCAGGATCTTCTTATGGACCGTCGTATTTGCTAGAGATGTTTTGGAAAGTGATTATTGTTGGGGAGATACCCCTACGTCGAGATCCAACCAAATAGCCGAAAGAAGATAAACCAAACAATCAATCAAGCACAAACACAATCAACACCAGATTTTACGTGGTTGGGCGAGATGCCTACGTCCACGGGGCAAGGAAGGGGGAGTTTTCACTATTAGAAATCAAGGGAATACAACTAGGGTTACAAATCTCTCATAAACCCTCAACAAATCAACTCTTGATCTCACCAATTGCTCCTAGAATAGTAGCCCAAGAACTCACCCTCAATGGCTGCTAAAACCCCTTGCTTACAAACCCTAAAACCGAGTTTGGGTATTTATAGAAAACCCAAACGAAACGGGTCTGGAAAACAGACCCAGCCCAAAATCGCTTCGGCGGTCGACCGGTACGGTCGATGCGATCCATCACGGTCGACCGGCCCGGTCGACCGCCCTCCATCCAGCACGAGGTCCAAAATTCCAGAGAGTTCGGCGGTCGACCGCGGCGGTCGATCGACCCGAAAGCAGAAACTTTTGCGGTCGACCGCCGCTGATCCAAACGCCCAGTAGCTAATGTGCACGAAAGCGGTCGATCGCGCCCGTCGACCGTCACCCTGTCAACCTGAATCCTGAGCCTGAAATCTGATTCTGCTAATTCTGCTGCCAATTCTACAAATCTCCACCTCGGCGAACGTTTTCCCAAAACTGAGCCGACACCGACCAAACCAATGCCTCAACTGCTGCATCCAGTACGCCATGGCAACGGACTCATGACAACGGACTCCATCCACAACACGTCGAGACCCAAACGGGAGTGCGAACACTCAACCCCAAAATAATTATGCCTACTCACCAAATCGAACTGAGTCGACACCAACTAAACGGGAGTGCAAACACTCACCCCAAACCAATAGTGTCTACTCACCAAATCGGCTGCATCAAAAGACTGACTGCCTACGTATCCTCTCCAAGGAATCAAGCCTTCACGTAGTTCACCCAAATGGCCTCCAAAGGCCCGCAATCCACACTGCGGCCGATAGCATCATCAACGATCCCAAACTAAAGCGATCCAAACACCTCCACCTGAGATGAAACAATGGCCGTATCCAAAACATATCCACCAGCTGCATGCAAATCAACAACCTCATCATCTGCACCCATAAATAAATGACTCCCACGCTGTGCCACCTCAGCTGGAATCCTAACCAATGCAGAATGACCAGGAGTATGTGGAAAAATCCCCACCCAATGTGGAGTAGCATCAACCTCCACCCGCTGCGATATCCCTCTGATCTGATCAATACTCTCCACCTGCCGAGAGTCCAAAGTGACAAACCTGCTCAGACCAAACTCAGAAGCTCCCAACTGATAGCCGAATGAACTCCTGAATCCCAAATGCGCAATCGGATCCAATCTCACATTAACGATGTGACCAAGTGCTGGGTAGCCAAATATCCGACACCAACCAAAATCTGAAACAGCTCCACCAGATCTAACAACTCTATACGCAGCAGTCGGCAACCTCATAAGATGACCCAAATCTGTCGAAGCCTGAATATCAGATCCACTGCTCGACAACCAACGCCGATCCTCCTCCAGAAAAGAACGGCCCACTAAATCTGCCATATATCTCATCACGTCGCCCCACTATCTCCTCTCCTCTGAAGTGTCTCCAACTGTCATGAGCTCGGCACCAATGCAAGAAAGGACCCCTACTAGAACAAGTACGACTGGTAACCTTTCTGCCCATACACCTCCTCCAACTGTTGCGGACTACTAGGGCTTTATACCAACGGGACTTGGTTGCAACCCAAATATGCCTAGTACAATCCCCAACATAGGAAACAAAATAATGATTACCTCCCGATGACGCCTCCTCGGAAAGCCCCCTAATGCCTGACTGAACACCTCCAATAAGACCCCTCGATCGATGGATAGAAGTGCTGAACTCCACCTCGGTCTTCTCGCTCATCCCAATGTGCTCACAGGACTTCAATCTGCAGGTCATATCACTCCTCAACAATCTGTGCACGGTATAACCAACAAAATATCCCAGCACCAAACAATGTCACAGTCTAACCATAGAAGTCATCAGCGCTCTATCAATCACCGTGCTCCCAAGCAGATAATATAAGTTACTCCTCCTGACGTCCTTCATCACAATCATGGACCCCGATGTGACCTTCAAGCGAGAATCCACCAAGGTCACCCTATAGCCTGCTGCCTCCAATACACCAAGTGAAATGATATTCTTCCTCAGTTGAGGAACAAACCTCACATCAACCAACTCCCGAACCATCCCGTCACTCGTCCGAATCCGAACGGTACTAATACCACCAATAGGGTATCTGTGATCATTACCCATAAGAACAGCATCCCCTCTTTCCAACTCCTAAAAGCTGGAGAACCAATCCCTTCTAGGGCATATGTGGTAAGTAGCACCAGAATCCAACATCCACTCGGTGGAGTCGGCAACATCAATTGACGGAAGAGCTGAGCATGAATAGCCCGAAGAATCTGAATCTGACATGTCGCCAATAGCCTTGACAACATTAGCCTGTGAAGCTTGAATAGCTTTCCCCTTATTCTTCCCGGCTTGCAATTTTGGGCATTCGGCTTTCCAATGTCCATCCTCTCTACAAAAGGCACACTGATTCCTACCAACTGCAGGATGCCCCCTCTAGACTGCGACCTCCTACCATGGTTTGGACTTTTAGCTCTTGCAACCAATGCCCCCGCAACGGCTCAATGGAAGTCTCCTTGTCCTTCTTTCGAAGTTGATAATTCACAAGAGCTGTGGTGACCTCACTATACGAAAGAGATGCCTTCCCATTAATAAGAGTGAGGACGAAGGTCTCATATTCCTCGTCGGGCAAGGAACTCAATAACAACAATGCTTTATCATCATCTTTAACAATAACATCTACATTCGTCAAATCTGCAAGTAGCTTCGTGTAGTGGTTCATGTGATCACTAATGGATGTCCCCTTCTTCAGTTGGAAGCGATAAAGCCTCCTCTTCAAATGCAAACGATTTTCAACGCTCTTCGTCAAATATTTTCCCTCTAGGACCTTCCAAATCTTCTTTGCCGAAGTTTCATTCATCACATCATATTTGAGGTCTTGGGTAAGGCAAGACCTAATCACACCACACGCCGTTCTATTCATTTTATTCCAAACCTTTTCATCAACGTCGGTCGGTTTCCCGTCCAACTCCAACGTATCTTCCAGATTTTGCGCATTTAGTGCATCCATGACTTCACATCTCCAAAGTCCAAAATTATTTATGCCGTTGAACTTTTCCACATCTATTTTCATAGAATGTATACTCAAACTTTGGACGGCCTTCACACTAGAAGAACCCTCCCCATTTTTATCTTTTCCGGCCATATATCTCAAAGCACCCAATAAACAATTGCGGAACAATATAGGAAATAGATCCAAAAATTGACCAAAGATAGAATTTTTACCACAAAGATTCTACCTTTATCACCAATTGAAGCTCTAGAGAAACTTCCCAGCTGATCTACACCTCCAAAAAGCCCAAGCGTTACCCGGAGCTCTGATACCACTTGTTGGGGAGATACCCCTATGCCGAGATCCAACCAAATAGTCGAAAGAAGATAAACCAAATAATCAATCAAGCACAAACACAATCAACACCAGATTTTACGTGGTTGGGCGAGATGCATACGTCCACGGGGCAAGGAAGGGGGAGTTTTTACTATTAGAAATCAAGGGGATATAACTAGGGTTACAAATCTCTCATAAACCCTCAACAAATCAACTCTTGATCTCACCAATTGCTCCTAGAATAGAAGCCCAAGAACTCACCCTCAATGGCTGCTAAAACCCCTTGCTTACAAACCTTAAAACCGAGTTTGGGTATTTATAAAAAACCCAAACGAAACGGGTCTGGAAAATAGACCCAGCCCAAAACCGCTTCGGCGGTCGATCGGTACGGCCGACCGCGATCCATCGCGATCGACCGGCCCGATCGACCGCCCTCCATCCAGCACGAGGTCCAAAATTCCAGAGAGTTCGGCGGTCGACCGCGACGGTCGATCGACCCGAAAGCAGAAACTTCTGCGGTCGACCGCCACTGATCCAAATGCCCAGTAGCTAATGTGCACGAAAGCGGTTGACCGCGCCGGTCGACCGCCACCCTGTCAACCTAAATCCTGAGCCTGAAATCTGATTTTGCTAATTCTGCTGCCAATTCTACAATTATGACCGTATTCCATAACTCATGGCCTAGTATGATATTAGGACTCATTTAGTACGTGTGAACGAGTATAAATAAAACGTCCATTCTCTCTTCTCATTCACACATATCAAAGATGATTTTTTTTTTAGTTAGAATCACTTCTCCTTCACTATAGGAATGGACATACCTAATGATTTAGTAGGGAATGTGGCACTCTCACTTAATTGGAACGAAAAAAATAGAATTAAATACCAAATATGATATGATTGCTTATTAATTACTCGTACAAAAAAATTAAAAAAATATTCTCTGTAGGCGTCTAAAATTGTCTACGAGAGCTCGCACGAAACTCGAAGCAATGAGTGGACGAGTCAAAAAGATTCAACTAAGCAGCTCGTGCGCGTCGGTCAACGCGCGCACGTCAAATCATCTCGTGCGCGTCGGCCAAACGCATGCACGTCAACCAGCTCGTGCGCGTCGGTCAACGCGCGCACGCTAATCAGTCCGCGCGCATCGATCAACACGCGTATATTAAACCAACGCGTGTTTGACGGTCGGTCTTGTGGCGGAGCATACAAGTCAACAAAGCAAACCAAACACGCGAAAAGAACAAGTCTCAGAAGAAAGAGAACAGAAAAGAAAAAGTCGACAAAACTACGCGAGCGGAATAAACCGACCCGCGCAAGCGCGGGTCGGATCAGTCCGACCCGCGCAAGCGCGGGTCGGATCAGTCCGACCCGCACAAGCGCAGGTCGGACTGGATCCGACCCTCGCAAGCGCAGGTCGGATTGGATCCGACCTGCGCCGCGCAGTCCGGAACCTGAAACATGTTTTGACGGGTTTTAAGTTGTTTTCACAGGATTTATCTGTTCCAGGGGTTTCCAACTGACTTGATATCATCCCCAAACGTGGTTAGGCTGTTGTTAACTGAAGATAGAGCCAAATCACTTGTTCTCATCCAAAATAACCGTATCCGGGGCCTATAAATATGAACCAAATGCCTCCATTTTCTAGGGCGGAGTGATTATCAAGACGTGAAGGTGCTGCTGGATTGAGGAGTCAAGGAGCACGAATTTCAGCGAAGGCAAATCAGATCCCGACGAACTTCGGCATAAAGAAGGAGCTATTCGAAGGATCTGAACCACGTCCGTCCGTCGCTTAAGATTAGGCTTGGTCTTAATCTCGAGAAGAGCCCTGATTTCTCTTGGTCGATTTCAGCGCTTCAAATCAAACATTCCCCGGTGAAGACGAAGCTCTGCCCAATTTTCCATCAACCGGATCCAGATCTAAGGTGGTCCACGGATAAACCCCGACACAGGCAAAGACACCCACGCAAGCAGAAGACCGATAAACGATCTCCTTGCGTTTGTTTGATAAAGTTGTAAACTTGTTTTATTTTTATTGTGTAAGGAGATCTTATAAAAAGATCAACTTTATATTTTATTCGAGTTTATTGTAATGACTAAAGTTATAATAGATTCGATAGCAATGAAAACAGCAATTTTCGACGCAAACAAACTGGCGACCACAGTGGGAGCCAACAGCTTCGCTGCCGAAGCTGTCGTGCCGCAGCCAACGATCAAGATCCCGGTGTTCGAAGAGGTCGAATACGAATTCGACCAGCAGAGATTTGAAGAGTACATCTCCTCCTCCTCCTCCAGATCTGCTCCTCCTCATAAGCGCAGGAAGATCTCCTCCTCCCAGAAGATCCGTCGGTCTCCAGATCTGAAGACCAAAGAAGTCGATCTCCACGTCATCGCTGCCGTAGTTACACCTTGCAACGATCCGTCGGCATCCAATGAGATCAGATCTGCAGATCTGAACTCCTTCACAATCAAGGAGTCGACTGCTGAAGGCGCGCCAACTCTATCAAAGAGAGCACGTCAAAGAAAACGCCAACGCCTCACGCGTCAATTCGCCAAGGCTTTGGATCAGGCGGATGGACTCCATTGCCAAGCAGATCGGGAGTTCAGAAAGCGCCAAGTGGCTAATCTGTCGCCACGACTAGCATCAGAATCCTCCTCTTGACCTCTAATTAATGAATGGGTTCGTGTCAAACGGACCCACTCTACTCTCGAGGAACGAATCCAGAAGTGCCCCGCCTTGCTTGCGCATGCCCGGACCCTTGTGCGAAAAGCACAGGAAATGCAAAAGGAAGGGGCAGTTAAGAGATCGCCAAGATCTAAATAAGTTTGGATACCAAAAGCTAAATCAGCGCCTAAGGCAAAAACAAATGGAACTATCATTAAGCCTTTGTCAACTTCAGATCCCGAACCCCCGATAAAACCCCACTGTAGCGTGGATTTCCCCAAGTTCAGGATTCCTCTGAAGGATCGCCTCGGTTCTCTACCCAAAGATCGAGGCAAAGCGCCTATTAAAGAACGTTGGGGACCATTAAAGGAACCCCGAGCAAACATCCAGACTGGGGGTCGTACGCGATCTCCTAACAAGTTAATTTCTACAACGGCCTGCTTGGGGGTGCGTGCAGAAAACCAAAAGCCCGTTAAGGTTTCACCCTCATAAAGGTGTGATTCCAAGCGTGTGACTCCTGTAGACGCCAACAAGGCGATGTTTACTCAGATGAAAACGCGATAGATAGAAGAATGCGTTATACCTAAGAATTCATGTAAACAGCCGATAGGTTGCTCTGACTGCGACGTCGATGAGTTGTACTATCAGGCTGGGGGTACGAATAAATCTCGAAAGAGAAGTACCCGGGAAGCGGACTCTCACTGTCTGTGCAACAAAATTATCAGGGCAGTATTATCAGCGTGTAGCTGCCCCAAGATCGCTCCACGGAGGGTCTCGATATTCGAGAGTATCTCCGCAGAAGCATTGAAACCCAAAGCAAGGCGTTTTAGCAAGAGGCGATCAGCCAATCGAGATAACGAACTCCCAGCATTCACCATCAATATGGTCGATAAGGGAAAGTCTCCGATTACTTCTAACCCAGATTTTTCTCCAGGAAAGAGAGTCAATTCGGGGATAGCCCAACTAATGTCTCAGCTTCAATTAGAAGCCGTCGGGCCTGAACAATCCGTAGTCATCGCCAACGTGACTGATAAGAGGAAATCTACCCGACCTTTTGATTCGGACCCCCTCATATCACATCGTTTAACTCGGCTACGTGCAGGGACTACTAGGCGTAGAGATTATTTGAGGATGACCAGAGGACTATCCTCGGACGATGAAGCGTCAGACGCTTGCTCGACAGTCGCTTCAGAAGCTACCGTATCCAGTCCCGGACAATCTCGTGAGGTGTTTATGATCAACACCGAGGAGGTAGCCAAAATGGTTGAGGATGCTTTAGCCAAGCAGAAAGAAGCATTCAAGATCGAAGTGGAAATGGCTATGCAGGAGATGAGACAAATGCACAACCAACAAATCCGAGCTTTGTTGAATCAATTAGGTGAATCCAGTCGTCGCAATAATGATAGCCAAGCAGTTAGCGATTCAGACGTGGATGAATACATCAATGTCGATGATCCTCCCGTTGATCAGAATGCTGGGGGTGGCCCCACTAAAAACAACGACGCTGGGGGTGGTCCTACCAATGATGACAACGCCGGGGGTGGCCACGTTATTTCTCTTAAGAATCGTCCAGAACCCGATACAAGCGACGATGAGAAAATAAAAGATCTCGAGAGAAGAATCAACGCTCTGATGTCTGATCGAGAGGTGAAAAGGACTGGCATTCCGTGTCCTTACCCGAGAGAGTGGGATTCGATCCCATATCCGGTGAAGTTCAACCTGATAAACTTCACGCCGTTTGACGGGAAGGGTTCGCCCACTCAACATCTGATCTATTTCAAGTCCTACTTGGGTATGATCTCTGGCAATGAAGCCTTGATGGTTCAGTCATTCGTTGGCACCCTTCGCGGGCCCGCCTTCGATTGGTACCGCCGTCTTAAGTCTGGAAGCATCATTAGCTGGGAGGACCTGGAGAGCATGTTCCTCGCTCACTTCTTCGATGATGATGCCGAAGTATCGATCAGGACACTCTTCGATGAGAAACAAAAAGACGGAGAGTCGGTGGATACCTTCATCAAACGCTTCCGCAATCAGGCAATGAACTGCAAGGATCCCGTCACGGAGGAATTCGTCTTGCAAACCTATCATAATAACTTGTCCATTAATATCTTAGACGTTATGGGAGTAGAGCCGCTTCAATACCTGGAAAGAGTTGAAGGTACGCGGCGAGCAGGCCGAACGCTTCCTCAGAAGGAGGAAGGTAGAAAGAAGCCAACCGATGACTTACCTTCTGAATCCGGGTCTCGTTTCCCATGATGAAGGGAAGGCGCCTACAACAGTTATTGATGTTAATCAGACGTCACAACAACAACCTCAAAAACAGTAGAGAACTCTAAATCCAAGACTCCAAAAAGAGTATTCTTTCAAGGACAAGGAAGTTCCGAATATTTTCGAGTACCTCCTGAATAACGGTGAGATTGAGCTACCCCTATTAAAGACCAGGAGGAAGCTAAGAAGATTACAGATCCAAACTACTGTGCATACCATAGGAGAGTTCTCCATCCTACCGAGATTTGTTTCGGCTTAAAGAACAAGATTCAAACTCTAATCGACTCTGGCGCCATAAAGCTAGAATAAGCCGAATGATGGTGCGATACTCCGAAGAGTATACGAGTATAAAACTGCTTCTCAACACTCCGACAAGTATAAGAGTATAAACTGCTTCTCAATCCTCCGACCGGTATAAGAGGTTAAACTGCTTCCTGATACTCCAATAGGTATATGAGTCTAAACTGTTTCCTAACATTAAATGGAAGTTCCTGAAGAATTTTATACGTAATATTCTTAAGGATAACCCGATCATGCAACCGAATGCAATGATAGACCCAGTTTCACGAAGAAAGCTGGGGGTGGATGATTCATGTAACGGGAAGTTCCCGGAAGAATTTTTACATGTAATTTTCTTAGGGATAACCCGATCATTACGAATAAAGTGATAAACACTAAACTTTTACTATGATTTCCGAACACTCTTTTGCTGAGACGAGATTCGATCACTTCATTGGATTAATCTTCCCTCACAAAACTCTCATTGGTGTTTGACGACTCACAGTCTTCCACTATAAAATCCCTCACTGATCATATTTATTGACAGTGAGTCCACTAAAATTCTTTCTGGTTTAATCCATTCAAACTTCTGTTATGTTCGTGCACTCAACACTTTCATGGTTAGAGTCCGGATATAATGTTTGGAATTTTGATCTGTCCAACCTGGACGAATTGTCAAACCCCTTTGTGTTAAGTCCCAATCACTTAATACTAGGAACCCCACTTAAGTGATTTGTACGAATCAACGCTCCCATTGTGATTTGCACTCCCACTCCATCTTGGTCAAACCTTTAAACAGTTAGGACCACAACCAAAATCCCCTCTCGATTCCTTCCATGAACGAGAGGTCCACTTTCAAATTGAGCAATCAAACCTATAAAAGTTAGGATTGTCTCCAACTTCACTTAGTCAAACCTGCAGATAGTTAGGACTAAGATTGAGTTATCTCTTTCGATAAACGAAAGACTTCCATCTTTTCCTGTTTCAACCAAACCTATAAAAGTTAGGGTCGAAATCAGAATTTCCCCTCAATAAATGAGGAACTCTTTTCTTGGATCAAGCAACCAATCCTATAAAAGTTAGGGTTGTTTGAATCCCTCTGATTCTCGGAGTGGAGATCTCACTCCTAGTTTCACCTTTCAGGATTCTGAGGGTGGAGATCTCACTTCGAGTTTTCTTTCCAACTGAAGATAGAATATAAAATTCTTCCTTTTCAGTGTTGGAAGATAGAATATAAAATTATTCCTCTCCTATTTTGGGTTCGTCTTTACCCTAAACAAGACCTGGGGACAGAATATAAAATTCTCCCTCTCCAGCATTGGGTTTGTCTTTACCTTGAGAAAAGACACAATTCTCAACTTCAAATCCGGGCACTTCATGCACGAGGAATTTTATCCCGAATCCTAAGTAGGGATAAGTCAACGCCTAACACGCGTTGCCGGTTAGCCCTTAACCGTAAAAAGGACAAAAGTCCACATATTCGACATTGTGACAGGTTGTTATTAATAACACTATAATCCGTGCTTCACACGCACGGGAAATTTTATCCCAAATCCTAAGTAAGGATAAGTCAACGCCTAACACGCGTTACCGGTTTAGTCTTTCACCGATTGAAGAAGACACCAGAATTCTAGTCTGGGGAATTTTATCCCGAAGCCTAAGAAGGGATAAGCCAACGCCTAACACGCGTTGCCAGTTAGTCCTTAGCCGTAAAAAACCGTAAAAAAAGATAGAAGCCCACATATTCAACATTGTGGCAGGTTGTTATTAATAACACCGTAATCCGTACTTCACACGTATGGGGAATTTTATCCTGAATCCTAAGCAGGGATAAGTCAACGCCTAACACGCGTTGCCGGTTTAGTCTTTTACCGATTGAAGAAGACACCAGAATCCGAGTCTAGGGACTTTTATCCTGAATCCTAAGTAAGGATAAGTCAGCGCCTAACACGCGTTGCCGGGTAGCCTATTCCCGTAACAATGGCGAAGTCTACGTATTCGAAGTCGTAACATCAAGTCTAAAGGAGTTCATTCCTTTAGCACAACGTCACATTCGGAACGGATTTCAACAATCTGCTTGCTAGCCCGACTCAAACGGTAGCCGGTAAAGGCATATCAAATCCGTTGAGGGCTGAGGATTTGCCAAAAATCCTAAGTCAACGTCTGATACACGTTGCTGTTTAGTCTTTTCACAGGAGAAAGACGAAGTCTACGTATTCAATATCGTAGCACTAAAAGGGTTAACTCTTTTAGCTTAACGTCACATGCGGAACGGACTTAAACAATCTGCATGCTAGCCCGACTCAAACGGTAATCGGTAAAGGCCCATCAAACCTGTTGATGGCTGAGGATTTGCCAAAAATTCTATAAATGCGAGTCATTGACGCATCAGCTCCGTTAGTTGGTCTCGTGACTCGATTATCCAACAACATTAAGATAAGATCCACACATGCAGATGAATTAGCTTTAACAGTTGGTCCTGCAGCCCCAACACTTGGGACTACCATGCTCCAATACCTTAAGAGCTTAAACTGTGTATACTCCAGTAAACGTACGAGTATAAATTGTATCAACGTATGACAATTTAAACCCTAAGGTTAACACTGGTCAACGCGTAACCCTAGGTCAACGCCAGTCAATGCGTTGCTACCAAAAGTCAACGTACGACGTTCGAAACCCTAGGGTCAACGCCGGTCAACGCGTAACCCCAGGTCAACGCCAGTCAACGCGTTGCGACTAAAAAAGTCAACGTACGACGTTCGAAACCTTAGGGTCAACGCCGGTCAACGCGTAGCCCTAAGTCAACGCCAGTCAACGCGTTGCGATCAAAAAGTCAACACGAGTCAATATATCATGATGGAGGTAGTCAGTTCAAAGTCAACTTAATGACACGAGCCAAACTCAACTCATCAGTGTTAGATTCGAGACTTCGACGACGGCCAGACGATAAACCCAGCGCCGGAAGAATTTCAGCTATTCGTCAAAACATCGAATAGACTGAAAATCGAAGGAGTCAAGAATTGAAGCTAATTACGGGTCCTTCACGCCGACTGAAGGCTGGACCAATCACATCCAAAGTATTCCAGCCTCTTCTACAAAAGAAATGAGTCTGGAACGCTTTGGAGGGGGTATATGTAGGCATCGAAAATTGCCTATAGGTCTCCACGAACGGCTCAGTGCTAAGAAAAGACAATGAACGTCACAATCCAAGTCACAGGAGCTTGATTGATGTCGACAAACATATGAAGTGGGTTGACGAACTATGTGAAGCAACGGAGTTTCAGAATAATAAGGATACGAACTGATCGGGAGCCCCGTGTCACTTACAAAAGATGAAATGCCTTTCGTGTCTCATTTATTCCATAGATGATCTAATCATTAGAGCTTATAGAACTCCTCGTCAGCTTTCCAACACATTTTGAATCGTTCAAATCCGAGTTCGGATGAAGAATTTACGGCGGAAACAATCAAACAGGCATAACGGAACGTCTCAGGCTGAACTGGGACACCCGAGGTGTCTCGGCACGAGCGAGACACCCTAGGGTGTCTCGGCCAAGGCTGAGACACCTAGGGGTGTATCGGCCAAGGCTGAGACACCCAAGGGTATCTCGGCCCTGGTTGAGACACCCAAGGGTGTCTCCAACCCAATTTGGTCTCGTGCCTATAAATAGAAGCCCCGGAGCTTAGTTTTGCTATATTTTCGCCTGATTTTGTCTGTTTTTGAAATTTTCGGAGTCCAACCTCATCTCCCGGATAATTTCACAGTATTTTCACTCATATTTGGAATGTTCAGAGTTCAATTTCACCTCCCGGATAATTTGACGGCATTTTCACTCAGATTTGGAATTTTCGGAGTTCAATTCCGTCTCCCAAATAATTTCGAGATATTTTCTTCTATTTTCAGAATATTCGAGACCCAATTTTATATTTTGGGTGATTTTGTGATTTTTTGCCTATATCCGGAATACTGGGACCCTATTTTAAAGTTTGGATAATTTCGCGATGTTTTCACTCAGATTCGGAATTTTCGGAGTTTAATTTCATCTCTTGGATAATTTCGCGGCATTTTCATTCGTATTTGGAATGTTCGGAGTTCAATTCTATCTCCCGAATAATTTTGCGATATTTTCGCCTATTTTTAGAATGTTCAAGACCCAATTTTATATTTTGGGCGATTTCATGATTTTTCGCCTATTTTCAAAAAATTCGGGACCAATTTTATATTTTGGGTGATTTCGCGACATTTTCGCCTATTATCAGAATATTCGAAATCCAAACTCCAATTGGCAACCACGAGTCTAAACTGTTTCCCAATGTTGACGGAAAGTTCCTGGAGAATATTATGTGTAATAATTCTTAAGGATAACCTGGCAACCTCCGACGGGTACACGAGGTTAAACTGATTCCCGAAACTCCCAGGAGTACACGAGTATAAACTGGTTCTCCTCAGTTAATGCGAAACCCTAGGGTCAATGCCGGTCAACGCGTAGCCCTAGGTCAACACCGGTCAACGCGTTGCGATGAGAGTCAACGCCGATCGATTCGAAAAATCTACTCACCAAAAGTCAACTCAATAACACAAGTCAAAGTCTACTCACCAATTCCGGTTCAAGGCTTCAATAACGGTCAGACGATAAACGCAGTACCGGGAGAATCTTAGCTATTCGACAAAACACAGAATATGCTAAAATATGGAGAAGTCAAGAATCAAAATCATCTGTAGGTCCCTTAACACTGACTGAAGGTGGGGATCCATCATATCCAAAGCATTTCAAACTCCTCTATAAAAGAATAAGGCTGAAAAACTTTGGAGGTTGTATCTGTAGGCGTCTAAAATTGTCTATGAGAGCCCGCACGAAACTCGAAGCAATGAGTGGACGAGTCAAGAAGATTCACCTAAGCAACTCGTGCGCGTCGGTCAACGCGCGCACGTCAAATCATCTCGTGCGCGTCGGCCAAACGCATGCACGTCAACCAGCTCGTGCGCGTCGGTCAACGCGTGCACGCTAATCAGCCCACGCGCATCGATCAACACGCGTATATTAAACCAACGCGCGTTCGACGGTCGGTCTTGTGGCGGAGCATACAAGTCAACAAAGCGAACCAAACACGCGAAAAGAACAAGTCTAGGAAGAAAGAGAACAGAAAAGAAAAAGTCGGCAAAACTGCGCGAGCGCAGAACGGAATAAACCGACCCGCGCCGCGCAGTCCGGAACCTGAAACATGTTTTGATGGGTTTTAAGTTGTTTTCACAGGATTTATCTGTTCCAGGGGTTCCCAACTGACTTGATATCATCCCCAAACGTGGTTAGGCTGTTGTTAACTGAAGATAGAGCCAAATCACTTGTTCTCATCCAAAATAACCGCATCTGGGGCCTATAAATATGAGCCAAAGGCCTCTATTTTCTAGGGCGGAGTGATTATCAAGACGTGGAGGTGCTGCTGGATTGAGGAGTCAAGGAGCACGAATTTCAGCGAAGGCAAATCAGATCCCGACGAACTTCAGCATAAAGAAGGAGCTATTCGAAGGATCTAAACCTCGTCCGTCCGTCCCTTGAGATTAGGCTTGGTCTTAATCTCGAGAAGAGCCCTGATTTCGCTTGGTCGATTTCAGCGCTTCAAATCAAACATTCCCCCGGTGAAGGCGAAGCTCTGCCCAATTTTCCATCAACCGGATCCAGATCTAAGGTGGTCCACGGATAAACCCCGGCACAGGCAAAGACACCCACGCAAGCAGAAGACCGATAAATGATCTCCCTGCGTTTGTTTGATAAAGTTGTAAACTTGTTTTATTTTCATTGTGTAAGGAGATCTTATAAAAAGAACAACTTTATATTTTATTCGAGTTTATTGTAATGACTAAAGTTGTAATAGATTCGATAGCAATGAAAACAGCAATTTTCGACGCAAACATTCTCACTTCATTATTTAATTGTACAAACATGAGAATATAAATAAGCATTTTATTTCTATACTAATTCCATTTCATTCATTTGTGCATTCTATTCTCACTTAACCCGATTCCCACGTACGAAACTGTTGGCCTTCTTGTTTTGATGATGTTTAACAAACAATTTACTTCTA
>BQKN01001071.1:161196-168082 GCA_022839385.1 Asparagus kiusianus | reverse complement strand
ATATAGACCGCTTCTGTATCTATTTTCCTCTATTTTATTATGTTTGTGATCTAGTCTAACCTACTCTGATTGGATCCTGGGCTTATATATTGCAGGTTCGTGAGATCAAGGGCTTCAGTCATTTCAGTTTTTATTTTTTATTTTTTAAAGGAACCCCACTTTGTAGTTATTGGGTTCTTCATAAATTTCGTAACTGTCTACGAGTTTTATCGGAAATGAAGGATTGGGCTTTCACCAGTAAGCAACACCCTATTTTTATTTTCACCCGTTTTCTGCTTTAATTTGTCGATTATGTGTGGTTCAGTCGAACTCATACGTTTCTATGATGACATTAACAATTGGGTTTTTTTTTTTTTTTACAATTTTTTGCGTCTGTGAATTTAGTAGGTGCTCAAATGGCATTCTGTGGCGAGTTCAGCGTCGTCAAAGTCGTCTATGCTTCCGCTTGTGTGAACCACCTAATAGTCATCTCCGTTGACGCCCTGCTCTCTGCCGTACTGCTGTTCAGTATCATCCGCAGCCGAATTTCGTCGAGTTTCAAGCTCTCGTCGATCTTACAGACGCTATCTTTAGCATTCAATGGCTGTTTGGGCCTGGTTTATCTCGGACTCGGGTTGTGGATTTTGGTGGGAAGGCTCACCAAGGGGATGGGTTTTAGCCCTGCACGTTTGTGGTTAGTTTTGCTAACCCAAGGGCTCACTTGGAGTCTCGTCGGTTGGGTGGCAAGTGCGAGAGGCAGTCTTAAGGCTTTATCCTTGATTGTTACGGGCTTCGCCGGATTTCTGTGTGTTTCTTCGGTCTTGGAGATTATCTCACAGAATAGCATGTCGATCAAGCTTTTCTTGGATATTTGCTCTTTACCAGGAGCTATCCTTCTGCTTCTTTGCTCTTTTAAACAATCCAAAGAAGCCGAGGATCATAGGAACGCTAACGACCCCTTGCGCAGGCCTTTAAATGTCGCGGTTGATTCGGTTGATTCAGTGACCCCCTTTGCCAAGGCTGGGTTTTTCAGTAGAATGTCGTTCTGGTGGCTGAATCCTCTGATGAAAACGGGCTACGAGAAGGCCTTAGAGGAAAATGACATCCCCCTACTGAGCGACGAGGATCGAGCAGAAAGCCGTTACTTGTTGTTTTTAGAGAGATTAAGTGAACAAAAGAAATCGAACAGGACAGGCTCATCACTGATTTTATGGGCAATAGTTTCTTGCCACAGGAATGACATTTTAGTCTCTGGTTTCTTTGCATTACTGAAGGTACTCATGCTCTCTTCTGGTCCCGTACTCCTTAAATCCTTCATCAACGTTTCATCCGGCAACGAAGGTTTTGAGTACGAGGGATATGTGTTGGCATTTGGATTGTTTCTCGCAAAATGCTTAGAGTCCTTGTCCCAAAGGCAATGGTACTTTCGATCAAGAAGGTTAGGACTAAATTTGAGGTCTTTGCTATCAGCAGCCATATTTAGGAAGCAACTGAAGCTATCAAATTCGGCGAAATTAGTCCATTCTTCTGGCGAGATTATGAACTATGTTACTGTAGATGCCTATAGAATCGGCGAGTTCCCCTTCTGGTTTCATCAAACTTGGACGACAAGCTTCCAACTTTGCATCGCGCTGATAATTCTTTACAATTCTGTTGGCCTCGCAACAATTTCTGCAATGATTGTAATAATTATCACCGTTGCTTGCAATGCTCCACTAGCAAAATTGCAGCATCGGTTTCAATCAAAGCTCATGGAAGCTCAAGATGAGAGGCTGAAGGCCATGTCCGAGGCTTTAATTTACATGAAAATTTTGAAACTTTATGCCTGGGAAACACACTTCAAGAAAATTATAGAAGGGCTTAGGGAAGAGGAGCTTCGGTGGATATCTGCTTATCAGCTGAGGAGAGCTTACAATAGTTGCTTGTTTTGGGTGTCGCCTATACTTGTTTCGGCTGCTACATTCTCGGCTTGTTATTTTCTTGGTATTCCTCTTGATGCTGGAAATGTGTTTACCTTTGTGGCGACTTTGAGGCTTGTTCAGGATCCAGTTAGGCAGATTCCGGAGGTTCTTGGGGTGGTGATTCAAGCGAAGGTTGCTTTTGGTCGGATTGTTAATTTTTTGGATGCCCCAGAGTTGCAGAAAGTGCAAGGTAGAAGTAAGTATTGCACATTGAGCAAGGACCCAATTGTGATCAAATCGGCCAGTTTCTCTTGGGATGAGGAGCATATATTGAAGCCGACATTAAGAGATATAAACTTAGTGGTTGGGAATGGGGAGAAGGTAGCAGTTTGTGGTGAGGTTGGTTCAGGAAAATCTTCACTTCTAGCAGCAATTCTTGGTGAAATTCCAAAGATTGATGGCACGGTAATCATATGTAGTTCCTCATCTCAGTGAATTCTTCTTGTGCATCTATATTTTAGTTGTTTGATATTTTGATTTTTATGTTTTCTATCCCAGTTGAGTTGTTGTTTTAATTGAAACTTGCAAAAGAATTAATTGCGTATAGACCCCACTGAGTGATTTTTTTTTGAATCTTTCACCCCCATAAGGTTTATTCATTAAAAAATTAAATTTCTCTTTATCTGAGGGTAAAAAGCATATCAGCAATTAGCCCTTTGTAAAATAATGTGTTTACAATATAATTTTAATTTTCAAGAGAGCCTTCCTACCGAGATATACCAGTGTGTATATGTTTTAAGGTCCTCCAAAAATCAAAGCCTTTTGGCAACCTGAGATCTGACAAAGACTAATTTATGTGTAAACATTGATAACATAACAGCTATCTCTTGAATTGACAGGTACATGTTTGTGGAAGAATTGCGTATGTTCCTCAAAATGCATGGATCCAAACTGGAACAATGCAAGACAATATTCTGTTTGGATCTCCTATGAATAACCAAAGATACCAGCAAACACTGGAGAAGTGTTCTTTAGTTAAGGACATCGAGATGTTACCTTTTGGAGATCTCACCGAGATTGGGGAAAGAGGTGTCAATCTTAGCGGTGGTCAGAAGCAGCGTCTTCAGCTCGCTCGCGCCTTGTATCAGGATGCAGATATCTATCTCCTTGATGATCCTTTTAGTGCTGTCGACGCCCACACTTCTTCTAGCATATTTAATGTAATAGTTTATTTCTTATCTCATTATCGTTTATTTTACATAATTATGAATATCATGCTTCCTTTCATTTTGTAGGAATATGTCATGGGAGCTTTGTCAGACAAAACAGTCCTATTGGTGACTCATCAAGTGGACTTCCTTCCGGCATTCAATTCCATATTGGTCAGTTGTCATATCGTGATTCTCCTTCATCTGTGTACCGCGCAAGTTGATGATTCATGCTCAGATTAATAACCATTAAGCTGATAAAAATCGATTTCCTTTTCTGAGAAAACTAAATTAACGTGTAGAGAATTACATTGCAAAAATTTAAGCTATATTTCCTTTCCATGTTTTAGAAAATGAGGAAATAGATACCCTGCTTTCTATTAAATGATTTTAAGAAAACATCTCTAGAGAAGTACTATGTAAGTTACAAGTCAAAAGCATAATAAAATTAATGATAACTGTACTACGGTTTTCATCCTACTTTGGTGCTACATAGACAAAAGAGTGGGGCCATGGTGACTCACCGCTTTCTTATTATACAATTTAAGCTACGACACCATACATTTATTAGACCATACATTTATTAGTGGTAGTAAAATTGTAGTATAGTTAGTGTTTTCCTTTTTTTAGGAATGAGAAAAAGAAAAAAAGGAAAATGCTAACTATACTACCATTATTTTCCTATAGATAAAGTGTTCAAT
Source organism: Asparagus kiusianus (assembly GCA_022839385.1). Classification (NCBI taxonomy): domain Eukaryota; kingdom Viridiplantae; phylum Streptophyta; class Magnoliopsida; order Asparagales; family Asparagaceae; genus Asparagus; species Asparagus kiusianus. The sequence continues at coordinate 164,293 of BQKN01001071.1, read as the reverse complement.
AGAAGTACATGATGTACCCCAATTACAAGATTAAGCCTGACAAACATATGAAAGGACCTCTTCCCAGAAATTATTGACAAAAAGTATTGGGGGGCCTTGGGAAATTTACTTTTTTCCCCCTTTCATCTAGCTATCGTATTATAAATCAATCTCCTTTCATACGTACTGATCTCAGGTTTAATGAATATATGTGGTTCTCTTTCATGAAGTGATTAATTGGTTATCTATCTAAACCTGCATGTTAATGAAATTGTTACTTTGGTGATGAAATATGTTCTTTGTCTTTGCAGTTAATGTCAGATGGAGAAATCTTGCAGGCTGATCCTTACCACAAATTACTAGCATCCAGCCGAGAATTTCAAGACCTAGTCAACGCACATAAAGACGCAGTTGGGTCTGAAATGCTCGACCAACTCGTATCTCACAGAAAAAACGAGCCAGCCAAGAGGGAGATCAACAGTGTACAATATACTAAGCATCCACGAAAGGATAAAGCATCAGGAGTCGATCAATTAATCAAGAAAGAGGAGAAGGAAACAGGTGATGCGGGTTTGAAGCCTTATCTACAATACTTAAATCAGAACAAGGGCCTCTTATATGCCTCACTATCAGCTCTTTGCCAAGTTATATTTGTTGCTGGACAAATCTCACAAAATTCATGGATGGCTGCTAACGTTCAGAATCCTGACGTGACGACACTGAAGCTAATATCGGTCTATTTGGCAATTGGGTTTAGTACATCCATCTTTGTACTGTTGAGATCCTTATTGGTGGTAGTTCTAGGCACACAGTCATCAAAATCTTTATTTTCTCAGCTGATCAACTCGCTATTTCGTGCTCCAATGTCATTTTTTGACTCTACTCCTCTCGGAAGGATACTAAGTAGGGCAAGTATTCTTAAAATTGAACATGACATTATACTTTTATCTTCAATGTTAGACAGGGGTTTTTAACTTTAAACATCTTTCTGCAGGTTTCTTCTGATTTGAGCATCGTTGACCTTGATGTGCCATTCAGCATAATCTTTACCTTCTGTTCTACCTTTAATGCAATCAGCAATTTTAGTGTATTGGCTGTTGTTACCTGGCAAGTTCTACTTGTTGCCATACCATTAGTCTATCTAACTCTTAGATTGCAGGTATGTTCAAATTTTCATTTTCAAACTTTTTTCCTTCATGTTTTAATTTGTAGTGTTCTGAATCCGCAGGGGTATTATTTTGCTGCTGCAAAGGAGTTGATGAGGTTAAATGGAACAACAAGATCTCTTTTAGCAAATCATCTTGCTGAATCAGTAGCAGGAACTATGACAATCAGAGCTTTCGAGCAGGAAGATCGATTTTCTGCAAAAAACTATGAGGTTATTGATCATAATGCTAGTCCTTTCTTCCATAACTTTGCAGCAAATGAGTGGTTGATTCAAAGATTAGAGATCGTCAGCGCTTCTGTTCTTTCTTCCTCAGCCCTTGTTATGGTTCTTCTTCCTCCTGGAACTTTTAGCTCAGGTCAGTATTACCATAACTCTACATCTTACAAATTTCACCATTCATTACTACAAAGTGGTGTCTTTAGTGGGGTTTTGTAATTCATATGTTTGAGGATGACGAGTAGTATGTAAGAAAGTGTGTCATTTCTTTAAGGAAATATTTGTCATGCACTTTCCAAACTAGTCTTCTACGTGGTTTTGCGACGGAAATTTGTTCACTTACCTGTTAGAATTCCTCACTAACTTAGATTGTTCTAGAATAATTTTCTAGAACTTCTTTCTAGTAACATTCTACAAAATATCTAGCAAGAAGTTTCTAGGATGATACAAGTGTATGACTAGTATTTATTCTTCTAGAAACTTCTTACTAATGTATGGCTAGGATTGATTCTTCCACACATTTCCTAGCCCTCTTACTCAACTATAAATAAGGGTCTTGGGCTCTCATTTGTGTAAAAAAGCAAGAAGTGAGCTTGATTGTAGTGTAAGCTTGTGTGAGTGTCCACCAAAATAAGTGAGTTGTGAGCTTTCTTTTGAGTGTTTGTTTTTCTCTTCAAATTGTGAGTGGTCTTTGAAAAGTGTTGTAGTGTCATTTATTGTGGGTATAATACAAGTGATTTGTTTACTTGTTTGGGTCTAATATTAGTAAGTTTAGAATTATGTACTCCAAAATTTTCTCAACATTTGGTATCAGAGCAGGACGACCAGTGATCATTCTTAGAGGAGCTATCTTGAGTCGTGAGGAGTTTGGTACTCTGCAAGTTTGTTAATCAAGCCTGTTCGGTATAGTCGAAGTCTTGCCGGCATGATGGGTGACCTTCAAGTAGTTGCAGGAATTAAAAAGCTCAACAACAAAAACTACAACACGTGGGCAACATGTATGGAGTCTTACCTACAAGGTCAAGACCTTTGGGAGGTTGTCGGTGGTGGCGAAGTTACACAACCGGTGGCGGAAGATGCAAACGGCATCTTGCGATGATGGAAAATTGAAGCAGGCAAAGCGATGTTTGTTTTAAAGACCACAGTTGAAGAAGAAATGTTGGAGCATATTCGGGATGCTAAAACACCGAAGGAAGCATGAGACACTTTTGTTACACTCTTTTCAAAGAAGAATGATACAAGACTACAACTTCTCGAGAACGAGCTGCTATCGATGGTGCAACATGACATGACGATTGCCCAGTATTTTCACAAGGTGAAGTTGATATGCCGCAAAATTTTCGAATTAGATCCGGAAGCTCTGATTAGGGAAACCAGGATAAAGAGAATAATTATCCATGGTTTGAGACCTAAATATCGAGGGTTCATTGCCGCTATAGAGGGATGACCAACACGACCATCGCTTGTTGAGTTTAAAAATTTGCTTACAGGTCAAGAAGCTATGGCCAAGCAAATGGGAGGAGTTTTGCTGAAGGGTGAAGAGGAAGCACTCTACACCAACAAAAGCAAATGCAGTTTCAAGCGGCACACTAGTGGTGAATCTAAAAAGTATGATGACGAGACAAAAATTTACCAAGGAAAGGGAGGCTATCGTCCAGGGGGAGCTTCAAAGAATCGTGGTAATAGTAGAAAGTTTGATGGTGAATGTTACAACTATGGGAAGATGGGCCACAT
>BQKN01001071.1:141196-156196 GCA_022839385.1 Asparagus kiusianus | reverse complement strand
GTTGGCCTTCTGTTGGTAGGGTGGAGTTCAAAAATTTGCAGGTAACTCTTGCTTAATTAGAAAGAGCAATGAACATTATTTTGGGTTTAGGGAAGGTTTTGCACATAATGCCCTTGGAACTATTTTATCTCACATAACCATCCAAAACTTTGCGATGTCTCAAAATCCCCCTGAACTTTAATCTTTTTTATCGCAACCCCTACCTATAATTTGCAAATAACTAAAATTTATTCAGAGGAAAAAAGCCTTCAATGAGAAGGGAAAGAGGAGTTTTTTTTTGTTTTTTTTGTTTTTTTTGGGGGGTTGACAAACATTCAAAATTAGGGGTTTTGTGATACAAACCAAAGTTCAGGGGGTTATGTGCGATACCCACCAATTTTAGGGGGGATTTGTGGAATTAACCTTTTGTGCAAAAAATAGCAACCATATAGTTTACTAATATGAAACATTTTGCATCAAGCAGATCAGATATAGGGAAGATACTCCGCTTGTGCTTAAAGGAATCAGCTGTGTATTTGAGGGAGGGCATAAGATTGGGATTGTAGGAAGAACTGGAAGTGGGAAAACCACTCTAATAGGTGCATTATTTCGGCTCGTTGAACCAACAGGAGGACAAGTTATTATTGATGATGTCGATATCACGAGAATTGGTCTCCAGGATTTGAGGTCTCGCTTTGGGATTATTCCTCAAGATCCTACACTCTTTAATGGGTCTGTCAGATACAACCTCGATCCCTTAGGCCAATATACCGATCAGGAAATATGGGAGGTAAAATCCACTTGATAGCTTATAAGGTTAACAAAAACTTAGTAGTAATTATTGTTCATTATTTTCACATTACCATTCTTCTCATGATAATATGGTGCAATTGCAGGTACTCAATAAGTGTCAGCTTCAAGAAGCCGTTCTGGAGAAAGAACAGGGTCTAGATTCACTAGGCAAGTATTTTTATCATGTCATATATAAAAGTATAATGTGAACACATCTCTATTGACGATTACGTACACTGCAGTTGTGGAAGATGGATCAAATTGGAGCATGGGACAAAGACAGTTATTTTGTTTAGGACGTGCACTTTTAAGGAGAAGTCGGATATTGGTTCTTGATGAAGCCACGGCATCAATTGACAATGCCACCGATGCAATCCTTCAGAAGATAATAAGAACAGAATTTGCAGAGTGCACAGTCATCACAGTTGCCCATAGGATACCGACAGTAATGGATAGTACCATGGTGCTTTCTATTAGTGATGGTAAGTTTCCCTCCACATTAAAAGGTTATTTCAAGGTTTATTGCCCTATGTTCAGGTTTTTGCTAAGTATAATGATATGATATTAAGACTTCGAAATATAAGGAAAGGAAAATGCACATCTATACTTTCGACTAAATGCATGATAAGCAAAAGTGGAACTGTTTGGGGCTTGCATTTGGTACTTGCTGTCAAATTCTACAGTTGATTTTAAGGTAGATAAGGGGAATGCACAGAATCAACCTAGTAATTGTTCAGATTCCAGGAATGAGAATTGATGCAGAACATTATCGCTGAAGGAATGTGATATGCTAGGGATAAACTTCACTATATATTTAGTCTAAATAAATATATTTTTCGTAAAGAGTTTGATATTAGGGTAAAATTCATAAAACCCATGAAAAGTTTGGTCCATTTTGAGATAAAACCAGAAACTTTCGGAAATGTCACTTAACCGTAAAGATATGCTAGCTTCTTGTAAATGTTGTATTCTAGGTTAATTATACAACAATGAGGTGATTACCCAAACAATGCATCTTACTTGAAATTCCTCTCCACTTATTTTCAGGGGAACTGGTGGAATATGATGAACCCATGAAACTGATGAAAACCGAGGGATCTCTATTCGCGAAACTTGTCAAAGAATATTGTTCCCATACTGCGAATTCAGCCATCTAGACCAAAATTTTTGGAAGTGTGTGATAAAATTTTCAGTGATATTTCTCCAGTTGATTGACGCTGTTGAAATGGATGGTAACTGAAATTCAACTTTAAGGACTAAAAGCAGTATCCCATTCGAAATTTCCGCACGGAAAAGTAAGATCTGCTGTATGCTTATGTCTAAGTGACCTGTTGAGTCGAAGAGTACCTCCATGTAACGGCCAACAAGTTTTGTTTACAACTGTATATATTCTTTTTAAACGAAGTCTTAAATGTACATTTGCCCTTCGTGACAGCGCTAATTTGCTTGGTATCTAATTAGATAATGGTACCTTTCATTGTATGCGAACGCTTATTTGATAGCAAGTCCGTTAAGTGTTCTTATATTTTCTGTTTATATGTTACCTGTATGCGTGCATTCATTGTGGCCAACAACATTTGGATTTTCCAAATTGAAACTCTAGTAAATCTAGAGCTTCTGTTGTTCTTTTTTCATTGTCCCTTACTATCCATCCAGTGATCATGAAATGGACGGCTTAAAGCCTGGACCCAAAAGATGACTAATTTTATGATATTTTCTGTCATTCCTAGAATCAAAGTGATCCTGCATCTAGCATCTAAAAAGATGCATATGCACCATTGTTTGGGTCAGAAATTATTTTCTTCATTGTGATTGAATCTATTACAACTTCAGGCGTTACAATAAACTCAACAAAAAGAAAAATTAGTCTTTTTATAAGACTTTTACACAATGAAAATAACTGATTACAATCTCTTTCAAACAATGCACAGATCCTATTTATTAGTCTCTGATTTGCGTGGGATCTTTGCCTGTGCCGGGGATGTTGATATCCGTGGACCACCTACGGATCAGATCCGGTTGACAGAAGTATTGATCAAAGCTCCTACTTCACCAAGGAAGTATTCGCTGAAATACTGATATCGACCAAGTGAAATCAGTACTCTTCTCGATATTAAGACCAAGCATAATCTCAAGGAAAGTGGGACGGGGCTTCAGATCCTTCGAAAGACTCCTTCTTTATGCCGAAGTTCGTCGGGATCTCGCTAGCCCTTGCTAAAATTCGTGGATCTTGGCTTTGAAGTTCAGCAACACCTCCTCGTCTTGATAATAATTCGCCCCCTGTGAAAGGAGGCCCTAGGCTTGTATTTATAGGGCACCAGATGGGGATATTTGGATAAGAATGAATGATTTGACCCTATCTTCAGCTAATAACGTCCTAACCATATTTGTGGATGATATCCAAGTAGTTGAGACACTCTGGAACAAACAAATCCCGAGAAAATAGTAAAAAACCATCAAAAACACGTCCTGGGGGGTTTCTGGCGCGCGACAAGTCTTGCTGACCCGCAGGGGGCACGGGTCGGCCGATGCTGACCCGCGTTGATGCGGGTCAGCTGCTGCTGTCCTGCGTTGGCGCGGGAGTTTTGGTCTTGGTTGAACTCTTTGGTGTTTTCCGATTTTTCGAGACTTGTATTTTCTGTCATTTTACGTATTTGATCGTCTTGTTGACTTGCACGCTTCGTTAACTTGCTTCATGCATTCGTTAGCTTCTTTATGGCACTTAGAGCTAACTAACAAGCGAGACAGGTACTTGGAACTGACCAACAAGCGTTGGGGGTACTTGGAACTGACCGACAAGCGCGACGGGCACTTGGAGTTGACCGATAAGCGTGCGAGCCACTCGGATAATCCTTCTTGACTTGGATGATGACGTTCATCGTCTTCTTCTTCGTCTCGAGCTACATGTGGGAACCTATAGGCATTTTTAGACGTCTACAGATACCCCCTCCAAAGCGCTTTAGACTCATTCTTTTATAGAGGAGTCTGGAACGCTTTGGATAAGATAGGCCTTGTCTTCAACCTCTTCAGTATTTTGTCGAGGAGATTGTGTAGGACCTGTGAATGGATTCAATTCTTGACTTCTTCAGCTTTTATTCTGCTCAGTATTTTGTTGAGTAGATGAAGTTCTTCCGGTATTGCATTTATCGTCTAACAGTTGTCGAAGTCTTGAACTGGAGTTGGTGTGTAAATCTCTGAACTTAGCTCTTGTCATTGAGTTGACGTCGAACTGACCGTCTTCGTCAAAAATTCGTGTCTGAATTGCAATTGAACTTCCTGGAATCATCCTTTAACCCATAATTTTTTCTTAGTCTTATTTTGGCGAAATTGTCGATGCGTTGACCGGCATCGACCTTTACTACAATACGTTAGCATCGACCTTTGTTGTAACAAGTTGACCGGCGTTAACACAGTTTATACTCGTACTTTTACTGGAGTCTACACAGTTTAAGCTCTTAAGATATTGGAGCGTGACGGTCCCAAATGTTGGGGCTACAGGACCAACTGTTAAAGCTGATTCATCTGCATGTATGGCTCTTATTCTGAAGTTGTTGGATGTTCAATTCAAGAGACCAACTAATGGGCTAGTGCGTCAATGACTCTCACATTTATAGGATTTTTGGCAAACCCTCAGCCATCAATGGGTTTGATGAGCCTTTACCGACTACCGTTTGAGTCGGGCTAGCATGCGAATTATTTAAGTCCGTTCCGCATGTAACGTTGTGCTAAAAGAGTTAACTCTTTTAGTGCTACGATATTGAATACGTAGACTTCGTCTTTTTCATGGGAATAGACTACTCGGCCATATGTATCAGATGCAGACTCAGGATTTTTGGCAAATCCTCAGCTATCAACGGATTTGACGTGCCTTTACCAATTACTATTTGAATCGAGCTTGCATGTGGATTGTTTAAGTTTGTTCCACATGTGATGTTATGCTAAGAGAGTTGGCTCTCTTAGTGCTACGATATTGAATACGTAGACTTCATCTTTCTCACGGGAATAGACTACCCGGCAATGTGTGTTAGACGCTGACTTATCCCTACTTAGGATTCAAGATAAAATTCCTCGGACTTGGATTCTGGTGTCTTTTTCAATCGGTGAAAGATTAAACCGGCAACACGTGTTAGGCGTTGACTTATCTCTATTTAGGAGTCAAGATAAAGTTCCCCACGTGTGTAAGGCACGGATTTTGGCGTTATTAATAACGGCATGCCACAATATCGAATATGTGGGATTTTGTCCTTTTTACAGTCAAAAACTAACCGGCAATGCGTGTTAGGCGCTGACTTATCCCTACTTAGGCTTCGGGATAAAGTCCCCGCACGTGTGAAGCATGAATTTTGGTATTATGAATAACAACCTGCCACAATATCGAATATGTGGGCTTTTATCCTTTTTACGGTCAAAGACTAACCGACAACGCGTGTTAGAAGTTGACTTATCCCTAGTTAGGCTTCAAGATAAAAGTCCCCAGACTTGGATTCTGGTGTCTTTTTCAATCGGTGAAAGACTAAATCGGCAACGCGTGTTAGGCGTTAACTTATTCCTACTTAGGATTCAGGATAAAATTCCCCACGCGTGTAAGGCACGGATTTTGGAGTTGAAGGATGGTGTGTTCTCTTAGGGAAAAGACGAACCCGCTACTAGAAAGGAAGAATTTTGTATTCTATTTTCGATTGCAAAGGAAACTCGACGTGATCTTCACTCCGAGAATCCGGGCAGGTGAAACTAAAGTGGGATCGCCACTCCGAGAATCGAATAGATTTGAATAATCCTAACTGTCGGAAGGTTTGATTACCGAACTAAAGGTGAATTTCTCGTTTATCGAGAGTGAATTGTGGTTTTGGCCCTAACTATAGGAAGGTTTGACCAAGTGGGAGTTTGAGGTGATCCTAACTGTAGGAAGGTTTGATCACTTGATTTGAAAGTAGACCTCTCATTCATGGAAGGAATCGAGAGTGGATTTTAGTTTTGGCCCTAACTATAGGAAGGTTTGACCGAGTGGAAGGTTTGAGATGATCCTAACTGTAGGAAGGTTTGACGCTCAATTTGAAAGTGAACCTCTCGTTCATGAAGGAATCGAAAGGAGATTTTGGTCGTGGTCCTAACTATAGGAAGGTTTGACCAAGTGAACAGTGAGAGTGAGAGTACAAATTACAGTGGCAGTGTTGATTTGTACAAATCACTCAAAGGGGGTTCCTAGTGTTAAGTGACAAATACTTAACACGGAGGGGTTTGACAATTATTAATAGTCAGGAGATTAAAATTCTGAGTACTATGTCCGGACTCTAACAATGAGAGTGTTGAGTGCACAGATGTAGCATGAGTTTGAGTGGGAGTTTCTTATTCATCACCTTCTTGTAGTGACCGGGTTATCCCTAAGAATACACTATATAGAATTCTTTCGGGAACTTCCCGTTATATGAATCATCCACCCTCAGCTTTTTGTAAAACTGGGTCTAATATTGAACTCAGTTGCGTGATCGGGTTATCCTTAAGAATATTATGTATAAAATTCTCTAGGAACTTCCCGTCAAAGGCAGAAAATAGTTTAGAATCATATATCTATTGGAGTATGTAGGGAGCAGTTTAACCTCATGCATCTGTTGGAGGATTGAGAAACAGTTTATACTTGTATATTCTTCGGAGTGTCGGAAGGAGCAGTTTATACTCTTATACTTGTCGGAGTCTTCATCCGGCTTAATTTAGTGTTATGACGCCGACTTTAACTAAGGTTTGGATGCTAGTCTTGAGAGCGAAGAAAGCCTTGGTAGGATGAAGGATCCTCCCGTGGTATGCACAGTACTTTGGATATGAAGTGTTGTCAGCTTCCTCCTGATTTTCGATAGGTGGTAGCTTGATCTTGTTGTTTTTAAGGAGGGATTCGAAAATGGCTGGAACGTCTCGTTCTTAAAGGAGTACTCTTTTTGGAGTCTCGAATCCGAAGTTTTTTGCTGTCTTCAGGATTGTTGTTGTGATGTCTGATTAACATCTACCGCAGCTGCAGGTGCCTTCCCCTTACCATGGGAGACAAAGCTTGAGTTCGGAGGGTTAGCCGTCGGTTGGCTTCTTTCGGCTTTCTTCCTTCTGAGGAAGCGTTCGGTCTGCTCTCCGCCCATCTTCAACTCTTTCTAGGTGTTGGACGGTGATACTCCCATAACTTCCAAAATATCAATGGATAGGTTGTTATGATAGGTTTGGAGGATGAAGTCCTCTGTGGCTGGATCTCGATAATTTATCGCCTTATTTCGGAAGCACTTGATGAAGTCATCGAATGTCTCTTCGTCTTCCTGTTTATCCTCAAAGAGTGTCCTGATGGATACCTCAGCGTCGTCATCAAAGAAATTACTGAGAAATGAGCTTTCCATGTCATCCCAGCCATTGATGCTTCCAGGCTTGAGACGACGGTATCAATCAAAGGCAGGCCCGCGAAGGATGCCAACGAATGACCGGACAAACAAAGGCTCGTTGCCAGATATCACTCCTAAGTGGGACTTAAAATAAATCAAGTGTTGAGTGGGGGAGCCCTTCCCGTCGAATGACGTGAAGTTAATCAGGTTGAACTTCATCGGGTATGCTATTGAGTCCCACTCTCTTGGGTAAGGACACGGAATACCGGTCTTCTTCACCTCTTGAGCAGACATCAGAGCGTTGATTTTGCTCTCGATATCTTTCATCTTCTCGTCTTCGTCTGTATCATACTTTGGACGATTTCTGAGAGGAACAACGCAGCCACCCCTAGTGTTGTCATCATTGTTAGGACCACTCCCAGCGTCGTTGTTTTTAGTAGGGCCACCCCAGCGTTTTGATCAACGAGAAGGTTATCAGCATTAAGGTGTTGATCCACATCTGAATCGCTAGCTGCTTGACTAATATTGTTGTGACAACCGGATTCACCTATCTGATTTGACAAGGCTCGCATCTGTTGGTCGTGCTCTTCTCTCATCTGCATCATAGCCATTTCCATTTCAAACTTGAAGTTCTCTTTCTGCTTAGCCAAAGCACCCTCGATGATTTTAGCCATTTGCTTGGTGTTGACCATAAGTGCCTCGCGGGATTGTCCTGGGCTGGATACCGTATTGTCAGAAGTGACTGCAGAGTTGGTATCTCATGCTTTATCATCCGAGAATAATCCTCTCTGCATTCTCTGATAATCCCTTTGTCTAATGGTCCCTGATCGCAACCACGTTAGGCAATGCGATATGAGTGGGTCAGAACTAGAAGGTCGAGTCGACTTTCCCTTATCAGTCATATTTACCGTGACTTCTGAAAGTTCGTTGTCTTGAACGGCTGATCGTTTCTTACGGAAACATCTTGTCTTAGTCTTAGCCGTTTCGTTAGAGGTCCTCTCAAATATCGAGACCCTCTGCGGAGCGGTCTTAGGGTAGCTACATGCTCATAATAATGCCCTGATAATTTTGACGCATGGACAATGAGAGTCTGTTTCTCGGGTACTTTTTTTTGAGACTTGTTTGTACCCCAAGCCTGGTAGTAGAACGCATCTGCATGATGACCAGAGCAATCTATCACGTGTTGGCATGACCTCTTAGGTATGACATCGTCGTTTGACGAACACGTTTCCTTTTGAGGGCTTGCTGCCTTGTTGGCGTTCTCAAGAGTCATACGTTTGGAGCCATGCTTTCGGGAGCACGGGACCTTAACGGGCTCTTGGACAATGGCTCGCAATCTGAGGCAGTCAGTTATAGGAGTTTTCCCATTATAGAAAAGCTCTGACTTATTACGAGGGCGCATACGACCCCCAGCTCAAGTAGTTGCTCGAGGTTCAGTCACCAGACCCAAGCGTTCTTCGATCGGAACTTTGCCTTGATCCTTATGCAAAGGACTCAGGCGATCCACCATCCTCATCTTGAATCGGGACAAGTCCACGCTGCCGTGGGGCTCTACCGGAGGTGCGGGATCAATTGAAGTAGGGGCAAAACTCAATGGAATTAGAAAAATAGGTGCAGAATGTCTCCTGTCTTGGCCGTAGCGCGGGTCAGACCTTGGTGACCCGCGGTTGGGAGGTCAGACTCGAGTGACCCGCGTCTGGGCGGGTCAGACTTGAGTGACCCGCGACTGGGTGGGTCAGACTTGGGTGACCCGCGGCTGGGCGGATTACCTGGGTGTGTCCTGTATTTTTTGATCTTTTCGGCCGCCGTCTTAGACTTTGGCCTCCATACTTTGTGCAATCTTGATGGCTTCTTTTCCACTTCTTCCTTCTGCAATTTTTTTCCTTCTTGCACAAGAATTCTTACATGCGCAAGTAATGTGCGGCATTTCTAAATTCGCTCCTGAAGAGTCGAGCGGGTCCTTTTGATGCGGACCCAGTCATTCTTCGCTGGTTTGGAGGAGGAGGGGTTGTTCGCTCGCTGTTGTGGCGGTTGGCGCCTTCTGGACTTCAGATCCGCTTCGTAGCGAATCCCGTCAACTGGCTCCAAAGCCTTAGCAAGTTGGCGCGCAAGTCGTTGGCGTTGCCTTTCGCGAGCTCTCTTTGATAAAGCGGGGGTGCCTCCAGCGGCTATCTCCATGATTGAGGACTCCAGATCTGCAGATTCGGCCTCGTTGGAGGCCGGAGGGGCGTTGCAAGACGTGATTACATAAGCGACAGGGGCCTTAATCTTCTTGTGCTTGCGAGGGGCGGAGGATCTGGAGGAGGAGGACGACAGATACTCCTCGAACTTTAGTTGGTCGAATTCGTACTCGACCTCTTCATCAACCGGGACTCTGATCCGAGGTTGCGACACGAGAGTCTCCGCAGCGAGACTGTTGTCTCCCACTGTGGTCGCCAGTGTGTTTGGGTCAGAAGTTGTTTTCTTCATTATGATTGAATCCATTACAACTTCAAGTGTTACAATAAACTCAACAAAAAAATTAGTCTTTTTATAAGACTTTTACACAATGGAAAAAACTAATTACAATATCTTTCAAACAACACACAGATCCTATTTATTAGTCTCTATTTTGCGTGGGATCTTTGCCTGTGTCGGGGACGGTGATATCCGTGGACCGCCTACGGATCAGATCCGGTTGACAGAAGTATTGATCAGAGCTCCTACTTCACCAAGAAAGTATTCGTTGAAGTACTGATATCGACCAAGCGAAATCATTACTCTTCTCGAGATTAAGACCAAGCCTAATCTTAAAGAAAGGGGGGACGGGGCTTTAGGTCCTTCGAAAGACTCCTTCTTTATGCCGAATTTCACCGGGATCTCGCTAGCCCTTGCTAAAATTTGTGGCTCTTGGCTCTGAAGTTCGGCAACACCTCCTCGTCTTGATAATAATTTGCCCCCTGTGAAAGGAGGCCCTAGACTTATATTTATAGGGCACCAGATGGGGGTATTTGGATAAGAATGAATGATTTGACCCTATCTTTAGTTAATAATAGACTAACCATGTTTGTGGATGATATCCAAACAGTTAAGATACTCTGGAACAAACAAATCCCGAGAAAACTGTAAAAAACCGTCAAAAACATGTCTTGGGGGGTTTCTGGTGCGCGACAAGTCCTGCTGACCCGCGCTGGCACGGGTCGGCTGATGCTGACCCGTGCTGACGCGGGTCAGCTGCCGCTGTCCTACGTTGGCTCGGGAGTTTTAGCCTTGGCTGAACTCTTCGGTATTTTTTGATTTTTCGAGACTTGTATTTTCTGTCGTTTTGCGTATTTGATCATCTTGTTGACTTGCATGCTTCGTTAACTTGCTTCATGCGTTCGTTAGCTTCTTTACGACATTGGAGCTAACTGACAAGCGCGGCGGATACTTGGAGCTGGCCGACAATCGCGGCGGGCACTTGGAGCTGATCGACAAGCGCGACGTGCACTTGGAGCTAACCGATAAGTGTGTGGGCCACTCGGATAATCCTTCTTGACTTGGATGATGACGTTCATCGTCTTCTTCTTTGTCTCGAGCTACATGTGGGAACCTACATGCATTTTAGATGCCTACAATCATCTAATTTATAAGTTTTTCAGTTATATTATGAGTTCTTCTTAGCAAGATTGCAGTTAGGCCTGCCCAAACGGGTCGGTCCGGCCTAGGAATCCGGGCCTGGGACAGACCTCCCTGGCACCACCAGGTCGGCTCAAATTTTTCTTTTGTTATTTTCATTCTTTTTTTGTAAAAAATTACTTTAAATTTATTATTTTTTTTGAAAAAAGGAATTTCAAGAGTAATTAAAATATGCAAAATTTTGATAAAAATTCAATCATATTGTTAGTCGCTTATAATTATACAATTTGCAAATATCATAGAAATTAAAATGGTAAAAAATAAACTCTTTATTATCAATCACTAACAATTAGAATTTTTTTGGAGATTGTCGCATCACAATAGATGAATAAGTCACAACTAGATTGACACCTACTCATCTATATCACTATCATGTGCAATTCTTTTCAAATAATTTATCACAGATTTACAGCTAAAAAATGAAAATTATAAACTACTTTCTACTCTCTATCTCTTGTCATCAACTCATTAAGTCTATCTTCAATATTAGCTATCCGGTCAATGCATTGAGCTCTCTTCTTGAACCTTAACCAATCTTGTAGGCATATTATCGCCTGTACGGTAGACGGATTTAGCAATGTTCAGTGGTCATCAATCAAATGTCCTGATGTGTTGAGGGTGGGCTTTGAAGCTATTTGTAAAAACCTGCACTGTTAGTAAGTTATGAGACATGATGAAAAATATAGGATATGAAATTGTTCCATATACTCTCCACCATTGTAAAATATCAAAATCAACATTATTTTGAGGTTTAACTAAAGGTGCAGCTAAATATTGTTTAATTTCAAAAAATTCTTTAATGATAATCTAGAACCAGATCCACGGCTATTACCAGTTAGTCTCTCTATCATCGATTGCCTGTCAAAAAGATTACCTTTGCCTCGTCTTGAGCTTGTAAAAGCTGTAGCTTGAGGTGTACTTACACCACATCTACCTACATACTCATCAAATAATATTTAATAGTGTTATGATGAGTAAGAGCAGTGATAGTATGACCACTATTAGTGTCTATTATCATGTTCTCATACAAAAAATTTAACAAAATTTGAAAGGCAATATCCTTCAAGCATAGAATATCAATAAGAATCCCCACACCAAAAATAATAAGAATAGGTCTAAAATATTTATTAAATTTACTTTCCATTTCAAAAATCATGTTTCCAAAATAATTATTCATGCGATAAGTATTAAAAAAAGTTTAAATATTTAAAATTTGTAAAGCAGCTTGAGCAATAGTTGGATAATAACAACCATATAATAACATAGTATTTTCATAAAAAACTTATAGCATCACTTTTACACAATATATAATAGTCCATTTATCATCAGTTATTGCATACACATTACTAGAACTAGAAGCATAGAAAGTAATAAAATTATTTATAATTTATTTGTACTCTATTTCTACATTTAACATTGCATAGGTAAAATTCCACGCATTGTCAACATCTTTTGGAATTAACTTAGTTTTTACATCTTTTTCTTCTACACAATTATTTTTATCTTTTAAGTCCTTGTTTAGAATTAATATGAGCATAAGTTATGACCCTCAAATTTTCCATCATGGGTTTGATATCATTAAATGTACTTTGGAAAATTAAATTTAAAATATGACACATGCATCTAATATGAAAAATATCATCCTGACATGAGAATAGAAAAGACGTTTTGATATAATCTACAACTACATTATTATTACTTGCATTATCTAGCGAAAAAAAATATTTTTTAGAATTTTTTAATTTTGAAAATTCTTCCACTATTATTTATAACATTAACACTAGTGTGTGAATCTTCAAATGCAATAAAAGAAACAACATTTTTAAATATTTGCCAAGTATCATCTATCTAGTATGTTATGATACACAAATAACCAATTTGTGCTCTAGATGTCCAATATCAAAAGTTAGAGAAAACTTACAGTTTAAGCTTTGAAAATAAGAAATTATTTTTGTTTGTTCATTGTGATAATATTTTAAAGAAAAAAAATGCTTCCATCCCCCAAATTCATAACAAGTATGCTCCCCCTAAGACTTTTTCAATGCTCTAAAAACTTCCAAATTCGTAATAACTATGCTCTGAGCCCTCAAAACACAAAGCCCAAGAATTTTACACAGGTAAAGACTATAATACACATTCTCTCTCTCCAACCATGCAATTACTCCGCTCTTCCTCCTTCCCCACCATTTTTTCCCTAGCCCCCTCCGTCCCTTTCGCAACCCTCGTAGTGGCCGAAGCTCTTCTTCGATCTCGCGCCTCGACCCCTCGCCTCAGCTCGTCGAGATCCGCCATGTCCACCGTCAATCCCAGTGTGGCCTCCGCTCGACCCCTCGCCTCCGTCCCCAACCTAATCCCTCCTCCTCTAGACGCCACATCAAACCCCCCTCTCCATCCCTCAGGTCCATCACCCCCTCCAAAAACCCTACTGATTTCGCTGCTGACCATAGAATCTCCTCGATAGGGGGAGCCATCTATTTTCTTTATTTGCCCCTAAAGAGCTTCAGCTCGCTAAAGATGTTTTCAAGGATCTTGTGGCGACTAAGTTCTTACCTAGACATTCTATTTGGGATAATTGTTATTCTGCTGTCAATTCATGAGATTGAAAGAGGAATTTATCATGGGTCCCTTGGAATCACAATCTACCATTCTACAGTTTGAGATTACAGTGATATGGTGGCTCTTATGATAATGAGATTACCTATGCTTCGATCGAGCTATTGCTTATATGATGAGATTACAGTTTGAGATTACCTATGCTTCGATCGAGCTACTGCCCATATGATGAGAGGTAGTCCAGCGTGTGTCCGTGTGGAAGTGGATTTGAGGAAGAAACTCCTCACTCATGTTTGGGTGAGTATTCATGTGATAACCAATTATTTGAGGAATTTTTTTGAAGAAATTAGGCTACAGTGATGGAAGAATTTTCAATGGATCTGCTTGCAGATAATGTATTGTATTTGTAATACATATGAAGATGTTTAGAAAATTTGTAACCCGTAACCTTAACAACCAACATGTAAACCGCTTAGCTTTTGAAAATTTCATTAAAATTAAAAGTGAAATATTATTACAAAATCCAGCTCACTCCCACCACCTAAAACAAACATATACATCACCGTCTTCTTCCTCTATCCCCGGTCAACGGTCTCAAAACCATGGCAGTCCACCTACTCAGTGAGTGTTGAGTGGTAAAATGGAAGTAATCATACATTGCATAATTTTATGGGGTGTTGTAAGCCTGAATTTTCTGAAGGAAAGTGTAGAATTGTTACTGCTTTTTATTTTTATGAAGTTATGAATTATTATAGTAGAAGTCCAAAAAATTAAAGCTTTTTTTTTCTATTTCCTTCTTTTTTTTATTTTTATGAAGGTTTTACAGGTTTCTTATGAAGGTTACAGGTTTGCTTGTTAATGTTACACATTGGTTGTGAATGTTACGCGTTGATTGTTAATGTTACGCGTTGGTTATTAAGGTTACGGGTTGGTTGTTAAGCTTAACCTTCACAACCAACACGTAAACTTAACAACCAACGCGTAACCTTAACAACCAACCCGTAATCTTAATAACCAATGCATAACCTTAACAAGAAACTTCTAACCTTAGTTATGCAGAAAAAAATGAAATGACTCACTATTTCCCCCCTTTTTAATGGCAATCGATCGAGGACAACTAATTAAGAGAACTAGCTAGAATCCAATAATGCCCGCAAATTCATAGCCTTAATGATAAATCAACTTCATTAGCATCTCTATCATCAGACCTTCTATAAATCCCCACTACTGCATTAGCAGCCGCCCCTTCTTTCCTCTGGCTCGAGTTCTGCTAATACCTCTCACCAACACTGTCACGACCCCAATTTCCAAAGCTCAAAGGAATATTAGAGCCGGACTAAACCTGTGAAAAGTCCTTCAAAATATACATTCATTAAAAGAGCACTAAAACAAATCTCTTCATTGAACTAAAACCAACAACAAATATTCTCTATAATCCCTAAAGTCAACTAAGCCAATTAACTTGATAAAAATAAATAAATATTCCTCAACTCCAAATAAATCTCAACCTAAAGAAAGAATCTCATTATTACAAACTCTCAATTCATCATCTAAACATTAAAGACTTTATTTAACCTTCGCCTAGAAGACAATGACAATCTCGAATTATTCTTTGCTTTGTTCTAAGAATTTGACAATCCTCAATTCCACCTAATCCCGAGTCTCT
>BQKN01001071.1:105970-126196 GCA_022839385.1 Asparagus kiusianus | reverse complement strand
AACTTGTTTTATTTTCATTGTGTAAGGAGATCTTATAAAAAGATCAATTTTATATTGTATTCAAGTTTATTGTAACGACTAAAGTTGTAATAGATTTGATAGCAATGAAAACAATAATTTTCGACGGAAACAATAACTAGGGTCATGAATAGCCAACAATCAATTAACTATGTATAACATTAAACAAAGGGAAGTAGCAACAAGTGATCTCTTTGTCTGCCATGGCCAAGAGTTCAATAAAAGAGCAACAACTAGTTTTGTTGTCTGCCATGGCCAGAATTAAACAACAATGTCAACATCACCTAGAATAGGATCTAAATAACCTAAAATAA
Source organism: Asparagus kiusianus (assembly GCA_022839385.1). Taxonomy (NCBI): domain Eukaryota; kingdom Viridiplantae; phylum Streptophyta; class Magnoliopsida; order Asparagales; family Asparagaceae; genus Asparagus; species Asparagus kiusianus. The sequence goes on along the minus strand of BQKN01001071.1, from coordinate 125,864 downwards.
GATTGGTGCATAGCCTTCATCTACAACAAATAATATTTTATAACAATATTAGATATAGAAGCAATACCTTAGAGTTGATCAATCACCGCGTCCTTCCTCTCAACTCAAAACTGTTTTTTTTTGAGCGGCGGGACAAGGACCAGAGCAGAGAAAAAGGGACGACGGGATACAATGAAGGAATTAGGGTAGGGTTTCTAGGTATTTATAAAGGTTCTTTTGCTAATAAAACCCTCTAATAAAAATTTACATTAAAACCCCTATACTTTTTCTTATATATATCTATCTAAGGAAAACTTAGAATTATTACAAACACCACACAAATAATCCTCCCTCCCCCTCTCCATCTTGATGGATTACTTAACCTGCTCTCACCAGATCCCTCGTCATCCGCATTCGATGCTGAGCACAGTCGGATATCATTAGCCATCTCTCTGCTCCTCTTCGCTAGGTTGTGCTCCAGCTTGTGTGCGTTCTTGTGTCCTCTAAGAGCTTGGGTGCTGTAAAAAGCCCGTCGACAATAGTTACACGAGAAAACTCGTGCGTGCTCGGGACGAGGCCCGGGCTGCAGGGATAGGTTAAGGTTGAGGTCCTGAGCTTCATGACCTGGTTGAAACTCCATCAAGGTGGGGGGTGGATAATGAGGGTTAATGTTATGTTTCTTGGCTTATAAAGAAGATACATAAAGGTTGTAGCAGTTGCAGTGGTCCAGCGTGCTTGTGGTGCTGCATAACTAATTATTTGGGATTAGGAATTGAGGGAGGGGGATGATGGACCCGAGGGATGGAGGGGGGGGGGTTTGATGTGGTGTCTGGGGGAGGAGGGATTGGGTTGGGGATGGAGGCGAGGGGTCGAGCAGAGACCGCGCTGGGATGGGCGATGGACATGGCTGATCTCGGCGAGCGGAGGCGAGGGGTCAAGGCGCGAGACCGGAGAGGAGCTTCGGCCGCCACGAGGGTTGCGTAAGGGACGGAGAGGGCTAGGGCAAAAATTGTGGCGGAAGGAGGAGGGAGAGTGGAGGGATTGCATGGTTAGAGAGAGAGAGAGAGAATGTGTATTATAGTCTTTACCTGTAAACAATTCTTGGGCTTTGTGTTTTGGGGGCTCAGAACATAGTTATTACGAATTTGGTGGTTTTTAGAGCATTGAAAATGTCCTGGGGGGGGGGGGGGGGGGAGCATACTTGCTACGAATTTAGGGGTTGGAAGTATTTTTCCCTTATCACGTTGACAAGATTGATGCGAATATTTTTGAAATGTAGGATAAAAACAATCTCTAAACATATCATCAAATTCATCATTTTCTACTAATTTATAATGAATGTTTATAAGAATAATAAACCTTACGATGCATTTCCTAGCTTTAAACCCGTCATAGTTTCAGTAACCGAGGCTACCTGTAGTAAATGATTGATAGAGTAGAGATTGGTGGATATCTCCTTGAGATGTTACTACTTGCGCTCTGTTGTGTTGTCCCAAATGGCGTTTGAAGTGGTTGGTGCCGCTCTTATGATGAGCTTCAAAGATATATCCGCACAATGCACACTTGGCATTTTGGGTGAGAAGTTTGCCATGTTGATCCCTAGTGACTTCTATCTTCTCAAAAAACTCTACACATTGGATCTCGGTCTTTTAGGAGCTCTAAGTGTTGGATCATCGCCACTGAATTCAGGATCAATATCGGTAGTACGTACGTAAGAGGACTAGCTGTAGGAGTAGTAGAACTTATTTTGATGTTGGGAGTTGAAATTTGCCCTTCATAATCGGTGGAGAAAGCCATTGAAACTAGAGAATTAGAGAGTATACGACAGAATAAGAGAGTATTGGAGATAGATAGATGAGTTTTGGATGAGAAAAATAAATGAAACCCCCTCTATTTATGGAGGCATCCCCCTAGCCAAATGACCAAAATACCCTTAAAATTTGGCCTTTTGAACCATTTTTCGGGGTATTTTGGTCATTTGACCAAAATGCTGTTATTGGCTATTTTATCAGCCTGAACTAGGTCGGGTCTAGGTTGCTCGGTCCAACGGGCAAATTTTTTACTCGTTGGACCCGGTCCAAACCTGGACCGGCCCGGGCTTAGACGCCCGGCCCGGTCCAATAGCTACCCACTGTTCCGAGTCCGGGTCCGGGTCTCGGTCCAATAGCTACCCTCTGTTCCGAGTCCGGGTCCGGGTAAGACCCGGACCCGGGTTCTTCGGCCCAGCCCTATTTCTGACTGGGCTGGGTGGGCTCGGGTCAGGTTTCGCCGAACCAACCCGGACCCGGGCCTCTGACCCGGGCGCGGAGCCCTGTCAAGCCCGAGTTTCCGGGCATTTCCCGAGTTTGGGTTGGGCGCTGGCCTGGCTGGGTCCGGGCCGGACACCAGGCTGGATCTCGGTTGATGGCTTGTTTGGACACCCCTAATTTCAGTGACATCTACTGACAAGTTTGTCAGCATGCAGGAAGAAAATTCTATGAATAATTTCTTTTCATGAACGAGGAGCACATGGCTCCAAAAGCTTTCAGTGGATCTCTGTTATAAATTCTCTAAAGGATGGTGCCATACATCAACTCTATCCGGGACCAGCACCATGCTGTATTGTCACTATTTTAGCATCTTCGGTGGAAACTTTTCTGGTCTGTCTTGAGGGTGATAGGACCAATTTCCTTTTTCTTTTTCCTAATTGGACGATAGAATCGGTTACTATTTCGTTGAGGGTATAGAAATGATCAAATGCGCGTATTTTCCACCATTGCAAGCAATACTATATTGACTCTGTATATGCATGTTTTTTTTGGGGTCCTACCTCTGTCTTTTCCCCCTGAAGTTACTAGTTACTCCTATCCTCCAGAAAATTCTTCACAATTGTAATAATAGCTTCACTACTTTAGACAAAACGCGTTGAATTACAGCAAGCTACGAACTCCTTGCATGCTTTCGGCTGATCCAGAGACATTCTTCTTATTCTAGTTTCGTTTATAATTCCTCCTTCATTAGCTTGATTTTCATTCTCGCTAAGAATATGGCAGCCGCTTCTTTCTCTGATCCTCTCATCAAAACTCTGATACTCACGTCTCTGTTGATATCGGTGTCGTCTGCTTCTTTGGTCGGTGCTAACTGCAGATTTCGCGCCATCTTCAACTTTGGTGACTCGAATTCAGAGACCGGTGGCTTTTGGGCTGCGTTCCCGGCTCAGCACCTTCCCTTTGGCATGACCTTCTTCAAGAAACCAGCTGGTCGGGCCTCCGACGGTAGAGCAGTCATCGATTTCTTCGGTAATTAAGTTCGTATATAGGACGCCCATTGACATTCCAATGGAGCCACGTTCTTTTCACTTATTTGATTATTTTGCCTGCTCTGATTTTTATTTATTTTTCTTGAAGCTCAAGGTCTTGGGCTGCCGTTTCTTAGCCCGTACCTGCAGTCAATTGGCTCAAACTACAGTCACGGAGCCAATTTTGCTACGGCAGCTTCTACAGTTTTGCTCCCGAACTCGTCTGTGTTCGTCACAGGCATCAGCCCGTTCTCATTGGCTATCCAGCTTAACCAAATGAAAAATTTGAAGGAAAGAGTGCTTGAAATGAGCCCCAACGGTATGATCCTTCCATCAAGTTCACTCAACCTTTGTGTCTTTCTCCTTCATTTTCTTTTCCTTGTTTTTGAACAGGTGTAGAGATTTACTGTAATTAAGACCAGTTGATGCTTTCGATAGAACCTCTGTATAAAATAAGCGCTTACTGTCCACAACTAGAGATAGGTAGCAAGCATGAAGTGGTTACAAATTATTATTACCTTGAAGGTGCTGTTGGTGATTTTATGGAGATTAATCTGCGGAATTAAACACTAAACGAATAACGGCACCAATAAAAATACCACAAGCAAGCAAACACCAAAATTTAACGTGGTTCGGCAAATCGTGCCTACGTCCACGGGGCAATCCAAAGAGAAATATTTCACTATGAATCAAGAGTACAATCCCTCCTAGTTACACCTGAACTTGAGAATTAATTAAATCACAAGAGAAAGATACAGTGTTACCTCTAGGGCACCAAAACCCTAAAACCTGTCTCACCAAAAATCTTCAACTCCCGTGGAGAAATTAGCACCGTACCCTCGACAGTGTCATCATTCTGAAGACAACGGCTTTTGAATCACTGCAATCGGACACCCGAGCTATCCGGAATCTGAACTTTTCTCTTTTTCTTATCTCCTCGCGACACTGTAGCAAATCCGCTGTTAATGTAGCACCGTAGTACTATTCACCCGAAAAACTATTCATATAAATATTGATCTCAGGGCTCTCTTATATAGAATTCTCCAAAACTATTTCTATTTCAAATAGATCCTCCAAATCCTCTTCTACATAGAATCCTAATTCATGTAAACTTCTTATAGATAAAATTCTAATTTATGTAGACCTCTTCATGTAGGCCTTATCTTGGGCTGGACCCATAACAATCTCTCCCTCCAGTCCAACGAGGGGGTATGCCAATCTGTAACTCCTCAATGGGAGTTCATACCGGCCAATCGCTGACACAACTCGGTCTTCTCTCTGGAAACGATCTTCATTAAAAAATCTGTTGGATTTTCATGTTTGAATCTTCTGTAACTTCAGCTCCTCTTTCTCAACAGCTTCTCTAAGCCAATGATATCTCACATCAATGTGTTTCATACTGGAATAGAATGTAAAATTCTTGCTCAAATCAAGAGCACTTTGACTATTAATGAAGATTTGATAATTGTCCCGCTGTAAGTCTAACTCCTACAGAAATCTTCTCAACCAAATTATCTCTTTACCGGCTTCAACAGATGCAATATATTCCGCCTCTGTTGTAGATAAAACAACACACTTTTGTAACATGGGCTACCAAGATACTGCTCCCCCTGTAAAAGTGAACAACCAACCCGAGGTAGACTTGCTGTGATCGAGATTACCTGCCATATCCGCATCTGCAAAACCATGTAATACTGCCTTCGAACCTCCAAAACTCAAACACAATCTGGAATTGTCTTTTAAATATTTTAAGATCCACTTTATACCTTCCCAATGAACTTTCCCTGTATTAGAAAGAAACTTGCTCATAACGCCAACTGCATGAGCTATATCTGGCCGAGTGCAAACCATCGCATACATCAAACTCCCTACAGCTGAAGAGTAAGGAATATTCACCATCTCACTCTTTTCCTCATCTGTAGTCGGGCAAAATTTCTTGCTAAGCTTCAAATGATCTGCTAGAGGAGTACTGACTGATTTGGCATCTTTCATGTTGAATCTACCAAGTAACCGTTCAATGTATTTCTCCTGTGATAACAACAATTTCCTAACATTCCTGTCACGAGCAATATACATACCAAGAATCCATTGTGCCGAGCCCAAATCCTTCATGTCAAAAGATTTAAATAACTCATTCTTCAGCCCATCAATTATTTGACTATCCTGACCAACAATCAACATATCGTCCACATAAAGAAAAAGGATAATGAAACTAGAATCTAAAATTCTCCTAAAATATACACACGATCTGCAACTGTCCTCTGGTAGTCACGACTCAACATAAAAGAATCAAATTTCTTATACCACTGCCTGGGTGCCTGCTTCAAACCATAGAGGCTCTTCTTCAACCTTCAAACCATGTGCTCTTTTCCCTTCACTTCAAAACCCTCCGGGTGCTCCATGTATATCTCCTTCTACAAATCACCATGAAAGAATGCAGTCTTCACATCAAGCTGCTCAATCTTGAGGTCTAAACTAGCTGCTAACCCCAAGATAACTCTAATAGACGTCATCTTCATAACCGGTGAAAAAATTTCATCAAAATCAATACCCTTTTTCTGACCAAAGCCTTTTACCACTAATCTAGCTTTGTATTTTTCAATCTCTTTGTAGTCATCCTTCTTTAACTTGAACACCCACTTATTCTTCAAAGCTTTTCTGTCCTTCGGCAAATCCACCAACTCATAAGTATCGTTCTTCTCAAGAGACTTCATCTCTTCCTTCATAGTCTAGAACCATCTATCCTTGTATTTATGAGTATGTGCATTCTGAAAGATTTTTGGCTTCTCCTCTTCTGTTAGTAAAGAATATTCTGAAATAGGATATCTCATGGATGGTTGATGCTATCTAGCTGATCTCCTAAGTTGTGGCTCTGCAAACTCCTGCTGCTGGTGATGCTCCCCCCGCTGAGGAGCCTCCTGCTCATGATCCTGATCATCGTGTCCCTACTCTGGTGTCTGACCATCATCATCAATATCATTATCATACACCTGCTCTATATCTGTAGGATGCAACTGTACTGGAGACAAAACGGGTGTCATATCTGAAATCTCACTAGCAACACTATCTGACTGCTCTGCTCTCCCGAGATTTGCAATAGTCTGATCTTTTTAAAAAATCACATCTGCTCGTCTGATAATTTGTCTCTTTTCTAGATCCCATAGTTTGTAGCCGAACTCATCTTCTCCATAACCAAGAAAGATGCAAGAAACCGTTCTATCATCAAGCTTTTGTCTCTCCTCCTTTGGAATATGTACAAACGCCTTGCAACCAAGTACCTTCATATGGGAATAGGAAATATTTTTTTCAGACCAAACTCTCTCTGGAATATCAAAACTCAAAGAAACTGAAGGAGACCTATTGATTATGTAGCATGCAGTGCGAACAACTTCAGCCTAAAAACTCTTAGATAACTTTGTCATCTTCAACTTGCATCTGACTTTCTCCATAGTAGTCTTGTTGTACATCTCTGCAACTCCATTATGATGCGGTGTGCATGGCTCTGTCCTCTGATACCGAATACCATGTTTGAGCAATAATCTCTAAACTCAATGGAAGTATACTCTCCTCCATTATCGGTGCGTAAACACTTTAACTTCTTTCCTGTCTGCTTCTCCACCATGACATGAAATTGCTGGAATACTAAAAACACTTGATCCTTTGTCCTCAACAAGAAGACCCACATCTTTCGCATGCATCATCAATAAATATGATAAAATACTTATTGCCACCCAAGGACTCAACCTCAATACGACCACAAACATAATAATAAATACAATCCAGAGTATTATCTTTTATTTTAGAAAGATTACTAAAAGAAACTCTATGTTGTTTGCCAAATAAGCAATAATCACAAGGAATGAGTGATGAACCTTTGGCAAAGGGAATGAAAGACTTCTTTGCCAATTTCTGCAACCCCTTCTCACTTATGTGCCCGAGCCTCCTATGCCACAAACTGAGAGTGTCACCATCTTGAGCCATGCTCAAAGAATCATATGAAGCCTTCTCTTGAGTCTTGTATAAATTGCAACACACACTTCCTCTAGCCACCACAAGAGAGCCTTTGGTGATTTTACATTTTCCTCCACCAAATTGAATTTTATATCTCATTCGGTCCAAAGCAAGAACCGAAATTAAGTTGATCCGCAAATTGAGAACATTCCGTATATTCTTTAAGATCAATGTGCATCCGGTATCTGTCTGCAAGTGTATATCACAAAGTCCCACAATCTTCGAGTAGCTGGTATTGCCCATCTTCACATTACCAAAGTCACCTGCTTTATACATCGTGAAAAGGTCTCGATTGGAGGTAGCATGACATGTAGCTCCTGTATCCACTATCCATTCATAATTCTGACTTGCAACATGCATACATTCTTTTTCCCTACAAATGAGAGTAATATTTGTCTCAGACAAAGTAGCTGTAGTGTCACTGTCAGCTTTCTTCTTCTCATCTTTCTTTTCATCTTTGTTCCCAACTTGCTCTTTCTTCAATGCCCAACAATTCTTCTTGATATGACCCAACTTCCCACAATAAAAACAACCTCTCCCTTTAAACTTTGATCTACCCTTGGATGTGCCACGACCTCTAGACTGGTCCATGTACCTGCTCTTGCCCCTATTCTCTGTGACAAGTGCATGTGAGTTATCTGTGTTGGTAGACTTCCTCCGAGTCTCTTCATTGAATAAACTACTAGTAACCATACTCATCGATAACACATCATCTGGAGCTACGTTGCTGACTGTCACAACTAGTGTCTCCTAACTATCTGACAAAGAACCCAATAGCAATAAAAACTGTAGCTCATCATCGATAGTCATCTTTGTGGTAGCTAACTAATTAATTAAACTCTTGAACTCATTCAAGTGTCCTGCTATATTGCTTCCTTCTTTAAATTTCAAATTCACCAATCGCCTCAAAATAAATACCTTGTTTCCCACGATCTTCTGTTCGTAGAGATCCTCAAGCTTCTTCCAAAGAGACTTCACATTTGTCTCACCCGATACATGATGAAACAAACTAATTTCAATCCATATCCGAATATAACCGACCGCCTTCCTGTGTTGTTTCTCCCATTCTTTACAATCATCTTTTCGGGCTTGGCTTTATCTCCCTCAATAGGGTCATGTAAATCTTTACAATACAAAATATCTTCTATCTTGGACTTCCATACTTGCCAATTAGAACCATCCAATTTTATCATTGTGCCAAAACTCCCCATCTTTTTCATCCCAAAGCACGCCTCGAACCAGAGCTTTGATACAACTTGTTAGGGATTTTATAGAGATTAATTTGCGGAATTAAACACTAAACGAATAATGGCACCAATGAAAATATCATAAGCAAGCAAACACCAATATTTAATATGGTTCGGCAAATCGTGCCTACATCCACGGGTAATCCAGAGAGAAATATTTCATTATGAATCAAGAGTACAATCCCTCCAAGTTACACCTGAACTTGATGATTAAATCACACAAAAAAAAGATACAGTGTTACCTCTAGAGCATCAAAACCCTAAAACCAGTCTCACCAAAAATCTCCAACTCCCGTGGAGAAATCATCATCGTACCCTCGACGGCATCATCATTCTGAAGACAACGGCTTTTGAATCACTGCAATCGGGCACCCGAGCTATCTAGAATCTGAACTTTTCTCTCACTTTTCTTCTCTCCATTTGCTCTCTCCTCGTGACACTGTAGCAAAGCCGCGGTTACTGTAGTACCAAGTAGTATTCACCCAAAAAACTGTTCATATAAATATTAATCTCAGGGCTCTCTTATATAGAATTCTCCAAACCTATTTCTATTTCAAATAGATCCTCCAAATCCTCTTGTACATAGAATCCTAATTCATGTGGACTTCTTATAGATAGAATCTAATTCATGTAGACCTCCTCATGTAGGCTTTATCTTGGGCTGGACCTACAACAAGTACCATTAAATTTCATATGTATGAAACGACATGATATTGAGTTATTACATTTGAAATTAGGATCAGTTTCACATAGACCCATTGTAATATCGCACTTTGGAACATATTACCATGTAGTTTGATTTTGGCAGATATACCTCCTGAATAAAAGTTTTTTTGACTCTTTTACCCTTTGATAGACTCACTAATTTTCCCAAGGGTGATACAAAAAACTTCACCAAAGGCAAAAGAGGCGAAAAAATTCACCCATTCGCCAAAATCAAACTACGGGCATAACAAGTTTCAAAATGCGATACTACAGGGGTCCATGTGCAATTAACCCTAGTAATTAAGCTTGCTGCCAAAAGACATGTGTAATTAAGCTTGTTGCTAAAAAACATTTGTCACTAAGCTTGTACTTAATGGGTTAATTTGATCGAGCGATCATAAGTTCAAAGTCTGTCTATTCAACTGGAGAACTATTATTTATGTTGGGATAATTAAACACAGAACCAAAAAATAGAGAGACAATCACAAACACAATATTTACGTGGTTCGATCAAATTGATCTACGTCCATGTCAAGAGGGTGTTTTACTATATTTCTTTCTCAAATTACAACACTCATATAAAATTTGAGAGCTCACTTATTCGTTGTGTGTCTTACTCTGCCTTACACTCTCTCTTCCTTTTAATTCACACAGAGATTAAAAAATCAATCAATGAAGAAGGATTGATTGATTAGGGGGGACCACAAGTGAGAAAGTGACATAAAGATGGAGTGTGACACAAAGTCGGCTGATGTTCCTTTGTTAAAAAATGAGAGTAGGTTTGTAGTTTTCTCACTTTCATTGAAAACACACCCGATGACTTTTGAATAATTGAGAGCAATGTTCTTTTCAATATTTTTGCTGTCATTCTTCGATCCATCAGGGATTTGATTAGAAATTGGTCCCATCCAATTTTAGATTCAAGCCAACAAAGTCAACAATCTCCACCTTGGATTAAATTCCCAAACATCAATAACTAGTGAGTCTTCACCCATCTTGCAAACAATGCCCCAAAAGGGGCCACCTAACAAGTGCGAATGCCTTCCAAATTCAAGCAGTGCTTGAACTTGAAGGCCGGGATCGGTTTGGTCAACATGTCAGCTGGGTTGTCTGCAGTACCAATCTTCTTCATCGTGATGTTTCTTTCAGCAGTTGCCTCACGAATGAAATGATATCTGACATCAATATGCTTTGTCCTCTCATGATGTGCAGAGTTTTTGCTTAGATGTATTGCGCTCTGATTGTCGCAAAATACAACTGAACTAGCCTCCTGCTGAAGTCCAAGCTCCCTCACGAGATTTCTCAACCAAATAGCTTCTTTTACTGCTTCTGCTGCTGCCATGTATTCTACCTATGTAGTAGACAAAGCAACTGTCGACTGTAGAGTCGATCTCCAACTAATAGCTAAGCCAGAAAGAGTAAAAAGATAACCAGTCAAAGATCTCCTTTTATCGAGATGACCTGCATAATCAGAATCCATAAAACCTACAATTGAGGTTCCCAAAGTACTGCTATCAAAAACTAAACCCAAATCTGAGGTACCCCTGAGATACCGTAGGATCCACTTTACTGCTTCCCAATGTGCCTTGCCTGGTTGAGCCATGTATTTGCTCACTACATTGACTGCCTAGGTAATGTCTGGATGAGTGCAAATCATAGCATACATTATGCTACCCACTGCATTAGAGTATGGAACTCGGGACATCTCCTTCTTCTCGTTCTCACTTGTAGGTGAATCTGAAGTCAAGAGCCTAAAGTGAGGAGCCAAAGGAGTCGTAACGGGCTTGGCCCTTTTCATCCCAAAGCGTTCAAGTACCTTTTCAATATAACTCTTCTGTGATAGATATAAAGTTCCAGCTTTCCTGTCCCTCCTGATCTCCATACCTAAGATCTTCTTTGCTGCACCAAGATCTTTCATTTCAAACTCATCATTGAGTTGTTTCTTCAAAATAAGAATCTGTGACATGTTCTTAGCAGCAATAAGCATGTCATCGACATATAATAGAAGATAAATAAAAGAATCATCTCCTAGATGCATGTAGTACACACAACTATCATAAGTACTTCTTGAGTACCCATGACTAAGCATAAAACTATCAAACCTCTTGTACCACTGTCTGGGAGATTGCTTCAGGCCGTACAAGGATTTCTTCAATCTGCAAACTTGATCTTCTTTACCTTCTATGAAGTATCCCTCTGGCTGAGACATGTAGATAGTCTCCTCAAGTTCACCATGTAAGAATGCAGTCTTCACATCAAGCTGCTCAAGCTCCAGATCAAATAGAGTAACCATGGCAAGCAATACACGGATGGAGGTATGCTTCATAACCGGAGAGAACACTTCATCATAGTCAATTCTCTCCTTTTGTCTATAACCCTTAGCCACCAACCGTGCTTTGAATCTAGCATCTTCAACCCCTGGGATCCCTTCTTTCTTTTTGAAAATCCACTTGCATCCAATTGCCCTTTTACCCTTAGGTAATTGCACCAAATCCCAAGTCTGATTCTTGTAGAGTGACTCGAGTTCTTCTGTCATAGCCGTGGTCCAACGTCCAGATTCTCCGCATGAGACAGCTTCAGTAAAGTTTGATGGCTCTTGAATACACATCTCTTCAGCTGTCGTGAGAGCATATGCCACTAATTCAGCATGTGCGTATCTTTGAGGAGGTTTGATCTGTCTCCTCATCCTGCCAGTGGCTATGGAATAAGGTTCTTCAATCTCAGCATCATCAGCATCTGAGCCTAAATCATGTTGCTCTTCTACAACTGTAGGAGCAATTTTTATAGACGACTTTTAAGACGTCTCTCCCTCGAGCTCCACTTGAAGCTTCACCTTATCCATGATCTTCTCTATATTTATTGTAGACTCAACAGAAACCTTCCCATGATCAAGCATATATCTTTCATTAAAAGTAACATCTCTACTAATAATGAATTTAGGTGAATCAGGTTCAAGACTCCACAAACGATAGCCTTTAACACCATCAGTATAACCAATAAATATGCATTTCTTAGCTCTAGGCTCAAGCTTACCCTCTCTAACATGATAGTAAGCGGGACATTCAAATACCTTTAAATTTAAATAGTCATTTGGTTTACCTGACCATACCTCATTTGGAGTCTTGTGTTCAATGGTGGTAGAAGGAGACCGGTTCACCAAGTAACAAGCTGTGTTAACAGCTTCAGCCCAGAAGTCTTTATCCAACCCAGAGTTTGAGAGCATACACCTAGCTCTCTCCGTCAATGTTCTATTCATACGTTCTGCCACCCTGTTTTGCTGAGGAGTGTGTCTGACCGTACGATGTCGTACGATCCCAGAATTTGAGCAGAACTGATTGAACTCTCCACTACAGAACTCTAGGCCATTATATGTTCGGAGACGTTTAATCTTCTTTTTAGTTTGATTTTCAACAAGTATTTTCCACTTCTTGAAAGTTTTGAACACAACGCTTTTGCGCCTGAGAAAGTAAACCCAAGCTTTCCTGGAAAAATCATCAATAAACGTCAGAAAATAAAGAGCACCACTTTTGGATGGAACCTGAGCAGGTCCCCATAAATCTGAATGGATGTAGTCGAGAGTGCCCTTCGTCGTATGTGAGCCAGTCGAGAAGTTGACCCGAGTTTGATTCCCAAACACACAATGCTCACAGAAATACAATGATGATGTATGATTACCACAGAGTAAGCCATATTTACTCAAAATAGTCATCTCCTTCTCACTCATGTGGCCTAAGCGCATGTGCTACAACTGAGTAGTGTCCTTATCAGCATCAGAAGACACACCTGCAGAGCCTGTCACCGTACTACCTTGGAGAACATAAAGACTGTTCACCTTACTACCTTTCATCACAACCAATGAACCCTTAGTAACTCTAAGAGCTCCACCTTCACCAGTGTAAGAACACCCAATCAAATCCAAAGAACTCAAAGAAATCAGATTTTTCTTTAAGTCCGGGATGTGTCTCATATCTGATAAAGTTCTCACTATCCCATCATGACACCAGATGCGAATTGTACCAATGCCAACTGTCTTGCAAACTGCATTGTTACCCATCAAAACTGATCCACTACTTATAGATCTGTAAGTAGTGAACTAATCTTTATTTGGACACATATGATAAGACGCACCCGTATCCAAGATCCATTCTCTATCGGAACGACCATCTAAGGGACAAACTGCAAGAATCGTCTCAGCAACTACGACAGTATCAGCCTTTGTCGTATTAGCTGAATCTGAGGTTTCACCACGCTGGTTGTCTTTCTTCTTTAGAGCATATCATTCTGACTTGTAATGCCCTTTCATGTTTCTTGTTTTGGGCTGACCTGGACTTTGAATGATTTCTGGATTGCCCTTTATCACCCTCTCTGGTCTTCATTCTACCTCTGGCTAGCAGACCATCAGCCTGCCTATCGGTACCTCTCCCATTCAACTTTGTTCTTAACTCAGCAAAATTCAAAGAGGCATTCACATCCTCAAGACTTATGGATTCTCTTTCATACAACATAGAGTTAACAAAGTTTTCATAAGAGTCAGGCAAGGAACACAACACAATGAGAGCCTGGTCTTCATCATCAAGCTTTAGATCTAGGTTTTTCATATCCATGACAATTTTATTAAATTCATCAAGGTGTTCCTGAATGGGTGTACCTTCCTTCATCTTCAATGTGTATAGTCGTTGCTTCAGGTATAATCTCGTAGTAAGAGATTTCTTCAAATAGAGACTTTCGAGTTTTGACCACAACCCCGCTGCCGTTTCCTCATCGGCAACTTTACGAAGCACATTGTCGGATAGTGACAATTGCAAGACGCTGTGAGCCTTTTCGTCCATCTCTTCGATCTCGGCACTAGTCATATCTTCTGGGTATTTCCCATCGATAGCTTTAACTGTGCCTTCACGTCGCAACAAAGCCTTCATCTTTATCTTTCATAGGCCAAAATTGTTCTGGCCATCGAAGATCGACACCGAGAACTTCACAGAAGCCATTGTGGAGGATTGAAAGCTGTCCTAGAAACCGAGAAGCTCTGATACCAGTTTGTTGGGATAATTTAAACACAGAACCAGAAAATAGAGAGACAATCACAAACACAATATTTACGTGGTTCGATCAAATTGATCTACGTCCACGGCAAGAGGGTGTTTCACTATATTTCTTTCTCAAATTACAACACTCATACAAAATTTGAGAGCTCACTTATTCGTTGTGTGTCTTACTCTGCCTTACACTCTCTCTTCCTTTTAATTCACACAGAGATTAAAAAATCAATCAGTGAAGAATGATTGTTTGATTGGGGGGGGGGGACCACAAGTGAGAAAGTAACATAAAGATGGAGTGTGACACAAAGTCGGCTGATGTTCCTTTGTTGAAAAATGAGAGTAGGTTTGTAGTTTTCTCACTTTCGTTGAAAACACACCCGATGACTTTTGAATAATTGAGAGCAATGTTCTTTTCAATCTTTTTGCTGTCATTCTTCGATCCATCAGGGATTTGATTGGAAATTGGTCCCATCCAATTTTAGATTCAAGCCAACAAAGTCAACAATTTAAACCTTCGATGAAGTATATAGCTTGTGCATAATAAGAGTGAACCGTATATAACAGGTAGCAGTTCAATTATAATATCCCATTGGAGGCAGGTTAAGTGGCTGTTTTTATCAATGGACCCAAGGACTGGCGGTTAAATAGTATAGAATGAAAGAGGTTGTAAAAATTGCAGTATTAAGAGAAAGCACAAAGAGTGAAAAAAAAGGATCATCTAACTAGTCATAGCAATTATTCATTCAGCTCTGACTATATGAGAATAAGTTATGACATATGCAGGTTATCTTCCTCCTCGAAACGTCTTCAGCCAATCACTATATACCATAGACATCGGCCAAAATGACTTTACAAGCAATGCTGGAACGCTTGGGATTGAAGGAATTAAGCAATATGTTCCTCAGGTTGCCTCTCAGATTGCTTCAACAATAAAGGTGAAAGATCTTGGTTTTCTTGTACTAAACTTACTGCTGCTACTTAAAAAAAAAGCTTATTTTCCTTTGTTACCCAAAGTTTACGTATTTTTCGTTGTGACACCCAAAGTATGTTTGACACTCTGATACGCTGAAGTTTCAATCTCACTTCACTTTGATACCCTCACCCAGACTTTGTTAGATTTTCTACTAAATTTGGGTAAGCACGTAATACATTCAGGCCCATGTTACCCAGTTGCGCCCAGAAGCTGACGAACTATCACTTGCAAAGCACGCAATACGAATTTAATAGAAAATCTAATGACATCTGGAAGGGGAGCATCAATGTGAAATGAGATTGAAACTTTGGGATATCTAAGTGTTAAAAGAATATTTTGGTGGTAACGAAGTGAAAATAAGCCTTAAAAAAATCTGAATTTTGTTTTGTTTTGTTTTTGTTTTTTTTAATTTTTTTTTCTAGGACACATGCTCTCATTTGCAAAGTTACAATTTACATACCTTACCTAACGAAATATAATGAATCAGGAACTATATGATATTGGTGGACGGACATTCTTGGTGGCGAACCTTGCACCCATCGGTTGCTTCCCAGCATTTCTGACAGAACTCCCTCACGATGCATCAGACTTGGATATATACGGATGCATGATTTCATATAATGATGCAGTTGTCTACTACAACAATTTATTGAAGGAAAGACTTGGGCAGATTCGAGATCAGCTACTGGATGCCTCTGTTATATATGTGGACACTCATTCTATCAAGCTTGAGCTTTTTCAGCATCCTAAAGACCATGGTTAGGAAATTCCTTAGTTAAAGTTCTCTATTGAAATTCAATATTTAGGCAGCTGTCTCTTTTCGGTAGGACTATTTTTTTTCAAAGAAATATAGTCTCCTTACGTTGTTATCTTCCTTCTCTTATAACACCAGCTCGTACCAGCTTGTTTCCTAAATTCTTTTTCCCTACGTTTCATTCGACCCTATTAAATTAGAGTCTCTTCTACAGAATTTGGTTAAAGTTGAATTCATGTACTCTTTTAATCCCTCTGAAAGACTTTTACATTGTGCTGTCGATCAGCTTGAAGATTTCTTTATTACGTTAGGCATGCATATGAAGTTTCCTTCATACGTTTTTCGTGTTCCCCTTCTCGCGTTCCCCAAAAGTATTTTTCCTCTCATCTTCCAAAAATCTTGATAGTCGTAGCATTAGCGTATTCACTTGCAGGAATTTAAAAAGAAATGATTAATTCTTATTCCATCCGTATTCCTTAATCATATTAACTTACCAATAAAATTGTTCTCCATCGATCGTTGAAAAAGTGTTTTATTCATCATTTCCTGTCAGCCATTTAACATCAATCACACACACACTGTATATATATGGCATTAAATTCAAGATGTAATTTATGTTTTACTAAGTAACTGAACAAAAGTACTTGTCTGATTAGAAGATAGAGAAATAGTATTACCTTTGGTAATAAAACGAGTAAGTTGTTTACTTTACGCTTGATATTAAATAGTGTTTCGTTTTTTTTTCCTAATCAGGGTTCGCATTTGGAAACAAAGCTTGTTGCGGCGCTGGTGGTGGTGCTTATAACTTCAACCCACAAGTTTTTTGTGGCAATACAAAGACTATAAATGGTATCAATGTAACCGCAACCGCTTGCACTGATCCGGGAGAGTATGTGAGCTGGGATGGAATTCATGCTACAGAAGCTGCCAACAAAATTATAGCACAGGCGGTTCTGAATGGATCCTTATTTGATCCTCCCTTCCCTCTTTCCGAAGTTTGTCATCTGCATCCAGTACATTAACTGAGACAATATTGCATATGTTTCACTTTTTTCAATAATTAACACTCAGCTTTCTCGACCTCATATTTGATTTTACGAAAAAAGTATATACTTTTGGGCGTTATGATCATAATTGATGCACTGGATTGTTGAATGCAACAACAACAACAACAAAAAGAGGAGAGCAAGCACAGCCATGAGGAGAACATCAAGCTATGATTCACCTGAGTTCTTAATTGATCATTTTCAGTATATGCAATGTTGATAATAGTGTATTGTAGTGGGTTTTAGTCTCACATTGGTTGTGAGAACACATCTCACACTCCTCTACTAGTATAAATATATGTGTACACTCAATATTCAACTCAAGGGAAATTTACCCAAGACACTCTCTCTTAGTTTAACATGGTATCAGAGCTAGACTTATTATTATTTCCCTTCCAATAAAAATTTTTAACATTTCTGCGTTCTTTTGCCAAATCTTGGCATTGCTGCTTTGCAGTCGTTTATTTTTGGTCTTGCTACTTTGCAGCCTCTTAACACGTTTCGCGTTCTCGTATTCAAGATCGTTTCTCGGTCTCAATTAATGGCATCACCGTTTCAAGCCGTCTCTCGGCCTCAAACAAACAGCATTGCCGTTTCACAGTCAGTAATAGCATCGCCGTTTCAATCCATCTTGACGTCTCAACGTCTTTGTAGATATCAAAAATTGCTTATAAGTTCCCACAAGCAGCTCAAAACTGAGAGAAGACGATGAACGTTACTATCCGAGTCACATAAGATTAATTAACGTCGAAGAGCGCATGAAGTAATTCGACAAACCGTGTGAAGTAACAGAACTGCAGAATAACGAGGATATGAACTGATCGGGAGCCATGCTTCGCTGATAAAAGACGAAGCACCCTTCATATCCTGTCTGCTCCACATATGATCCAACTATAGGAGCTTGTAGATCTCCTCGTCGGCTTTCCTTCGCACTTTAAATCTCGTAATTCCCAATTCGAACGGCAAAGATACGGAGGAAACGGACAGAACGCGCGAAATAATGTTCCAGGCCTCGGCGAGACACCCACTGGTGTCTCGGCCACTGCTGAGACACCGCGGGTGTCCGCAGCCCCGAAAAATGATTTTTTTACAGTTTCAAACCGTTTTTCGACGTTAACCACCTGGATTTATTCCAATTGATCTAAACTAATCCTAGAACGTGATAAAGTGGTTATGAGTGAGGATAAGAGTGAATCGGTCGTTCTTATCCAAAAACAGAGGTCCCAAAGCATATAAATACAGCCACAGGGCCTTTATTTTTTAAGATCTGGAATTCTCGAGCGTCGGCGAAGCCCTGCTGAATTGAAGACTGAAGGAGCATGGATTTCAGAAGAGAGGAGGCGATCAAATCGGGTTCTTCAGCACAAAGAAGAAGAGTTCGTCAGATCCATAGTTCCCGGTTCCTTCCCTTGAGATTGCCCCGTTGTGGTGATCTCGAGAAGAGTGATTATCTCACTGTTGTCGAGATAATTACTTCGGTTTCTTTATTCTTTCACGAATCAACGAAGCCCCGGATCGATCTGATCGTTTGGTGGTCCACGGATATCAACATCCCCGTCACAGACCAAGATCCCATGCAAGCAGCAGAGAATAAGAGTCTGTTACGTTTGTTCGAAAGAAAGTTGTAATTTTTGTTGAAAGACTTATAAAAAAGACTATTTTTTTGAGTTTGTTGTAAACGCTTAAAGTTGTACTGAACTCGTCAACGAAATTAATTTTCTACCCAAACAAGCAGGCGACCACAGTGGGAGCCAACAGCTTCGCTGCTGAAGCTGTCGTGCCACAACCAGCGATCAAGATTCTGGTGAACGAAGAGGTCGAATACTAATTCGACCAGCAGAAATTCGAAGAGTATATCTCTTCCTCCTCCTCCAGATCTGCCTCTCCTCGCAAGCGCAGGAAGGCCTCCTCTTCCGGGAAAGCTCACTGGACTTCGGGCTCGAAGATCCAAGATCCTCTCGCCGCCGCTATACTTACACCTCGCGACGTCCCTCCAACGTCCAACGAGGTCCAAGCTGTAGATCTGGGCCTCCCCTCCATCAACGAGGTCGAAGCTTGATACAAATATATATATATATATATATATATATATATTTACAAACATAATCTGATTATTTTTCCAAAAGTGGAAAAGATTCATTAAGATTTCTAGTTAGTCCTTACTTCATCCAGATCCTTTAAGAAAGAAATATTGAAAATTGTAAATGAAAATGTTGGTTTGAAAGTGCCTAATTGCAATGCGACATCTACATCCCGCGCTTTCAAAATTTTCACATTCTTGAATTATACAGGTTTCAAAAATCTAGATCATAGTTGTAGAGGATTCAAATTTTTTTGATTTTGTCAAATAAATTTCAATGAATGAGAGAGGGAAACCAAATATTTACGAAGATACAAATATAATGCTCAAAACTATTAATCACCATGACATTTATCAGAACTTCATCAAAAAGAAAAGAAAGAAAGAACGTGGGAAAAAGGAAAAAGAAAAAAAAGGCATATATGAGCCGGTCCACTCAGATGCACTGGCCGAGACTTATCTAAATAATAAACAAAACCATCTAAGAAGGCAAACTCAGAGATATTGCTCGTTCCTTCATCACAAAGTTACGAAAAAAATAAGGCAAAGTTTAAAATGACGAGAAGACAAAAAAAAGCATATATGAGCCGGTCCACCCATTATATTTGTATCAAGCATATCCATTTCTATCAACTTAAGTTGATGTCTATCAAAGTTCTTAGCCAGTCATTTATTAATATAAAAAATCTTTTCATATCATGCAAGGATCTCTAGGCAATATGAGTGGCTAAAAAATTTGGTGGACAACTTTTTATTATCCACTTAAGTTGATGCAAGTTTTGCTAT